>WEIV01002834.1:3343-28513 GCA_013390005.1 Calyptomena viridis
TCATATTCTTTCCAAATATTGCTCAAAACTGACATTATGCTATTGTTAGAAAAGTGAGCAAGCACTGTATCCCCTCCAAAGGAAATCTGGAGTGAAATACTTTTTGAGAAAATCACTGCCTGCATTGAAGGGTTGTATGGTGTGTCCTCTGATCAGACATTCTGATTATTTATTCTTAGATAAAGCTTTCGAAATGATAATCTGCAAAGGGGCATTAGAGCATCTGAAAAATACAGTGCTTCTTTTCAACTTGTACACAAAATGATGTAGAAAAGCAACATGTCAATTCTGGAGGATGCAGTAAAATCCACAGTAGCACACATTCATTCCATTCCACCAGAGCAAAATGGGATTACCTCCCTAAACCTGAGAGAGTAATCCTAAAGCTTGTTGCTGTAATGGCTAGCTTTATGTCTTACTTGTTTTTGCCTTACTTACTGTAATTTAGAGATTTCTGTCCAATCTATCAGGGATTCAAAATTATTCATAACAGATACATGCAGAATTCCCTACAGTGCTGTGTATGCATCAATTCTTTTTTAATATCACTTTGCTGGAGGTTTGTTGGCTGGGGTTTGGATATTTGGTTTGTTTGTTGTTTTTTTTTAATGCAACAAACTTTTCAGATTTCAGCAGAACAAAGAGCTAATTACAGGCATATTATTGTTGATATGTGGTATAGAGCATAGCTGGAATGTCTCAGTCTTCTGTAGGCGGCATAAATGGTTTTTGGTCCCGTGATTTTCATATGCAGAAACTCTAACTTTAAATAAGGGGTGGAGTGCTTTGTGGCAGCTTTGCATTTGTTGTAACAAGAAAAGACACACAAATTCTCTCTTCAGCACTCAAGATCAGCCATTTAAACACTATTGCTTTTCTTGCTTCATTCAGAACATTTTTTCCTTGTACTTTTCAAGTACAAAATCAAGCGAATTAAGAACAGAAGTGTGTCCAGTTCCCAAGGAGTCTCAGAGCTGCTTCTTTGGAGAGGTAGCTTAAATTAAGCAAACCAAAGAGTTTCATAGTTTCGTTCTGGATATGAAAATATCAGAGGCTTATGTTGCTCAATTTATCCAAACCAGCAACTCGCAAACTTCTGTGAGTTTTCTATTAGCTGTAAAGTTTGGTCCCACTCTGAATTTGGTGATCATCTGATGTTCCTCCAAATTACATAATTATCTTTGACTGCTGCAGTCTTCCTCTCATCCCCAACAGTCCTTCCCTGGAACAAATCCTGCATCTCCTCATCTTCTCTGCCTTTAGGTCTGTTCTCTCATACACAAAGCTTCCTGCCATGTGTTACAGATCTTCTGTGAAACGCTGTCCCTTCCTGCAAACAACATCTCTTCTCACTACTTCTCACTTCACTCATTAGCTGACTTTCTTGTCCCTCTCAAAATTAAGGCTAGAATGGGCCTCATCTGAAACAGTATGTTTTCCAAGGATTTCAGAATTTCAGCACAGATATTCAGAAAAGAATAGAAAGTTGGATGTCAGGGACATTTCTTATGGTGGCAGTAGCATTTTGCCCTCCCTACTTTTTATATAAACATTTTTCCTCTAGTGGAGTGTTTTTCACACCCCAGTAAGTTACATCTTTATAACACAATGGGAGTTTCTATTTTATGGTTTTTGCTTACTCTGTGGGAAGATGGGCTTCCCTCAGTAACATTTCTGATACCTTTTATTCTCTGTCACTGTTGAAAAATATGTGTCTATTGATGGGCATCAGTAAAAAAAATTACTTTTTCCAACCTAAATTGGAAGCAATTCAAGATCTGTGGATTTGTACACTCAGATGAGAAAGCCAGATATTAAATTAATGTATTAACAATGTTTACAGTTTTATTACTCTGTAATTATATCACACCTCCTTATTGTTTTTATTTTCATCCCTATCTGTGAAATGTAGATGCCTGAACCTGTCTTGAATGTCTGCACTTCTAGTGTTAGACATATTGATGTTTTTCCAGGTTCAGTGGAAGAAAAGGTAGTTGTAGGGATGGAATTGTTACTGTGGAGAATATCAATGCCTGCCAGCTATCAGATGGTGAACTAGAGACAGCAGGAGACTTGATTTGCCCAGTAGCTGAGTTTGGCATCCTTTCTGCCAGGCCAAGTGAAAGGTCATTAAATGCAGCCTTGAACAGTAGTGACTGGAAAGTTACAGCAGTGCTCAGTTGTGTAGTTCCAGGGATTTAACTGATTGTGATAACATAGGGAGAAGGAACTTGTCATGGTCTTCTCAAATGTAGAGTCCTCTGAGCACGCTGTTGACTGAAATTTAATGCTGTTGTTCTCTTTCTGTTAGATACCAGGAAAAACCCTTTTTCATATATCTGTATTTTTTGTTAAATAAATATCCAGAAAACTGAAGATTATTCATATTATCATTTCATCTTCCTCATCAAAGTAACTCTGCAAAAGCCATCATATTGGCTAATTATTGAAGCCCAAGATGAAACATCATCATTACTTAATAATAGAAAGAGGGTTCTTCTGACAGTTTAGTGCACTGTAACTGAGTTTGACTGAGTTTACACCTGTGATGCAATTGCTCTTTCATGATAAAATTCTGCTTTCATGACACGGAACATATTTTGTATTAGTTATTGCTTATTTGTTAATTTAAAATCCCAAGCTGCATTTTATTTTTTATTTATGGCTGGAATTAAATGCTATTAATATGTATGTTATGCACTGACTACATTGGACCACAGTCTTAGTTCCTTCTGTTGATTTTGAACAGCAGTTGCTTCAATGAATATCACAAAGAGCTTCATAGAAAACAATCCTGTTATCCACATAATTTCACAGAGGCAAGGCAGCATTTTGAAAATTGCTACATCTATCTGCTTCAGCTGTCTGTGAGATGGAAAATGGCAGGGGTTTGGTACCAAAACAAATCTAGGGTAATTCTTAGGAAGAGTACAAAGCAATATTTTCTGCTGACAATAAATGCAGTATAGCTGGGCCAATGAAATAACAGAGAGATGTCACAAGCTGCAAGACTTTTAATGATTACTTATAGCAAGATTTTGCTTTTGTATTCCACCTGATGATCGCTGAAGTTTTTGTGGGTAAGCTTTGCAACTCACGCTATGCAGTTTATATAAGATGTGCAAAGCATTGTCCCACCAGACACAGCTGCCTTCAGTGGGCAGTTTAGCAAAGCAAGAGAAATATCTGAATTCTGGTTGAATTTGTATGACCGTTCTGCAGGTGAAGATACTTAGCTCTCTGGATTGAATATGATAATAAGAATCCAGTGGTAGGAACTACAGAAAAACATATAAACAGATAAAATTCCTCCTCCTTCATTTCAGTTCACTGTAGGTGTTTTCCACACCTTGGCTATCAGTTAAGTTTTTCTACTAGTGCTCCTGAAACCACCTCTTCATCAGCTGATTTCCATTTTAAGGGAGCCTATGGCTGAATTTAGTGGAAGATCTTGATTGTTAGAGAACTGGACAGACTTTTAACTAATGACTTGATAGGGGTGGCCATCTGATATATTCCCATAAGCCTGAATTGCTGTTGTGCAGCACCAGTTCAAGCTGCCTGTCCGTTTTGGCTTGTTGTAAATAAGGGAGTTCACCCCTCCCTCTATTGGTGATAGAACCATTGCCTCCAATTCTAAAAGCTGAGCAGTGCATTATTGCTGATGCTTTTGTGAATTACCCAGTTGGCATTTAAGGATGGCAGAAACCAAATGTTGAGCATTGGACAAAACTTCTACTGAGTAATTCAGCTATGGGTGTAGAGGAGTGGTTAGGAAGAAGAATTGATAAACTGGTACATAAACTATATCAGGGGATGGAGACCACATTTTTTCCTCTTCTTTTGCCCTGTTCTCCAGACACTTCATCAGAGTCTCTCTAGCTAGGGCACGGTGCAGCAAAATTTCAAGATGTGTGTAACTGTTCTCCACAGAAGACTCAGCTCTGACTTTCACATGAATGACAGAGCTACATAGGTCTTAAAGGTAAAATTTCCATTGCTAGCTGTGGGAATTTTACCATGGGAAAGAGAACAGGTCTGGGCCCAGCATATGAGATCGGTCTGTGTTTGCCAGAGGTTCTGTTGATACTGAAGTTCCTAAAGAGAGATAACCATTATGATGGCCAACTGATAATTAACAGTGTCCTGTCTGGGCTTGCCTGGATGCATGATTCACTTGAAATGCTTTTTGCTTTGAGTCAACTATATGGCTTCTGGCACTGAAACTTTTAGCAGAGAGGTACATTTGCTGATTTTGAGATCTTTCGAACATGTAAGTAATGCATTGGGTTTTGGGGTCACAAACACAATCTTGGCTTGCTGTGATGGTGCAAATTGGGCACTGTCATCTTAGAAGTATTTTTCTTCAGCCTTTGACCCTATGTGTAATGGACTTGAAACCAAACATGGTAACCTTAAAAGGCACAGCTCAGGGCTGTGGTTCAGGAAGCTACTGTTGCCTTGGCATCTCTACCCTTTTGACAGTGCTCCAGCCATTATTGTGGAATTTCCTCTCTTTCTTCTCTTATTCACGTAATTCTTGGCCTCAGATCCAGCCACACATTTTGCATGAGAGTTATTGCATTTGCTCCCATTGGACTACTCATTTACACAGAGAAATGCTTGTGGTAAAGGCTCTGAGTCCCCAGAGTCCTCTTACAAAAACAACTACATCCCCTTACCAAACCTGAGAGCTGCCAAGCATTGTGGCTGATGTACCAATACCTATGATTTTCAAAGCACTGGATTTAGAGAGATTTCTTCCTGGAAAATTGAACAGAGTGTTAAGAGAATAATGTGGGCAGGCTTCACTACACGACTGGGATATTACACATTCTGGTTAATCCTTTGATTCACCTTTCAATTGCTATGTTAAATAAAATTATAAAATTATGTTGAGTACTAACATGAGAGATCTGCCACCTATTCCTTTGCTGTTTCAAAGTTTGGTATGATTGCTCATTTAGTACCTTGGTTTTCAGCATTGTAGTCATAAAATACTTATTGTCAGACCTAATATATGGAAAATGGCAAGAAAATGACATGTTGTTTAGATATGAAGTGTATATGTAAGAGGGAGCATAATTCTGGTATTTTCTTTTCTCCAAAACCCAAACCCAAAATTTCATACTAGTTTATGTATAACAGTGAATGGATGAATTAGCATGAGTGAAATTTGATATTTATAAACTAATCGAACATGACTTTTATTGCAATTCAGTTTTTTAAAATAATGTCAGCTGTATTCCAGTTTCTGCATTTCTTAAATCTTAGACAGCACCTTGCAGTACAATCCCCTTTGTAGTTTAACAAGCACAAAAGAATCTGCCTCTCAACTCTTATATTCATAATGTAGTTCTAGGTCACAATCTTTGAAATTATTTGCTCAAGAGATTTTACTCATGCTATTCCCTTTAACTCTGAGGTTACCTGTGCACTTGGCATCCCAGTGAAGAGTTTTATTCTGCTGCCTGCAAGGAACATGATGTTTGAATAGCGAATTTCAACCTGCAGAACTTGAAATTTCAAAAAAAGTAGGGATAATTCAAGTGTTAACAGCAAAATAGACTATAAAGCCAACAAAAATCAACAGTTGTAAAAATATCACAGTTTAGTTTTTTAGGCTTTATATAAATTAACTGCTGGTTCTTGTTCCCTAACAGTAAAAATAAGTGATCTAACACGTAAGTCATCAAAAATCAAAACAGATATTAATGTTTTGGAAATAAGTAGAGTGGGTATGCTGGTGATTGCTCCTATGTCAAATTTCCTCTTGAGCAGGGAATCACATGAATGAGAATCTTTTCTCTCCCTTACCTAAGCATGTGTGCACATGCATGCACTTGTATGTATACATGTGTATAAATTAGATATTGACATTATTCAAAATTCAGACATGTCAGGGAGACATTGAAAAGCTGAAATAGAAGCATTTATGTAGCCACAATTTGAACCCTAGAATTGCCTACTTAACATTACATAGGGATTTTTAACTGATGAACACAGCACCTCAAGTATAAACATAGCAAAACCAAGTTTGAAGATTTCCCTAATATGAAAGGTCTCACACATTCATTGTGCATGCTCAATGAGCATTTAAAAACTAAGAAACTAGCGTGCTAATTCAATGCTGAAGTACTGCTGATGGCCTGTCTCACGTGGATAAAAATTTCAAGAATTAACTTTCTTTTGGTGTATTTGTCACCGGAGTCTCTACTTCTTTGTATTTGGCCATTTTTAGAGGGAACTGAAACAATTTTAGGCCAGAGGTCCCTGCAGCAGTTTCTCAGGACAAATATAGGGTATTTCTTTCTAGATACCAATTTAAATAAGAGGACTAAACCCAGATTTATAGTAAGAAGCTTCTATATAATCTATTATATCAGCATTTGTGTGAATAAGGAAAGGAAAGAGAGGAAACCGATATGTTTCTGTGCTTCCGTGTATGTACCAAATACAGAAATATGCAAAGCTTTGTATTTATATATAAGCATACATAAATTAGCAGAAGTAAAGGCTGGCCTATAAAACCAAAAACCTGAAAAAATACATGTTTTTTTCTTGAAGTGAGACTTTAGGGTGGCAAACCACTTTTTATCCATTTAGAGTCTTCCCATGTAGTAATGTTTGAAAGATTTGTTTCCCTTGTTTTCTTTCCCATTGCTTCTCAGGTCTTACACGATACTTAGAAGCATTTGCAAAGAAGGCAGCAACATATAAAGCTTTGAAGAGGTGGATAGAATTTGGAGTAGTAAGGGGAACTGCAGCATGAAGAGTGATCTTCAGGGGCAGGCAGTGTCTCTGTGGGATCCTCGTCACCAGTGTGCAGTACAGAAATGCGTTCCCAGCTCGTACATGTTGCCTGCACCTGTGTGTGCAAAGCTACTGCTCTGCATGTCTCAGAGCCACCATGGGGTGTTGAGTTTGGAGGAGTGATAGCCAAGATTATGTTGTTCATGCAGGTCTTTAGAAGCCTAGTTCTGCCCTCAGACACTTTCCTGATTCAGGTCCACATTTTGTGTCCCAAAGAGCTGTAGGATTGTGCATGTTTTTTGCCCAATAAAGGGTTTCCTCTGAAGTGCCATAGCTTACCCTCTTCTGTTTCTTCCAGGTATATAATATTCTTATAAATTTGAACTATTTGAATCAGATTTTTACTCTTCTTATCCCAAATTCAGGACACTGGATTCTGGAAGAACTTTTTTTTATATGCTATTTTTGTTGGATTTTCTTTTTTAATTAATTTAGTGATTTGTTTTTCTGTATAGATTATTCAGAATTACCCACACCAATGCAGATCGGTGAATGCACTTATAGAGGAGGTCAAAGACTTTGCAAAAATAAATGTATCCTTTTCTTTCCTGACATACTTAGCATATTTTTTCATTTGCAAACTAGGTCTTCCATATTTCTCCATTTTCCAATATCACAAGAAGTACAGCATTTATCACTTTACATCCTTTGTTGTAGTAAAACAGGGTGTTCCTTTGTAGTTCTGATGAGCAAACACTGGGTATTGTTTGGTTTGACACATCTTCATAGTTGTCCATAAGATTACACAATACCATGATTTAACTTCTTATTCCTGCTCTAATGTATAACATTTTAAGGCATATTCCTTTCCACCTAACAAGTAGGTACAAGGTAGGCAAGGTAGTAATTTTATTAAAAAAAATCAGAAGAGATACAATTGCAGCGCAACAGTCTACAATCCCTTTACACTAAAAACAGATTGCTTGGATGAGTAAGAATGACTCATGAGACCATACTGATGCTTAAAAAACCTGACATTACATTTAACCTAGTCTATAACACACATTACTAACAGAGATTTCAGAAGTAATTCAAGTCACTGTGGGATCCTTTATAAAAGAAATCATAATATGTAATGTCTGAGACTGTATTAGACCTGAGTTACATGACTTAAGTCTTTTTCTTTCCTCCTGTTTATAAATCTTTGATGGGGTGAGATAAAAAAGTCGCTGCAGAATCTTTGGCCTTGTTCATACTGTGTCATTTCTCTGTGTGTGTGAATATACTGTGACCTATACATATAATAGTGTCTACTTAGCTCACTGTGACATTACCTGCTGTTTTAATTTTTCAGTAAAATTCTACGGAAGCCTTCTTTACTAAATTGTTTTTATAATGTATGGTTGTTATCTCCTGTGGCTTTTGAAGAATTCTGTACAAAGGGATAAGTTCCTCTTTCTCAATGATTGAATTTTTTATTAGGCATTGAAATAAAGAAGGAAAGCAGACATATTAACTGCCTTGTGATCATGACCTCTTTTGGGACAGAAGAACATCGACATGAAACAAATTGAAAATCGACAGATTGAAAAAATTGTGAACCACATGTTCGCATGTCTGCTTGAAAAAAAAAACCAAAACAAAACCCAAAACAGAAAGGAGGTTTATTTGAATCATTCCTTAAATCATAAAACAGGAGGAATAATACAGAAAAGCTGTGTTTTGACATGCAAATTATAAGCCCCAGGAACCGCACTTTTGTGTTTGACAGTGTAGGGAAAGTAAATCTTCTGTTTCAGAAGAAAAATATTTAGAGGCTTGTACTTTATCTCTGAGCTTCCTACTAGCATCCTGCCAGCCAAATCAACTGAGAGATTTGCAAAACAATCAATAATAAGAGGTGAAAGTGGTTCATGTAAGTAGGAGCGCATAATTTATAAACAATGCTTTATTAGTAAGCAGTAGTTAGAGAAGCACAGGCTGATACCAGTTTTGTTTGAAGTCAGAAATATTTATCTCTGATGTTAGTCAATATATAACAGGATCAAGCCCTTTGTAGCATGGTGCTTTGATGCTGCATGGATTTGTCTTTGAGACTATTTCTGTAATTAAATATCAGAAAATAACTGTAATTAAAAACCAGAAAAACAATCTTCCTTACAGTTAGGTAAAATGTGCTGCATATACTTGTTCTAAAACAGCAAAAAAAGTGCATTAGAATTCCATAAATATCGTGCTAACATGAAAAGAAATTAATTTCTTATATTGTTACAGATTTTTCCACTGGTTTCTGAAAAGAGTAATTTATAGCATTTACATGCCCAGGCATGCATTCAAAAAGGTGATTTTCAACAAGTCAGAGAATTCTGTCTTCTCCCTCATGAGTGAATATGCTTTGCCCTCACTAGGGACTGAAAAACTTCAAGCACTCTGAAATGTCATGGATGAGACATATTCAGGACAAAGACTATCATTTTTGCAAAGAGGTTTTCTGAAAACCTGAGAAAAGCAAAACATTTGCATTCAGCCTTACAAGGTCATTAGTGTTAAGCATGACTCAAAATAAAAATGGGGAGAGAGGGTTTTGAAAGAGATTCAAAATCAGCTAAAAAGAGTTTTCTGGGTTCTACTAAACTGTGCATTCTGAACAGCTGAAAAATGGATAGCTATACTGTGGAAGTAATTGAGAGCAAAGGTATTTTTTGTTGGTATATGGTCCATTTTAATAAATTAGTCAGATACATATTTTTATACTATATATATTTTTATACATAAATTTGAATAAATTGTAATAGCATTGCCCTTAAGACATCAAAAATGTGACTAGAGTTGACTTAAGAGTCTTGATTTTGGAAGTAGGAAGGTAATTTTTTACCATCATTTCTCATTACAGTAATGCATTTAAGCACACCTTTGCTCTAAGTGTGTGCAGAGCTGCCTTCAGTACTTACTTGCACATTTTGTAGCTTTTACTATTCTTTTCAGCTGTTTATCACAAAGCATTGTGCAATAAGATGAACAAGAGCGTATTCCAGGCTGTCTTACCATCTTCTTATTTATACACTGTCACTAGGAATGAAGTTTGCCATGAAGAAGGTTGGAGGACCTGGTAGTCACTGTAGGTTTTAAAATGCTCAGTAGTCACAAGGTTCTCATGCAACAACATACCTACTGGTAAAAATCCTGTTAAAAGCTATTCAATGGAAATGCAGAAAATTGTCTGTGAGAGCATCAATTTATT
The DNA here is from genome assembly GCA_013390005.1 of Calyptomena viridis. Lineage (NCBI taxonomy): Eukaryota > Metazoa > Chordata > Aves > Passeriformes > Eurylaimidae > Calyptomena > Calyptomena viridis. The sequence continues at coordinate 13,338 of WEIV01002834.1, forward strand.
GTCTACTTCCCAAGGCACTAACAATAAGTTTTAAAAAACTTTTAGCCAAAAATGAAAAGGGTTTTTTTCTTTTCCTCACTAGATACATCCTGTAAGCTTGTCCCTGACTGTGCATCAGATGCCTTCAGTTGAAGACCAGGTGAAGAGGTGGGTATTTTTGGTCTCCAGCATGCTTGGCAACCCAGCTTAGGGACTGCTGTTCACAGTGGCAGGGAATGTGCCAGGTATCACGAATCTGTACTTGCAAGAGGAGCACCAGACCTGTGAGGCAGCAGCCTGCCGTCTGGCTCCTGGCTGGCACCCAGGCGCTATGAGTAATCCTTCAGTGGAGGAGGCATTCCACCCAAAGGGAACCGTCTCTCATTCCTCAAGCCCCTCACAAAACCCCAAAGTGGGCAGCTGTTTCCATGGGAAGAATTAGGGCCTTACCCGGCATGTGTTGTTCTTAAGACTATTCTGGAGATTTTGAGGAACATGTATTGCATATGCTTAGGTAGAATGGAAGTACTCCCTCTCATGTGAAGGAACCAGGATTGCAAATCTCCTGGCCTTTCTCGTCTTGCTGGACCCTGAGCTGATTTCCAGTCCCAACTGGATGTAAAAGGCAAGTGGCCATTTCTCCTTGGCACCAGGTTGACAGCACAGAAGTGTAGACAGCTATGCTAAGTCCAAGATGATAGGAAAACCAGCTTTCTGGTGCTCACCAGCAATGTCACCTTGGTGGTCCATGGGCAAGGGCAGGCTCAGCTGAGATCCTGGTGCCTCTACATCACCTGCAGCCAAGCCCAGCACCTGTGAGGTACATGGGGCAAACCTCAGGGCCATGGGCTCCAGAGGTGAGCAAGCAGTTCAGCTGTGCTATCACCCATCCTTAAGCCTGCAAGCAAAACTAATTTTCCATGTATTCTTTATTCCATTGCCAGTCCTCTGAATCACTGTGTCCTGCCCTGCTTCCCCCACTCTTCTATGCACGCCTAGCTTGCCTAATGTTTTTTTAAAAGGAGAAAAAACTTAATGTTTGCTGCCTACAGATGTTTTGGGATATTCCTGCCTTTGCCTTCTTCATTGCCCAAGGCACACAGTACCTCAAGAACAAAAATATGTGACATTTTTCTTGATCTTTATGCTAATGACTTCATACTAAATGGCAGGAATCATTTCAAAATACCAGGAAAGCAATTAAAAAAACCCCACAAACTTGACATGTAATAAATAATTTAACACCTCATCCTAATGCAACCTGCAACATCTTTCAGTCACATTATGGATATACATGCATCAGTTTTTGTGATGCTTTGCATAAATTTCATTAGTAGAAACAGGGTAATACTAAAACACACACAGATACAATTTTCTGGCTTTTCAGTTCATTATGAAATACTTCACCTCTGGGCAGATGACTAATATGCTATTAAATTTCTCTATCCTTGAGTTGTGTCATAGCCAAAAAAGGGGTGCAGTCACTCATAATCTTTATTAAATGAACTGAATACACCTACTCAGGGAAAATGCTGTTGTATGACTTTAATGTGTCCTGCAGCAGCTTTTAGGTCATTTAGTCATGTTGCAGAGCAATAATAAATCCATAGTGAAAACTGGGGGAAATTTCCATTATAGCCCTATGCTGAGTAGTTTGAGAAGCATTAGCCAGAAGATTTAAATTTCTGCTTAGCAAAAGGAAAACCGCCTGCATGTTGTATTGTGGAAGCCTGTGTTTGACCTGGGGCTGTCCTACAGTCCAGTACAGGTGACAATTGTACACCAACATGAAAAGGTAGTTGCTTTTGTTTAGTAGGAAAACACAGTTGTACCCCAATGCTAGCCAAATTTCAGCAATCCCATCTCAGATCCTCTCTCTACCAAAGATCCCTCATTTAATTTTCCTTATTTTCCTGGTTTTTTGGGTTCTTATATGTAAATCAATTTAATTGATTTTTTCTGCTTCCACTTGCAGTGGATTGTGTGAGCCTGATCTGCAGAGGCTGATGTGGTGCCCCTCCCCTGCTACACTGTGGCTGGAACTGGGGAGTTGGCTACTGAGGTGTCGAGGTGTTGTAGTACTGCAACTAATTTCTCTTAAGTTGATACTTAAGTGAGGGATAAAACTAGTAATGAGTCTTTAGTGCAGCAGATCACTGTTGCAAACTATGTTGTTTACGCATCCACGCATACCGTGAACTCTAGTAACACATTCATGTGGGGCAATATAATTCTGAAGAAATTTTTCGTTTCAGCTGTTTTGTTATAAAATTGTAATCTTTCTATGGATTAATTTTTAACAGAATAGACATTAAACTTGATTTTTAAAATCGATTTTATTCTTAATTCTGACTAAAACTAGATGTAAACTTCTTTTATTTTTCTGTTAAACCGAAAGGTGAAAACATGAAAGTGCTATGAATCATAAATAGAAAATCCAAATGGCTTATATAATATACAATGTCAGGACACTTTTTGTGAATATAATTTAGACTAGAACCAACCTATTTTCAAAGGGGAATAGAAGACAGTTTACCTTATCAGCCATTAAAATTCCTCTGTAAAATATGAGATTAATTAATACAGTAATTTCAACAGAAAAAGAGTTTTCTCTGGTACCTTTTGATGAAAGAATTGCCTTTTTTGTCACTGTAACTTCTTTGTCTCCCCTTAAATCTCGTCCTATTAAATGTTGCATAAGTGACTCAAAAGCACTTAGAAGAACAGAAACCTATTTGCCCATACAGGACCAAACTTGACAGAAAATTTGGGATATTGTTCTGGCAGTAGCTGGCAATAAAAACACTGAAAATGGATTCACCTTATGAACAAACACATTCAGTGACTTGTTATGAATGGAGAATAATCTGCTTTGTTTATATTTAGGGATGTTTCCGTTTGGGTAAGGAAATTACTTTTAAATTAAAGAAGAAATACTCTGTTTTTTTCTAATGTGTGTAGGGTTTTTCCAAGCTTGCACTTATTGAAATGAACTTGGAATATTATAGACATTTTATTTGTAGTTAAGAGGTTCCTTGTCCTCTGATTGGGGCATATTCTAGTGATAATGCTGTAAAATCTAGGAATTTTGGTAAATCCTAGTTAATCTAGTAAATCTAGTGATATAATGTGTAAATTCTAATAATTCTAAGAAATCTCTCTTGCAGCAAAAGAACAATATGGAAGCTAAATTTTAAATCTTTTCAAGAAAGAAAAAGTAAACCCTATTTACTTATCTGAATAACTTCATCAGTAATAACTCCTTCCTTTACCTGTTTTGCACATTGAATTACTGTAGAAGAACCTGAATTGATAGACTATTACTCATCATGAACAAAGGAAAAACTATCAGGATGATAATGAATCAAGGATCTTTTTTACAATGGCTCTTCAAGATGCACATTTATTGTGAATGCCTTGGCTTTACAACTCTTAGCTTTATCTTTACAGTGCTACGTAATACGTAATTTTCTGTGCAGCAACATTTCTCATCTAATTCCTTGGACATAAATTGCCTAATGTTGATCTTTAAAGACCTTTTAAAGTGTCTAAATGCTTAATGGGAAAGATAAAAAAAAATTACTGTAACTAGAATTTGACTGAGATAAATATTAGATTGTCAGAGCTAATCTACTAATGAAAGGCAAACCCCATCTTTATCTCATTACAATTGTCACAACAGTAAAAGCTCTTACTATGTAACTATTTTAATTTAATTTTCTGTTTTTCTATAACTAGCAACTTTGTTCAAAACAGACACAATCAGAAAAAAAACCAAAACAAATGAAATCCAAAACACAGTGTGGATCAACACAAATACATATTTCAAACCCATTTTTGTGAAGATCGCTTGGTCTTAAGGGTTCTTAGTACATCTAAGTGATTAAAAATTAAGGTCCTATGAATAACTGTTATTTCATAACACCAGGCTGCAGACAAAGAGCAGCTATACAAGAGCAGCTTGTTATTAAAGTAACAAACCAGCAACTCATAAGCACATTAGCAAAAAAAATCAATACTTTAGATGTCAAGCTGACACATATTGGACTAGCGTCCTTCTCCCTTAAAATTCATAAGTCTATACAGGTCTCATAGTATGATTCAGATTTTGTAATTTAATGAAACAAACTTAATCAGAGCTGTTCATTAAATAACAATTCCGACAGAGAGATAATTTAGAATGACTAATTGAAGACCTACTTTATTTTCCTCTATCATTCTGTGAAAAGTTCTACAAAGGTGCAATTTGCTAATTAAATCATGTGATCTAAATCAATGTTTCAGGTACTTAATTGCTTGGTGTTGTGCTCTTCTCGAAGAAATCATGGAAATTTCCATAACAATTGAGAATGCACCTTCTTTTTATTATTTTTTTTAATTGTCTTTTCAGTTAAGATGTTGATAACTTCTTTTTCTGTACAGTCTTAAAAAAAAATGAACTAAACCCAGGAAATGCTTTGAATTTGGAATATAGTGAGATTGGGTATGCTTCAAGTTGTGCATTTGCAAGCATGTCCCAGGAATAAGCTGGTCTTTAGGTCAAGTACAGGAAAGTGCTGAAGTGCACCTTCATTTCTGACCCTGTTCATCAAGGAACAGAAACACATATTCTATTTGAAGGATGTATTTCTCTAATTTTGCACAACTATTTTTATTTTGCTTTCCTCTCCCTCATCTCGTTTCTACATGCAAAATTAACAGCTTAAAAATTAGTGAAGATCCAGTTCAGATGGTTTCCTTGTTTCTTTCTAATGTAGATAATTTGTGGAGCCATGGTAAGAATGAAATACTATTTCATATTGGGTGCTGATGTGAATGGAAGTGGCTACTATTTATTTTTAAGGAGCTCCATCATCAGAAAGCTAGATGATAACTTGAATCGTTAAAAAATGCTGAATATACTTAGCATCTTTTCATTTATAGAGATAGAATTTATCCTTGGAAAATGTTAGATTTTAAATCAGATTCCAGCACTGTCCTGAATTCCCAGGTAGTATATTGATTTCCATGGCAGGGACGACCACATGATAAGGACCAATGCCAAAAGCCCTCCTAAAGTCTTTAAGGCTGAAAATCAGGCTGAGTGCAGGACATAATCTTTAATAATAAGGAAAATGATAAACTGGAAAACATCCATTCCTGTAAAAAAATCTCCCATAATCCTATTTTCAAAACAGATTAGGGAATTTCCCTCAGGGTTTGTAGTTTACTCAAGAACAGAGTTGAATTTCTTGCTTAAAGTGTCTAAGTTCCCTATAGTTAATTCACCATTCTTCTGTTTGTCTGTTTTGCTTTTGTTTGTTTTGTTTTGTTTGTTTTTTTTATATTTCTAGCGTTTTTACCTTTACAGAAATCTGACAGATCTAACGTGACATATCTTTCATGACACCAGTGGGATGTTAATGAGAAGAGGAAAAATAACTCAACTTACATCTGAACTAAAGTTTAATCTTTATAATAGAATCTTCTTTTTTTATGTGTCCAAATGCAAATCAGTTTTCTGGCTGTTTGTTTGTACCATCCTGTTTCCCAGGTGAGAAATGGAAAAGCTAAGAAGAAATGGCACAGAGACTATACAGTTTCTGTACTTTCCTGGAAACTTTCTTTGGTTTAGTGCCTTGTATTTGCAGTTTCTTTTTCTGATTTGTGATTCACTACTTGCACACTGTAGATTTTCAGAAATTCCTTAGGTAGTCACAGTTTGAGTTTAGCCCATCCTTAGGAATGTGGCTAGCAATTCAGTTTTATTTGTTTAGCTTCCAGTGGGTAGCAGTGAGTTAACCTTTTCCCAGAGGTGGGACTTCAATTCCATGTGAGAGGGTTTCTGCAGATTTTCCAGTTTACAGAAAAGTGTTTCAGAGACAATACAATGCTGGGCTGCAGGGGTTAAAAGCTGACACATCCTCAACCTTGCAGCAGCTCGGGTGCCATGCTGATTTTCACAGCCTGCCCCATAGCTCAGAGATATTTTGCAGCTACCCATCACAACTTTGCTAGGCCAGTGTTGTAAATTCTCTTTCTCTAGTCTGGAGAGTAGTTAAAATCAGCATTTTCACACCTGTGTTTTGTATTGTACTGCTCTTATCTGGCTGCTCTAACATGTCTTGGTGGCATTGGTGATTGTTGGAGTCCAGGATGATGAGACTGCACCNGATCACCTGAAGGTCAGGAGTAATGGGATGGTAGTGCCCGGATGTGCTGTCTTTCATGCCTCTTCATTCTCCTGGTAACCTGTGGTTGCCAAGTAGAATTAAGCACAGTGTAGAGACATTAGACTGGAAGCCTATGAAACTGGGATATCTTCCAACAGTCATTCTGACTGCTTTACAGCTTTGCAATTTCTTTATGCTTCTTAGCTAGATATAAAGGACACAGACAAAAACTCAGACTTTATGTCTCAATGTCTCCATTACCTTTACAAGAGAGGAGACATGAAGACATGCTAGCAAGAAGTCATAAAGATATTGCCATCATGGAAAATCCCAAGAACTTTGAGTCATAACAGAATTATAAGTATACATGGTCTCTGCACGGGACAAACCATGTTAGTACCCATTTGNTCAAACCATCTCCTATTTTGTATGAACAGTGATAAACTCCTAAGTACTACTGAAGAACCATCTTTATTAGACATGACCTGACCAAACTTGTTCTTCTATTGTAGCTCAAGATTAAAGCATTTCTTGCCACCACATTTTTTTAAAATAATCCTCTCTCTGGCTGACTCCTAACAGCTGTTAAATAACTAGATATTTAACTTACGATGAACTAAAGCTATAAATTTAAAAATGATATAATAACCAACTCCTTTATGCATAGCAAACTGCTTCTGTCATCATGTGAACGCTTTATGCTGACCTCACCGTCTACATCTGATTGAACTGATCTAATATCATAGTTGACAAAAGATGATAATAGTGGTGGTTAGGTATTTCTCATGTGTTATGGAGGAGAACAGAGACCACATAGGAGTAAGATGGACAGTGTGTGGGGAAATGTAAGGGTTGACATAATGTCTTTGAAATGTCTGAAAGATTGGTTGGAGTTTGTTCCTTAGTGTTTCAACAGCAGCACATGCAAAAAATACACATGCTTTGGTTTTCCTCCTTTTCTTTGCCCACTTTGTCAGCTACCTAGTAGTCTCTCTTTGTTCCCATGACTGTGCATGAAGTCATAGCCTTGTTATGGATGTAACAGTACACTCATGATTTTTCTTTGCCTTTGTCGAGGTTCTGATTTGTCAGGAACTTACTAACTAGTAATACTAACTGGTGTTCCTGCAGCAGCTCATTCTCTCCAGGCCATAGTGCTTTAGAAGTGTTGACTTTTCTGGTGGGAGAGGCTGATGATAATAGAAGTAAAATTACTTATACAAATTCATGTAGGTCAGATCCAGTCTTTTTATTCACAGCTCCCTCCTAACTTAGATCACAAGGAGTCTTTGTGAGTTTTTTTCACAATGAAGAGAAAACATGTGTACATGAAGCTTTTGTTTAAACAAATCTATGTAAAATCTCAATGAGAAGGGAAAAAAGCCTTCTTTTTCTTCGTCAACAAAATTAACTTGCTTCCTTATCACATACTCTCTTGGCTCAATTTGCACTGGCCCTAATGCCTCCTTTAACCTTTGCAGTGATATTTTAAAAAACATCATTTATTTTTGGAACTAAGTCTGTTAAATGAAATCTTTTTTTTTTGCATGTGAACAGGTTTCATGAAAACTGAAGTACAATTTTACAATATTAAACCAAAGTGGCAGTTTTAAAGACTACAGGAACATTCCTGAAACCTTTAAGCTTGTGAAAAGTGCCTTAAGACTTCAAGGTTAATGATGTAACATGTCATCTCAGTGCAGACCTGAATTCCTAAGATTCATACCCAGAAAACAAAATGCTCGTGTTTGTTCTTCCCACAGTAAACTTGGGAGCATCAGTGTTTGTGTACACCAGTGGTTTCAAGACATGTAAGTTCCTTCTGCTTCAAGTTATTTTTGTATTGTTGGAGGCCTTAAGAGAGCTTAGCTATGCTGTACTCTGTGCAAAAATGGAATGAAAGAACAGACCACTATCAGCTCAAGTAGTCCTAATGAGGCATAGCATTTTTTTGGTCATTTGAGGACCTGTTCGAAGTAACCCATTACAGAAACCCACTGATGACAATTGGGAGGTGGTTAATGATGTTTTAACCAGGGGAAAATTAACCTGAATGTCACTGTAAGCTAAACTGCTTAACACAAGACATGGTCAAAGTGGTAGGGTGGATGAAGAATTACATTCTGCCCTTGTTCACAGGAGGCCACATATGCACAGCAATGTACAGTCTCACAGGGACAATGCAGCTCTCTTTTAGTGCACTTCTTTTAGTGATGCAGCCACTAGTGTCGTATACCTACCCTGGTTTCCCTTGGAAAACTGAGCTGAAACCATACTGCTTAATAATAATTGCATTAGTTCCTGTCTTTGCCCATGTGTGGTCAGACTGCAGAGAAGGGATTACAGGCACCAGCTGCATTACATGCATCTATACAAGTACTGCTCAAGACACATCTTGGCCATGCACTGTCCTCCTGCCCAGCGTGGGAGCAGGGCTTCCATCAGAACCAAGGGTTCCCCTCTTGGGAGAGGACGTGATGTGATGTGATGTGATGTGATGAGGCAAAGGGGATTTGGCACATCTCACCACACAAAACTGGCCTTTATTAGCTCTGCTGTTCACAGGACAACCGCTACACAGCTGCAGTTTTACAGCAGAAGGATCCAGGGGGCTTGGCTGCTGCTTCAGAGCTGATATGTACGGTGCAGTGTCCATGTGTGAGTATTTCAGTTAGCTATCGGGAAAAATAAATAGCCCATGCATCCAAGGGGTTCTGGAAGAGGAGGAACAGTTTTCTTACAGACTCAAGTCTTCCCATCTTTTGTTCTCTCTCTCTGCACACGTTCATGTTCTGCCAAGTATTCCCTCTTAAACAGATCCACATCTCTGTCCCAGACTTAATTCCTGTCATCAGTTTCACTTTATCTGCAATCATCATACTATTGAAATCACACTCTTGGAGGTACACAGTGAAATGTACAAATTTATCTTCAAAAAGTTTTGCAGACATGCATCCTGTTGGCTTATGAACAAACACATGCTTGAACACTGGAATCTTTCAGTCCATTAGTGCCTCACATTTTGGCCGTATCCAGCAGCTGTGCTCACGTCACAGATGCTTGTGGCTTTGGAAGACATGATATAGCTAGGTTATTGACACCAAAAACACAGGAGGGACTGCCTCAGAGTCTGAGCCAAGCTCCATTCTACTCACCATTTATCTGGTTCAGGAGGTGGTGTTTGCCTCAGGTTCCTGCTCTTTCCTCCACCCTTTGTTTGGAGAATTCAGCCCTTTTCCCCAAACATAAGCCATGCAAAAACAAATACAATTTAAAAAATTTGAACATAATTACGGATCAAATTTACACAGATTTTAAAGGTCAGTACTATGTCCAGTGTCCCTCCTCAAAGTCATATCCCCTTCATACTCACTAAACTGCATTTTTTACCTGTTTTTCAATAGACACACATATCAATATACAACTGGTGATGAGAAAGTCAGGTAAATAAAGGCAGCAGCAACCTGAGCATGTGCACGACTTTGTTGTGAAAATAAAGGGTAGTAATTGTTCTTCAGAATAGAAAATCTAATAATCATCTTCCTTCTTCTTGAACAACTTTCTCCCAAGAAAGCCAGTAAACACTGTCAGGCAATGAGTCAAGGAGGGAGTATGTCTCAGGCTGGAGAAGTCAGAAGACTGGTGATAGTGGAGTTTTAGTAGACAGCAAACCACAGCACGAGCTGCACCCTGGTAGCATGTACAGCTTCCAGAAGTGTTTCTAGCCTTTTGTCTCTGTTAAGCTAATGTGAAGAAGGCCCAGCACTAGAGAACAAGAAAAGGAAAGCAATATACTTCAATTCCTGGTTCATGCCATAGGCTATGCTGTGGCTGAGACATTGGTTACTGGGGAATGGATGGTATAGAGGAAAAAAATACCTGTAGATGTGATACCTTTGATACGGCAAATCAACTTACCATGACATGATTTTTGGACCTATGCATACGAAGACAATCCCTTGCATATATGCTGGTGTATGCTTACATGTGGCCATGAGGCACTCTGAAGAGGACTACGGAGCAAACTTCCTAAACAAATGAAGGTGTGTATTTTGGGCTCTGCTGCTGTTACTCACTCTGTTTATATGTAGTCATTATGCAATTCATTCACTCCAAAGTAGTTCTAATAACTTCTGTGAAATGGAAATATTGGTATCTACAGGGAAAACAGGATATAGGATTTAAGTTTATTCCAGTTAGTAAATCTAATTCAGCAAATTAATACAACTACTGATGCTTTTAATTTATGATACACAATTGTGTTCAACTGCAGCAAAAATAAACATCACAAAAATTCAGACATAAATGGAACAAGACACTTGCCAAATGTGAAGTTATTTGCTGTCATGGTTTGACTCTGGCTAAAAGCCGAGAGCCCACACATGGATCTAAAATTTCTCAGAGAAGGGAAAGAAAAACCCCGACCTTTGTGATAAGGATTACAAGCAACTGTTTATTAACTACTTCACACAAGCAAAACAGGCTCTAACTTAGAATGTTAAGAATTTACTACTACTACAACTACAACTACTACTAAAATCAGAGCTTAAGAGTTTAAGGGTGAGCAGTTTGATAGTTGTTACAGACACCTTTCTCCCCCCCACCCCTCCCTTTTAAGATCCTTCACCTTCCCCCAACAGCTCGGGAAGGCAGGTGTGTGTGGGGGGGGGGTTACAATCAGAGGTTTTCTTTGCTGCTGTTCAGAAGAGTGAGAGAGTCCCACCCCAGCTTTCCTCGTGGGGTCTTCTCCACGGAAACAGTCTGTTGCAAACTGCTTCTTAGTGGATTCGTTACTAACAACAGTTTTCCTGGTACTGTCGTCATGTAAATCACTTTACCATAGGTGCAGTCATTTCAGGTGCCGGCTGCTCAGCTGCCTCAGTGCTTCAGTGCTTCTCACGGGCCACCAATTGTCCCAAGAAATGCTGCTCTGCTGCTCCAGCATCTCTTCTTCTCACGGCCCACAGGGCTCCACCAGGCCCCTCTGCTCCAAACACAGGATCACAGCCTCTCTTTTCCGGCATGTCTCTGTTCCAGCGTGGAAAAATCTCCCAGTCTTTCCACGGGTTCACAGGCTGAAGAATCTTCGCCCCTATGATTCCTCACAGATTGCTGGGGCCCTATTCCAGTGTTTAAGGCATCTTCTCTTTCTCCTCTCTCTGACCTTGGTGCTAATCAAGCTCCGCACCCTCCTGTCTCTTAAGCGGCCATGATGTTCTGCGCAGACATTTTTCTCTACTCCTTCTTAAATATGTTATCACAGAGGCGTTGTTGCCTGACCTTGGCTAGCTTAGAGCAGAGAAAAACTCTAGCAGCTTCTTAAAGAAGCCTCTCTTCTAGCCCCCCCAGCTAATAAAAAACTCTGGCTACTTAAAACCACGACATTTGCATTTTATGTGATGTATGTTTTAGAAGTAAGAATAGACTGTTTAATACTTTCAACATTCAAGAGAGAAGCTCACTATCACCAATTCATAGACCCTCAGCCATACCAATTTGAAAACATTCTTTTTAATAATCGAAAGTGTCCTTACTGTTGCTTTTAAATACTTCAGCTTAGCTTCTCTTTATGGTATGCCCTAGCCACTTTTGTTTTCTGGCAGTTTTCTAGCATTTCTAAAATTGACGGTTTGCTGGAAGAAAGCAGCAATGGTCATCAAATTGGTGTACCCTGGCAATGCTTGGCTGGACAATTGAGATGTTCTTGGAAAGATGGTAACAGAGGCAAAGCCACCCTCTCTTTTGCAGCTGCTAATTGTAATGCCAAGCCTCCTTACCCTCACTGCAGGAGACACAAGGTGGGAAAGTGTGAGGATTTGGACCTTTTCTTATGCGTATTGGGATTCATGGTAAGTCCTAGATGAGTTCAGATCATGCAAACATATTTAAAAGATGAAACAGTAATTATACATAAAATGTTTGTGGTCTGATTCACTTTTTTAATCTCTCTGGCAGGAACAGGCATAATATCCAGCTCCAGATGGCTCTACATCTTTATTTCTCTCTTTTTTTTCTTTATTTTTGTTTGTTTGTAGGAAGAGTGCTCTCCTGTTCTATTTTTCTAAAATCCTTTGTATTTATTTTCAGCTCACTTAACTCTGGATGGGAAATCTTCAGACATGAATTTCTACAATTGCAGCATGTAGTGCATTATTCTTTTTGTCTTAATTTTTGTACTGTTTACAAGAGTAAAAGCCATAAGAATGCAGATAATCCTAAATGAATCTTAATTAAGCCCTTCAGTGTTCTTTGAGAAGATGGAGAGACTACTTAACTATTAATAGAACACCTTATATGTCTAGGAGAATTGCAAACACTTGCCAGGTTAAGGGTTTTCCCTGTTTGCCATGAGATGAACTTTTCTCAAGCACTCAAAACTGTTAGGAAATTTTGCTCCTTTCTTTTCATCATTCAAGAAGAGAGGAGAGCATCCCCAAATGTCAACTTGTCTCTTGTCTATGAAAGGCAGACAGTGTGGGGTTTCTCATGTTTTTGGCAGCTTACTACTCTATTATTATGATTAAGTCAAAATTTCATGTCAAGTATCAGAGATTTGGTTGTGGAACAATTCAGCCATTAGCATTATTCTGTGAAACAGTCTGTGGTTAGCTTTCCTCATCCCTTCTCTCTGATCTGGGCCCGTACTAGAATGGAAATTGTTCCATCCACATGTCATTGGGTTTTAGTGTCTCTCAGGCAAGAGCAAACTTATCAAAGACTACTTTGTTGCTAGACTCAGGACTCTATTTTAACATTAAAAAGTCTCAGTCTGCTACTCAGTGAGATGTGCTACAAGGCTAATGAAGTAACCTCCAAATAGTTGTTCCAGAAAATAGTTGGGCTAACAGTCATTTAGTCAAACTGCTCTGACTGTTAAAATTTCTACTTGCCATTAAGAAAATTTTCCATATTATTGCATATTTTTATTCTTTGTGCATCAAAAGGCTTTCTTCATATATTACAGCAAATAACACATCTGTCCAGAGAAGAGGCATTTGAGTATTGTGCTCATGCCAGTATTTGTAAGTCCACCACCAAAACAGGTTCCCCTAGTTACTTAGAACTAAGTGGTAAATTTAGCATGCCATGAAACAAAACAGTAGACCCACCACTAGTAATCTCAGCACATCTTCTATTAGCTTTTCACTTCATATGTTCTTTTTTTTTTTCTTTTTAATGTGACTGATTTACATCTCCCTTTCTGGACCACCTGGGGCATTTTAGAAAGACCTTATTTACAAACCATCTGCCCACTCTGGTGTGTTGAAATGTCGCTGTGTGTGTTGACATAGTATAAGAGATAAGAGTATAAGAGGTGTCTCTAGGGGTGGGTGGAGGAGGCACAGGCATAAATTTTTACAGAGATTAATTAAGTTGCAGGGGTAGAAAGATAAGCTCTGATGGTGGGGAAGAAGGAGCGTACAGAGGTATTACCCAGAAAAAAGGGGCCATTTTTGTGTCAAGTCTATATAATGAAATTTAATAGCATGTGCAGTGTGATAGTTTATACAATTGTAACACGTAAGTGCAATGCAAGCCTGACAATAGTGGTTACAGTTATGGTTTAGCACTATTAAACTGTAAGATAACTATGAGACAACTTCGATGATGGCACTGGATGGCTACTGGATGCCTTAACAGCATGCAGTCATAGAAGAGTGAGCAGTGGTTATGACGGCTGTTCCCAAATCCCTGGATTCTCTTGATGCTACAGGGTCTGCAAGATCCTGCTTTTGTCTCTGACCATCTGATGGCTCAAGGCATCAGAATATTGCATATTGTTAGGGTGATCTGGAAAAGGGCAGAGCCACCACAGCAGCTGATGTTCCTGACCCAGCGGTGACAATGCTGACTCTCTTCTGCTGACCCTACTCTTCTCCAGTCTTGGAGAACTTGGATTGTCCATTTAGCTGCTTAAGCATAATGACCTATGGGTTTCTGTGCTTTGTTTCCTCAATTTTCTGGACAGATTCATCACTACCGAGCCACTAGCTGAGCTGATCCAAAATTGAGAAGTCACATCATCTTCCTATTACTGTGTGTTTATCATACAGTTCCTCCCCACGGAAGACCATTCCCTGAAACCTTTCAAAGGTCAGAGCTGACCTCTGTTTCATCATCACCCCAGGCATCCTAATCACGCCATTATTGAACTTTTTGTCCTAAGTTGTACAAATCATTTGCTCATTAAATGAGCAGGACAATAAATCTCTTCATGACAGTATCAACAATTTAGTTGTGGTCTTACACATGAACAATGAACAATGGTTCATTAGTATATTAGTCTTTCATCACAGATCATGCTAAATCTATTTATTATGTTAAAATCAGCAAATTTACATACTGGTTTTATTATGGTTTAGTGGTTCCCTCTCCCCTGCTTTGAACAGAGACCTCTACAGCCACTCAGTTTCCTCTTCCAAATTTATATAAAGATTTTTCCTTTGCTTTTATTTTTCTTCTGTGTCCTTTGCAATTTACAAAGTATGTATCATGTTATAGGCTATGTGACGTAGCATGGGCCATTTAAAGTGGGCCAAGTTTATTATTTCTTGACTAAGTATTGATAATCAATCTGGTCCTCTCTAAGTGATAGCCACAGAATTTTGTAGTCCATACTAATTTCTTCACCATAATGTTTTTTTTGTCTCATTACCTCTTCCATTCTCCCAAATGTTGAGAATAATTTTTGGGACGTGAAGAGAGAAGAGGACTTATTTTATAACTTTTCAGGAAAATATGCATTGAATGAATTTTGTTACAGAGTATTATCATGCTGATGTGACTTATAAAAAACCTCAAAACAAAGTTTTGGAAAGTTTTCAAATCAACCATAGTATCTGCATGTGCAAATCCACCAGTCAAGGTTGGAAGAATGAAGAGATAACTAAGTAGGTTGCCTCTGCCCTAATGTATGTATTATAGAGATTTGAGCATGTGTCCAAGCCATACATTTGATCCTGTTGTTCTTATGAGAGCTACCAGTGTACTTGCCATAAATTGCTGTCAGCTGGAATTTGCTGAGTTGTGGATGAGCAGGGCAAA
>WEIV01002834.1:34098-73601 GCA_013390005.1 Calyptomena viridis
TTTAGTTTTCTCTGTTTGCTTGGGAGTTTTTTATTGTTTGTGGGTTTGTTTGTTTTTATTTTTTTTCTAGAGACTTCAAATAAATGTGGATGTATTCATAAAGCAATTGGGAAAACAGAATTAGATGGGCAAAATAGAAGCCTAGAAACAAATGAGAATGAGAAGAATGGTTTAATGGTGATTGTAGTGGTAGTGTTGGACTTGATGACCTCAAAAATCTTTCCCAATCTAAATGATTCTATGAATATAGGAATATATGATCTCAGTTTTACATTGAAAGTGAAGGGAAATGTACAAAAAGTAATAAAATGTACTATTAGAAAATAAAAACAATTGTGGCAAATCTGCACTCCTTGTGCCTAAAGAGAGTTTTCCTCCTCTTAGTTGTGGTTTAATTCAACAAGAAAGGAGTTTTCCAGACTTTCCACTTTACTTCATTGATGCGATGCCTGGGTTGGTTCTTGGTCTTGCTAGCTCAGTTAGTCCAGGAAAGCATCATCGAGGGGTAAGAAGGTTGCACAGAGACCCTCGTGGTGGACATACATGGTTTATTGATCCTCTGTTGCCATGAGGCTCCAGAGGAGGTCAGACCCATGGGGGTCTAGAACAGGATCTGACCCCAACTTCCTGTCTGCATGGGTTTATATAGGGATCCAGGATTTGGGAAGGGAATTGGGGATTGGCCAATGGGAAGGGAAGGTGGGCATTGTTTAGGGAAGTATAGGAGTGGTTTGGGACCATATGTGGGGAGAATGGGAGGAGTGAGGGTAGAATTAAACTGGGGAGAGGATACAGAACTACATATTAAAACATATAAACTTAGAAACAGATAAACAGAACACTACAACACTTCATGTTATCCAGTCATTATATCCTGCAGAGATAAAAAGGTTTATTACTGTTCAGAAAGGGTAAAGAAAATTTGGACTGGAAGCATTTTTCTAAAACTGTACCTGACACAACGGGTCTATCCTCTTAAAGCAGCTATCCCTATTTTTAATGATGAGCATACATGTACTGCTGCTGATTTCAGCTTAATGTGTTTTAACTCAATTGCACACTTACCAGTGAATTTTAAAAGTATGTCTTGGTACCCAGTTGCTTCTTTGGCCAGAATTTAACAAAAAAAAAGAAAAGTAGCTGTAAAACTATTTCTAAAAGCACTTGTTGAAATACTTGTAGAGCTGCTTGTAGATGACCCGGGCTCCTGTGTTTGAGCATTTCTTCTTATTATCAAAGTTCAGTACCAGATAAAAGGAATTGGACTTGCAGCTCCTCAGTTTTTCTTGTTGTTTATTAAGTCCTTATCTCTATTTCAGTGTGCCGTCCTGTACCCTGGACTTAACACACTGAGGCATGTGCTGCCAAAGCCGTGAACTGGCAACTGCTGCTAGATTTTAAGGACTCTAAAAACCAGTGAANAGCTATCTGAGCAGCAAAAACACTGAAGGCTGATTTTCAGTACTTTTCAGAAGCATTTTCCATCTGACAATAAAAGGACAGTGTTTTAACCTTTTCATTTGGAAGAAGAGGTGGGAAAGAAGCATGTATTAACTGCCTCTCTCTCTATTCTCTATGTTGTAAAGGAACCAGCTTTTATCTTTGAGACTCCTCTCTCTCTTGGTTTGGAAGGGCATTGGACAATAATATCAAAAGTTATTGGAAGGGGGTGAGAAAACAGAGTGCCGACAAACAGAGTCATAATGGCCAAATATGTCCAATACTCCCCAGGAAAATCCTCTAAAATAACCATAGGCAATACTGTAATTTTTTCTATCCTCATCTGCCTCCTTGCCCTACTTTGTAGGGGAATATAAAGGCTGAAAGCTATTAAATGGCTATATTTGTCTGTAAGGATCACAAGCTTATTTCTTTTCTCTTTCTGTACATGGTGCAAAAATTCCTTCACATGAAACCAGCACACAATCTGTTTCCATAGGCCTTGTCTCTTCTCCTGTGGCCCAAGACACCAGAGCACATAGAATGCAGAGCACCAACTCATGGCAAGAATATTTTGTTTCTTTTCAATTTCTTATTGACTTAGAGATATAATGAAATACAAATTTTTCATAACATAAAATATCAGCTGAAAAATAAGTTAGATAATCAAGTGAAAGTAGCTTGGCATATTAGCTGTGTATTTTAATTTGTTGCTTATTTTTCTTCCCTTCTATAGCCATTATCTTTTGTCTTATATAACAAGCTAATATCATTAGGCTAACTTCATTCAAACATCTATGGCTCAGCTATTAATAACAGCAGAGATAAAGGAGCACCTACTGCTCGGTTTGAGATGGGTTTTAAGCTATTCTGTTCCCATTGCATCAGTAGCTTTTTGCCAAGAGATTTCAAAATCCCCTTCTTCTGCCATTTAAATTCGCGCCTTTTTCACAATACTAAGCAACACATATGTACACCCACACAGGATAGCACCATGTCCTCCCTGTTCACACATCAATTTACATTTACTTTGTTATTCTGCCAATCTTTCTTTATTCTCCCAGTCATCCTTCCTTTCTGCAATCCAAATGAGTCATGGGATCCTGTAATCTCCTACACGCTTATTGAAAATGGTTTCCTAAGCGCCCTATTACAGGCAGTGACTTCAAGTATTTTCTAAATAGAACATTGAGAATTGTTTCTATAGATGTGACTTTATTCAGCAGCTGAAGTACCCCAGCTCCATAATTCATCCTCCAAAAATATATTTGTCTTTTAGCTCCTACCTAAACTAATAAAATGTGGCACATTGTGTTTCAGAACTGTCAAGAAATGCTCTTCAACCATGTGGTGTCTCAGACTGTACTGCTCTGCCTTTGATCTGGATGAGAGGGAGTTAATTCTCACCATAGCAGCCTGTTTCTGATTCCATCTGTCTTCTCTTCCTGTTTGGAATGCATAAACAGTATAAACATGTATGCATAAACTGTAACCTCTTTGAAGCAGAGACAATCAAACGATGATGACATCTCTAGAGTCATAAATAGCTAATAATCTGCCCAGAAAATTACAGGCAATGAGAAGGGTGTTGTGAAACAGGGTCCTGTCTAATTGTTGCAAAAAGTGAAATATGTAAAAATTTTCTTTCTAAAAATTAAGAGCACTTCTGCTTGTCTATACTAAAGATTTTTCCTTTCAAAGATACACTGGTGGCTACAGCATGGCATAGTTTCAGAAGAGAGACAGCCTGCACAATGACACTCTTGTTAATCATGTTTGATTTACTTCAGCAGCCAAAAAACAGCAGCAAAGGATGTTGATCTCACAAACAGTGATTTTTACCTTATAGCTGTCTCTTAAATCTTGCCTAAAGGCAAATAGTGGAAATTTCTTCATAGATAAAATTTCAGCTGCTGCAAACCCTTTCCATCACACGAGCATCTGAAGGACGTTGAAGAGCACATTCACTGCAGGTAGTTCGGTGCGCAGCTGCCACCTCGGGCGGGGCAGGAGCACGAGAAAAAAGGCCGTGAACTGCCAACCCTTTACGTAAAAAAGGGCCGGGGGACCTGTGGCCCAACCAGGTGGCCAGACATTGAGAGATGCAGCAGGAGCCCATGACCCCCAGATTTTTGCCTGCTTAGACTGTGAGGGTATAAAAGCCCAGGAGTTCCTTTGTTCAGGGTGCCTCATCAAAGGCTCTAGTTCAGGTTATTTCGTTATTTAGTTATTGCACCATGATTAAATTATTTTAAAGATCTGGATGTCTAAGACTCTGCCATGGGAAACCTGGGGTTGAGATGGTAAGAAAACCTGGTCTGACTGTGTGAGTGTGAGGTGTGTTGCTGCAAAGGGACTTCAGTCCCAGCTCAGGTCATGTGAGAGTGACTGCCAGAGTACTCTTGGATGTCCAGGCAGGGAAGTTTCTGTCACATGGAGATTCCCTGTTACAATCCAGAAGTTGTTTTCCTTGTGCCTTGAATTGTATGAGATTCAGACACCTGGGCAATGATGTCTCGGGGTGCAACCTGTGTTTGATTGAGACCTAGAGAATTCTCTTTAAAAAGGAATTTTGGGAAATTCTTTCCTTTCTCTTTGCAGATGTTACCATGACAGAACTACTTGCTGCGATAGTGCATCTCTCCTGCTCAGGTTTGCCAAATGACTCACACTGTAGCAGGGACAACACAAAAGTTACTCCTGATGTGTCTTTTGACATTTGGGATACTTAGATCTCATTACAAGGTATGCAGCTCTCCTCATTAACTGATCATCTGTTTAGAGACCCAAGAACCAGCTGAGATCTTCCAATATTTTCACACCCTGACATCTTTTTTTAAAACAAGCTTTAGTCTATCATCCTTAAGTAGTTTTACCATC
Organism: Calyptomena viridis; assembly: GCA_013390005.1. NCBI lineage: Eukaryota > Metazoa > Chordata > Aves > Passeriformes > Eurylaimidae > Calyptomena > Calyptomena viridis. The sequence continues at coordinate 38,419 of WEIV01002834.1, forward strand.
TCGTTTGGGTGTTGTTAGGAGAAGCGTTTTAAAAATATTGCATGTTTCTCAACTACAATACAAGGAATGCCATATACATAATGGATACCAGCTGGCACGAAGCCTTTGTTCAAAGCACTGTCCCTTTACTAAGCTCAAAAGTAATATGTCCTCTGATTTAGAGGATTTATTTTACTCTTCTTACAACATTGTGTTAGTCACTCTAGATTAGATCAACTAAAATATTAAGCATAAAATTTTAAATACCTCTTCAGCTTCATTCCAAATATTTTACAATAGTTGCTGAATTAAACTCTTTTTTAAGGTGTCACCTTCTTATCTCAAGCCTCCTGTATTATTTTGAAAGATGGCAGAATAAACAAGACGTATAAAACTCATGTTTTTCATTTAACAAGCACGGAACTGATTTTTAATTGCTACTTAAAGCAATTAATGATGAGCTATAAGATGACATATACACCCAGGTTTAACCAGTATTGCCACACAGGCTACATTAACAAAGAAGCCACCCACATCATAAAAAGGAATTATTCTGCTGCTAGAGATAAATCACATTGCTGAGCGACACAACCTGCACTTGCAATGGACTCACAGGAAAGATTAATGTGGGTTTTATTTGGCACACTATACACAGATGTTTGTTAGAAGCACCAGCACAAATCATTAAATGCTCACTAAGTGAGCATTCACCTACACACAGACCTGCTGGACCAGTGATGTAACTATAAAGAAATGGTACTTTGAGCCCAGTAAATGGGAGCAGGCAGAGGCACGAACAATGAAGATCTGGTCCCGTTCCTGCTACTCACCATTCAGAGTAAGGCTGTGGCATGGGCTTGTAATAACTCAAGGATCATTAGGCCAGCAGTGAGTACCTGCATGCCCATGGCCAGGAGGAAGAGGGGAGGCACTGTGTGCCACATGCCTCTGAGTTACTGTGCCTCCTGTGCCAGTACTCTGGGGTGCAGTCTACAATCATCAGGACCTAACTTTTAGTCATCAAAGTCACGGAGCAGTGACGGAGAAGCAGAACCAAGGAAAGCACCTGAAGTCAGGATGCAGTCAAAGAGGGGTTATAGGTAAACAAAATCCCGATGGGGTTTGAATAACTACAACTCAACATAAACCAATGAAAAATTTATGCCAGTCTTTTTCATTCTTTCTTTTTTAGTACTTGTGGGGTGGATGTAGAGCTAAGCCGATATGTCTATTACAAAAATTGCTGGAAGTAGAAGTATGTGGTAGATGACCAAGTTCCAGAACAACATGGGAAGGCAGGTTTTACTCTAGCTACCTAGATTAATTCCATAAGCACTTCTATGCACAAGTGATATGGATGCACTCATGTATTTCATGCACAAAAACTAATTAACTGATATGGGGGAAGTATTGTGGAGAAACACACATGCCTTAAGACTATCAAACCAATGCCAATGCAGCTATTAATTAAAATAAGGCTTATATTCTGTAACCATTTCCTATATGGTCTGACATTTCCTTTTCTCTGTGGCATCACTGAAGACAACAGGAACTTTGAGTTTGTACATTACAATTAGTAAAAGAAGTATGACTGCATAATTGCAGTATAGATTTTATTTTCTGAACCAATGCCAGCAGCATCAAATGTCAAATTCCTAGACTTCACTATCTTACCTTGCAGATTTTATATACCTGATCTCTTAATCTGTTTCTTTGCATGGAAGCCTTCTAAATTATTATATCAGTAAATCATCTGTAAGCTGAATAATTCTCCTTTCACCTGCAATTGGCAGACTGTCTGTGGACTGTGCAATCTTCGCTGCATGAAGATTATTTAGTGCTCAAGTTAACAGTTTTGAAGCTGATGAGGTCATCTTCTTGATGGTTCCTTCCTGAGGAAAAAAAAAGACATGCTAGGGAAGGATTTTTCTGGTGCTTGTTTTAGTAAATTTGTCCCTTCATGATACTTCTACTTGTTTCAAATTAGGGAGAAACCAACTGCTTATTTTGCAAATGGATTGTGAGAAATGACTGCTCGCCATAAAATGCAAATGGTTTTATTGGGACAAAATTCAGGAAGCAAAGGATCAATACGGCCGGGTGCATCCCAGGGTGAATGCACACCGAACTATAAAATGTAATACATTTTATACAATTTTTCACACAGAAGGCGGTCCTCAGCTTGTGATAAAAAAAAGAGAGAGAGAAAAAAAAACATTTCTAAAAGCATTCCTAACTTTCCTTATCTCTAAGCAGAAAGTTACATTTCAATGTCAATGGTTGATATAGGGCTCAAATTTTATTACCCCTTGTCAAGTGGGTGTCTGGCAAACATCTTCTTAAACAAAGGTCTTTAGAGTAAATATAGATTTCTCTACACACTCTTATCCCTAACTACCTATCATAAATTCTTAACTCACAGACAATGCTACACTGGTCTGCTTCTAATCTAACTAAATAAAATATTTATTTAACTACTTTTAACTACTTTTTAACAAAAATATGGGATATGCAAAATACATCTTTATACTTTTCACATGGATGGACCAATGTAAAATTGCCACAGCAAAGTCAATGTAAAGTCAGACATCTTCAGCTGTTGATAAAGCTGTTTTGAACTTCCTTGGTTAGCCTTTTGCTGGCATGCTTTTCAGTGTTCACAAACCCCTCTGCTCCACAAGAGATCTGCAGAAACAATAAACTCTAGGTAGTGAATGATAATAAAAAATTGGGAAGTTAAGTTTTTAAATATTCCTGAATGTGACCCTAAGATGCTTACATACGTAGCCTTGAAGCTTGTATATGCTTAACAGTTATTTGTCCTAACACGAAATACATACACTAATTCTTCTTTGAAGTCAGTTGAAATCTTAAATCATTACTCCGGGGACAGGCCCCAAAAACCATTTCCACTATACAGGAGAAAAGATGAAATTAACACGTAATGTGCAAGAGAAAGTATATGGTGAATATGAGTCTCCTTTTTTAGGTTAAGCAGGAAGCAGGACGGGTGCCGAGGCTGCGCATTCCCGTGGCGTTTAACCGCGGCACCGCCCTGGCCGACACGACACTGCGATCCAGCGGGAGCGGCTCTGAGGGAGCGCCGGCCGCGCGCCTCCACGCCGTGCTGCCCTCNGGTGCCGGGCGGGAGAGGGGCCGCGGTGCCTGGCCGAGCGCTCCCTCGCCCAGAGCCGTTCGGGGGCTCCCGCGGCCGTCCCGGAAGAGATGGGCTTTTAATTCTTTTTTTTTTTTTTNCCGGGTGCCCGACCCGGCTACGGTGTGTTGGGTTTGCCAGTGAGAGTGACCGTGGCGGATTTGAAACTGTGGGCTGTGTGTGTGTAAATGTGCTCGGAGTCCGAAGCTGCAGAGGGAGTGAGCAGTGCAGAACTTCCCCTCTAAGAATTGTCCATCCCGTGTGTTGGAAAAGCGACTCAAAGGGGTGATGGTACCAGGGGTGAGCAGGCCTGTCGTCAGGCTGAAACCCCGGGTCTGCGTTTTGACAAACTACGAATTATTTTTTCTGAAGTGAAGTAACTCCCCCAGTTGTTTCGGTGTGTAAAAAAACAGTTATGAACTATCTTCAGTTTACAGGTTTATTCTCTTAAATGTAAATTGTATGCAGTTTGATATCTGCTTTTAAGCAAAAGTCTTTGTAATGTTGTCCTCTCCCACTTCTTAGTATCCCCAAAACAGAAGGATACAGAAGGATTCATCAGTGATTAGTTGTCATAAGGACTCATAAGTGTTCATGATAACATTTAAGACCCTCAGATGGATGAGTGTAGGCTGTTACTGCACTGGTACTTTTATGCCTTGTGCTTAAACCTACTTAGGGAATTTCACCAAACGTCAGGTGAAGAAAGGTATACACTTCAGTGTGATTGTTACATGTTTGCCCACAGAGGAATGCTTTTGATTTTGTAGTTACTGGAATGATAACTTTTTGTTGGTTTTCACTTTTGTTGCTCTTCATCCAACGTTTGAGATGACCCACAGTAAAATAATTAATGTTTCAGTTTACTGCAATACCATTTTATTTTAGATTTAATTCCAGATATCTTTAGATACAGCCTCCATTAGTTTATACAAATGACGTCCTTTGTATCGCTTTGTAGGATACAGTATCTGGAATGGAGCATACAGTCTTTCCATTCTTGAGGTCACTCCTAGATGTGACTGTCTCTGGCTTTTGAGGAAAGGTGAGACTGTTCTCCCTGGGTCGGGTCCTATCTGCCATTCCATTGCTCTCCAGTGATTTGTGAGTCGGCCTAGAGTTTTGCTAGCCAATGTTGCCTCAGGTGGCCTAAGGGTTGACCAGACTGTCACTGAAGTGTTTTGCAGTGGGGAAGAAGGCAGAAGCAAAACCAACATAGTCCAGCTCATCTTCTGTGCTGTGGTTTCTCTGCCCAGGGCACTGAGAATGTTTTGCAAGCTCATTGCATTAGTGCCATTTCTGACAGCATGGCCATTGGTGTAAAAGCCTGATCAGGAACTGAACGGTGCAGCACAACCACGTATTGATGCAGGAGCAGGAAGCCCGAGAGCAAACTGGAGAGCAATTGCACCAGGCCTGTGCTGCCACAGGTCAAGCATGCTGCTTTCTGGTACAGGAACAGTCTGTTAAAGTGATGAATCTGTGTGTTCATAATGACCATAAAGCATTGCAGTTCCAAAATAACTTTCATATCGTGTCTGTAGCTGGTATCTCCAGCATTGCACTGTTTTCCTCAGTCTCAACAGCCTTCACTTTGCCAGATGTAAAAGTTCAGGAAGGTAAGCATTCTATTTTGAATATTCTTTATCATAAGTCGTAGGGCATGGGTAAAACAAGTGTTATACCAAGCTAAAACTAGTTAAGTTACTGAAGGAACCTGTTTTTTCCCCTAGATAAAAACAAAACAAAACGAGAACAAACAGAAAAAAAAAGAAAGGAGCAGGTTTTTGTCCTGTCTTCTCTTAACATAGCAAGAATGTTCATTTGCGCATTTGGTAAATACTGAAAGTAAACAATGTTAAAGATGGTCTTTTGTTGATTTTGAGTTTTATGATTGCTCCTGTTGCACACCTTCCACAGTTCTTAAGGCCATATGATATTCATCCTAAAGTGTATATAGTTTTCAGGGTTTTCATGAGAAATCTAACAGTCTAATGCTCGTGATAACTAAGCAACACGTGTAACGTGGGAACAGACAATCAATACTACTGCAGACAATGATGTAGGTCTTCCCTAATGCATGTGTGTGGCGAGGGTTGTAGTCGTGGCGTTTTTCCTTTGCACTGCTCCTCGTGCTCCACAGGGGGGTAGCAAAAGGAAGTACGAAACCTGTTAAAACTACCTCGTCGTATCAGGATTTACACCATCTGGTCTGGAAAGCTTTCTTAAAGAAGTATTTGATGGATAATGAAGACCACAGAGCATCTGCTTGTTGAAAAGACATGCTTAATCAGCCAACTAATACAGTGGTTCAACAAGTGGTGTCTCTATGAATATGAAAGTAAGAAAAAGATAGAGGCAGTTGTGTGCATTGTGGAAGCAGGGATTTATGTTGAAGGCTGGAGGTTTTACTTCGGAAATTTTCAGTCCTCATGGTAACAAGTTATGTCAAAATGGTTCACATTTTGTTTTTCCATGATACGCAAATCCATTATGATATGAATTCTTCAGCTTGAATGTGATAGAACCTTTACAACAACAGGTCGTTGCAGAAAAAAAAAACCACTAGCATTTTCTCTGTATGTGGTAAATGGTGACGTCGTTTTTAAAACCCATTACTAAGCTTTCAGTTGTGAGGAGCTTGACTATACCCATGTCATCCAAAGAGCTACAAGTGTTCTGAACTCAAGAAAAACTTGACTTGATTGAAAATTGAATTATCCCCAGAGAGACAAAAACAAGTTATTTTTCAATGATGAACTAGAAACAAGAAAATTCTGATGCAGTTTTCTTTAGCTGGAATATGAAATCACAGGCAAATTTAGTCTCAGGGAGAATATGTGTTTCAAATTAGCTTTTTTTTTCCTTTTTTTACAAAAGAACTAGAACAGATTACCAAGAACAAGAAAGTGGTGATTACTGAAGGATGACAGATAGGTGGTAATTGTGAATCATTCATGCTTTTTCACTATAAATTGTATCAAGGCACAACAGGGATTTTAGGTGGGGAACTTCTTAGATTTTGTCAAGTCAACAAGTCAAAGAAACTAATTTTTTTCAATAAGGTTTTCATTATTTTGGATATATAATACTGTATACTAATGCTTGTCTCCTGGTTTCAGCTAGGGTAGAGTTAATTTCTTTTCTGTAGCTGTTAGTTACAATGTTGTGTTTTGGAATTGGAATGAGAATGGTGTTGATAACACACTCATGTTTTGATTTTTGGTAAGTTGTGTTTATCCTAAGTTAAGGAATTTTTTTTTCTTGTCTCATGCTCTGTCATTGAGGAAGTACACGAAAGAAACTAGGAGGGAGCATAGGTGGGACAGGTGCCCTGAACTGACCAAAGGCATGTTCCACAGCCCAGTGTATAAACTGGGGGGAGTCACCTGCAAGAGGAACTCGTCTGGGTTCGGGAAGGAGGGTCTAGCATTAGTCAGTGGGTGGTGGGCAGTTGCATTGTGCATCACTTGTTTTTCCCTTTTTGTTATTGTTATTATTTATTTAGTTATTATTTATTTAGTATTATTACTGTATCTTCCTGTATTTTCAATTACTAAATGGTTCTTATCTCAACACACAAATTTTACTTTGATTCTCTTCCCCATTCCACCAGGGTGAGGGGGAGAGAGGAGGGGCTTGAGCTGCATTGTACATAATTTCCAGCTGGGCTTAAAACCACAACAGCCTGGTATTCTGTGTGGTGGTTGTGTGTAAGACTGTTTTTCTCCATATAAACAAAAAGCCTTTGTTTTAATGTGCTTTCTGCATGTGTTTCTCACTTACTGGAGGCATTCCAAAATAATGCTCTTCATTTTTGTGCTGGAAATATATTTTAAGTTGGCACATCTGTGTGCATTTTTCCATATTTTTTTTTTATTTGGTATTTCAAAGAGGAGACTCATAGGGTCAGAAATTGGCAAGTTAAATACGGTTTTTTAAAATCAGTTGTTGGAAATTTCCATTCCAGGAAGCTGGGTTGGGGATACTAAGTTTTGTTGATCTGTAGTCTAGCCCCATCTCAAGCAGAAAATACATTTTGTAGCTATCTGGCTAGTTTTTCAAACATGCCATTAAATGTAAATTGCAAGAAGACTAATATGTACTTTTTGTGTAAGATTGGAATTATTGGTGGAACTGGCCTGGATGATCCGGACATCTTAGAAGGAAGAACAGAAAAATATGTTGACACTCCTTATGGCAAGGTCTGTATAACCTTTTAATTTATTATTGAAACTTTTTTATTTTTTTCAAGATGTTTGTGTGCTTTAAGAATATTCAGCCTGTTAGATGAATGTATAAAGGACATTCTGGCACAAGACTGTTCTTTTTAGTTGCTATGTATTGTGTGGTGTTGTGTGGTTCTTAATTTGTAGAAACAAAGTATTACAAAGATGATGTGCAAAGGAGACTGTATCTCTTCTCATTTGGTGAATTTACAAACTCAGTCCTGAGTATGTAGTCAAGAGATAAACCCTGTCTTTCAAATTTGTGCTGCTGTGTGACCTGTATTATCTGTCAAATCTGTCCAGGAGCCTTTCTGAGTTGCATAAAACTGTTCTTTGTGGTATATGGGCCACCATTTTCCCTGTAACTACTGAATTACATGAATTACTGAATTACTACTGTTTTACATGTCAGTGTAAGGTCATGCTTATAGCTACATAATTTGAAAATGAAGCTCTGATACTGTTTTGGTGACACCGATATTCTTGAACAATTCTCCATCAAATTGCTTCAGTCCTTTGCCTCAGCAAAAGGGAGCGGAGGCTGGGGCTGTTGGTCTATATGGAGTGCTGAGTGTGTTGTGAAGGGTAATTTCTGCCACAAAGCATTTATAGTAGGAACAGGCAAGACAAGGAATGTGAGGGAGTTTTATAGGCAGGAAATCAAGAGGGAGAGAGGTTCTAGTTGATACAGGAAGTTCATTGAAGAATTGGATCTTAGATACTCTGTAATATCATAAGACATGGGGAATCTGAGTGGGGGGATGGGGTTTAACTGAGCTGCCATAGTAGCTGACCTGGATGGACTGTAAAACCAGCACAGCCAAACAGCAAGCTTTTATCCTTACTGCTGATGGCCTGTCTCCCTTCTCTCTGTAGATCTGAACTGCTGAGAAATCAGATCATTGGCCTGATGGATGTGGCACTTAGTGCCATGGTTTAGTTGATGAGATGATGTTAGGTAATAGGTTGGACTTGATGATCTCAAATGTCTTTTCCAACCTAGTTAATTCTGTGTGTGTGATATAGATTGCCTCCTGTGTAGGATCACATCAGCTTCAGTGGTTGAATGCGGTTTTCGTCCTCATGAAGCAACTCATGGATCAGCCTTAGTACAGAACTTAGACCATGAGTTACAGTTGCATAAAGTGCATCAACTGGGTCAAGTTGATAGACTGCAGCTGAAGAAGAAACAAACCTCACAAATTCAGTTGGTATCATTAGGTGGATCAATATTCATTTGCGTTGCTGCTGAGACTTTTTACTTTTCAAGAGGGAGATGTTACACAAGGTGCCTCTCATTTTAGAACTAGAGTTGAGAGGAACAGCTATTGCTGAATGCAAGAGGACAATTTTAGGTTTTTTTTAAAGTGTGCCTGGAAAAGTTCAGAAGTTCATGGTTTGTTAGTATTTTTTTCCTAAAGGTGTGTTTTGTTTTTGATTATTCCTTGAAAGAAAATCAAATTGGAATTTGATAAAATACCATAAAGGTACTTTGTTGTAGATCTGTGACATCAGTGAAGAGAGAATCTGCCTGAAATTTTAAGAGGTAAAGGGCTTAATCTAAATAAACTTCAGAACTTTGTAATCTTTTATTTCCTGAGAGAAATAGAGATGCAACATCGATGTATTTAGTTCAGACAAAACTGGGAAGGATGAAAATGAATGAATGTCAAAGGGAAAATGCAAAGCATAGTTAAAAAAATGTATGTCCATTACCTTTTATCATGTAAAAATGCAAAGCGTACAGTTCTACTTAAAATTTAGGGTTTAATTCTTAGGTTTCTTGGCAAGAACATAGCCAAGAGATTTTTGGCTGAAAATCTTTCAGTTGGTGATGTTCCTTGGCACTTTTAACATTAGACAGCAGCAAAATAGATAATGCTGTTTGTTTTCTTTTAGAAGATGAATAATAGCTAACATTTTGTTCATATTGCATCCTTGAATTGTCTTCTGCTTTGGCCTTCTCAAACTGTAAGAATCATATAATAACAAAACTTGATATTAGGGAATGTGGAAAAATTTTTGGACGTGGAATATGGAAAAGTTTAAAGGAAACTGGTTTTGGAGTTCTCTATGTTGACATTTGTCCTATAATCTTTCAAATTGTATTAATAAATAGTGAAAATGCACTACATTAGGGTTTTTTTTTTTTAATAAATAAGCTTATAGATCTTAATATTCCAGTGCTCTTTCTCCTTTGTTTGCTTACAGTGCTTGAAAAATTTGGTATTCTGTGGAAAACACCCTGAAACCTTTGGGGAGTCTGTCTCCAGATATGGAAAATAATTGTTCTCCTAAAGGATAATAGGTGCTATTCCCAGCAATAGTATCTTCATCATTGAATTTTGAAGCTACTACAAAGCTTTGTTTAGAATATATTTTCAGTTAGATCATTTTGCTTTCTGGATGACAGATCTTGGTTCTGTATCACCTGTTCCCAGTTGGACAAAATACCTTCCTCTTCTAGAAAATTATTCTAGGGGCTCCCTCTCTTTTTCTTATCATAGATGTATGTGGCAAACAAAGTGGGGAGAGTTCCACCTTTCAATGTATGCTTGCATCAGGAAAAATCAGACCATGTAATGTAACACTTCTACCTCCCCAAAATCATGTACATCGTTTGGTTTCTAAAGTAGCTCACAGTTAAATGAAGGCTTGGGTAACCTCAGAGATACTTTTTCATCTCAAGTGTTCCTTGGATTTTTATTTTGCTTGTTTGTCCTGTTTTGTTCCAACTAGCTTCTGAGGTTACATCAAGGAAAAAAATTGAATCCTGTAGACCTCACATGAACAAAACTTTATGCATATTTATGTTAAAGACAAAGGAGATTTATTTCAATTTTTTGTTACTGTCATAATTTAGTGTTAATTGCACATGATTCTGTTTTTCTGTTTTGCAACACTGAGTAATATATATCTGACTTGGATCTTGTGAAAGGGGGAAGTAGTTAAATAGATACATTAATTATTAATGTTTGAGAACTTTTTATTGGACCTTTTGTTAAATCCTGCTTTAAAAATACAGTATTAGAGCTTTGAATTGAGATTATTCTACTGAAAGTTTTGGGTTTTTTTACCATCATTTCTGACTACGACTAGTAGTAGAGAGGTAAAGCACTGAAAAGAACTTATGGGAGAAAGAGTGACAGGGAAGGGTACGCTAACTATGTTGCATGGTTAACACATAGTTTGAAATTTCTGTATCTTTCACTTCCTTGTAACTTTACACATGGGTCAGTACTGGGTCCAGTCTTACTCAACCAGGTTGTTTATCAACAACCTGGACAAAGGGATAGAATGTACCCTCAGCAAGTTTGTTGATGATATGAAACTGTGGGTAGTGGCTGATGCAGCTGAAGACTGTGCTGCCATTCGGTGGAACTTGATAGGCTGGAGAGCTGGGCAGGAAGAAACCGAATGAGGTTCAGCAAGGGCAAGTGTTGGGTCCTGCACCTGGGGAGGAATATCCCCAAGTACTGGTACAGGCTGGGAGCTGACGTACTAGAGAGCAGCTCTGCAGAGAAGAACCTGGGAGTCTTCATGGATGACGAGTTGGCCATGAGCCAGCTGTGTATCTGTTATGGTTTTCTTTTGTGGAAAACTTTTTCTCTTTTGTTTGCAGGCAGCTGCGGGGGCCCCCCCCCGGGGTCCTGCCATGGCCCAGCCCTGCCGCGGTGGTGGGGGAGAGGGGTGCCCCGTCCCCACGGCGCCGGGCGGGTGCTGCACAGTGTGTGGTGCTGCGCCAGCTCCATCACCGGGCCAGCCATGCTGGCCCCCACCACGCTGCTGTTCTAGGTGCTGCTGCTGCTGCCACGCCACCGTTGCTGGCTCCTGCCGGGCGTAGCCTCTGTCGCTGCCACCCGCACTTACTGCCTCTCGTGGTGCTGCGCGCAGGCATCACCACGTCAGCCCTGGCACCCGCGCGCAGGGACGCTGCCGCATGTTTCTTGCTGCCGCCACCCCGGGTGCTGTGGGGGCCGAGCCCCAGCCTGCCATAGGGGCACACTGCCATGGGGACATGGCTGTCCTGCGGCGGTCCGTTCTGTTCCAGCCCGTGGGAGCCGCCTGGGTGCAGCCACGGCCCTGGGGTCCCTGCCCACCACAGCTCTGTGGCATCCTGGCAGCAGGGTGCCCTGTGTTGTCCTGGCCCAGCAGGACTCAGCTGGCTGCCATATTTGACTGGAGCACATGGCGAAAACAAAGAAGACTTTCCACCAAACAGAGCCAGAAGTAGGTGGGGGTGAGAATGGACCAATGGGACACAAGGCTATGCCTTTCCGGGGCGGGAAAAATGTGGGAACAAGGCATACACGCATGTGTGAGATGCACAGAATGCCGGGCCGGAACAGAGGGTATAAAAGTGGTGGAGCCTGGACACCATTGGCTTTTTCAGCTGTGGTGAGCTGGGAGGAGGACCTTGTGCTGCTCGGGAACCTGACGATGCCATATTGGCCACATATTAGCCAAGACATTGGGGACTGCTTCCTGAGCAATACAGAACTTCAGCATTGTCTGGGATCCTCTTTTGTGCATTACAAGCTCCTGTTTGGGATAGAAAAACCTACCCTCCACTAACCCACAGGTTCCAGGGGTGGGAGAAAGAGGGTTCCTCTAATCTCTTCAGGTTTTATGGTGCACTGATAAGAGTGGGTTTTTTTAATACATAATATATATTTTCATTTTTCTGTTTTAATAAAGGTTCTTTCTATCTTTATACTCAGGTCTCGAAAATTTAATATCGAATTTATTTTAAATCAATTTCACTGTCCCCTTAAATGGTGACAGTATCCTTGGAGCCAGAGTGGTCAATGGTATCTTGGGGTGAATTGGAAAGAATGTGGTCAGCAGGTTGAGGGAGATGATCATCTTCCTCTATCCTCTCTGCCCTAATGAGGCCACTTACGGATTGCTGTGTCCAGTTCTGGGCTCCTCAGTACAAGAAAGACAAGGAGCTACTGGAGTGGGTCCAGCAGAGACCACAGAGATAAGGAGGGGTCTGGAGCATCTCTTATGAAGAGAAACTGTGGGAACTGGGCCTGTTTAGTCTACAGAAAAGAACACTGAGAGGGGAATCTCCTCGATATGTAAGTATTTCAAAGGCAAGTGTCAAGACAATGCTAGATTCTTTTCTGTGGTGCCCAGTGATAGGACAAGGAGTAATGGCCATAAACTAAAACACAAGAAGTGTCACCTCAACTTGAGGAAGTACTTCTTTAATTGAGGGTGGCAGAGCACTAGAACAGGCTGCCCAGGAGGGTCGCAGAGTCTCCCTCTCTGGAGACATTCAAAATCCACCTGGACATGTTCTTGTGTAATCTGCCTTGGCAGGGGTAGGGCTAGGTGATGTCCAGAGGCCCTTTCCAACCCTAACAATTCAGTGATTTTGTGGTCCTTATTTAAAGTCTTTTAATGGCCTATGATGCAGTATCAGCAATTCTTTTCTTAAACTGTCAGTTCATCATTTAGCAGTGGATTCTTTGTTCCAAGTATTTCTTTTTCTGTTCCATGTTTCTAGAAATTACATGCAAGAAAGATATTCAGTGTGTCACCTGAAGGATGTGCAGAATGTATTTTGTGGAAATCTGTGTAAAGGTGACAGCTGGTCCTCTTACACAACTGTCCTGAAGGCTTTTGAAGTGACTAGGATGGCAGCAGATAGGGAAGGAAACCCTGGCTGCAGCAATTAGATTTTGAAGCCTGTGGATTTCAAAGCTGATATATTCTTCCTGCATCGTCAATGTATGCCGCCAGAATGCAGTGGAGTTCTGTGGTAGAAGTGAATATCAAATAATAGTTAAGTTGCACCTTTCTAGGCCAAATCTTTTGAAAAAAAGAAATATAAACTGCAGTAAACCTGAATCTGTCACTTGTAAAGGAAAGTGTCCAATCTTCAGCTTACTGATCTTTACTTTTAATTTTGATAGGAGGCAAGGACTTTTGCTCTTCAGGAGTAATACTCTTTAGGAGTATTTTTGTATCCTGCTGTGAGCTAAGTGCTTATTACTACACACAGCAAATTTGTGTAAGCAAAACAAAACCCCAAATGCTAAGTATTGTGAACCCTCCTTGTTATGGAGTATTGCAACATCGAAACACCTTGGCAACTAGACAGCAAGGCTTTTGCCCCATATAAAATTTCACTCTTAAAGCTGTGTTTGCTTCAGGAGAGTATATGTAAGGTAAAGATTAAACATCTAAATGTCAGTAGTTTAATATTAAATGGGGACTTGGGAAGTCCAAATGCACTACAGTTCTAAAAATACATTTTCTGGAACATTCCCTTAAAAAAAAAGTAGTAAATGTGTGCCTGACAGAATTTAAACATTGGTGACTGAGTAAATTATGGTGCTTTGAAGAGTTTCCACATGAATATTTGCCTAAAAGATCTGTGCAATGGGAAGTAGAAGGTGATGTTTTTATTACAAATTGGTATCTTCAAAATGCAGGTGCATGGGTTTTGCATATACTTTATCGTAGATCTCTGCAAATTTTCAAGTGTGTAGTAGAATTGACAGCTGTTGAAATCTTGCAGCTAGCATTATAATTTTACTTATATTTTATCAAGTAGCCAGCAACAGAACATTTCTAAATGCAAATGTGAGAGTCTTTCAAGACACTTGTAAACTTGGATCAGTAAATAAACCATAATTTTTTGGTAGCTGTTTTAACAAAAAGGGAAGCTAGAAATATTGTGTATTTCAGATCTCTGGTGCCCAGAAGAACACAGCCCACAGAGCAGTTAATTTATTGTAATAAATTATGTAATAAATTAATATGGCAGTTGTTGATGCTAGGGCTGCCCTGCATGGGCAGTATGACGTGTCTCCAAGGGTACATCCTAGTTGAACAGTGTCACCATTTAGGGGACAGGAAACAGTTTAATATTGAAGCTATGAGGTTTGATTGAGTATAAAAATAGAAAACTTTTATTGAAGCAAAAGGTAAAAAATATATATTATGTATTTAAGTAACCTTATTTATGCACATATTAACAGTAAGTTACATTGAATATTAATGATGCATAAGAACAACAAACAGCCAGGAAAAAAAACCACAATCCTTCTCAATGAATGAATATCAAGCTCTTGGCCTGCAGCAGATGGCTACAGCCAGTAGGGGGGTGGGAGGTGTAGGGGCAGTTTGAGGTTGCAACAACTCCTGATGGCCAGAGAGGGCACTGGAGGGGAAAGGGGAAAGCAAGGGTGGGGGAATGGGAGGTTGAGGTGGATGGAATTTATGGGGAAACCAGAGAGGGTTTAGGAGGTCCCCTGGGTTGCAATCCCAGGGAAATGGAAGCCAGGAAGAGAGTTTTTTTGAGGAAGGGAAAGCCTTGAAGTTATGGGAGGGCTTATTGAGCAGGCAGATCCCGAGGTGAATTGGGCCCTGAGAGTAGGATTGGGGTTAGCCATGGAGAGATCCCTGGGAGACTGGAGGGAAGTCTGGAGGGGTGCTGCGAAAGAGGAGAGGGGAAAAACGGGCAGGGGACAAGGGTGAGGAGAAAAGAAGGTAGGGCAGTTCTCTGGCCAAGCAGAAACGAGCAGTGGAGGAGAGGTCAAGCTGATGGCTGGAAGCTGTGTTGCCAGTTGTCAGAACAATCTCGAGGTCCCACCCGGAAAGGTGGCAGTGGAGGGGAGCATGGCAGCCCGAGGTCCTGGTCTCAACTCCATGTAGGCCTGTCAAGATGGTGGCGGTGAAGTCAGGGGTGCGACACATCCTTCTCCTGGCCTGGCACGATCCAAAAGAACCATGAAGTTGGGGGGCAGTGAGATCTCTACTGTTCGTCACACCCCAGAGTTCCCCGCGCCTTGCAGACATGTGCAGACATCTTGTTTAGTCCCTTCTCCCTGCTTCAGGGAGGTGAACTCTTCTCTTCCATTGGATCACCATTGTTCTTGGCCACTTCCAGGGTTTATTCAGTGGGAAGAGTTCATTGTCTTCGTGCCATGTGCGATGACCAATATGACAGCCGCCTCCCCCTTCAGGCCACCGCGTGCCGCGGTACCAGTGACCTGTGGGGTGTGGGGGCTCCCATGGGGGGGGCAGGGTGCATTGGGGAGTGCAGGGCTGCAGCCATGGTGGAATATGGACAGTGGGTGCGGGGCCGTCATAGGACGTCCCCTGTGGGGAAGCTGTGGAGCCGCGGTGGGGTGTGCAGGGTGGCAGGGGGGGAAAGGGAGGTCTCTCCTGTGCGGCCAGGCACACAGCTGCAGGCGCTGCAGGTGCGGGGCTGCGGCGGGCACTGCGGGCTCCTGCAAGTCCCGGCCCCTGCCCCCGCCACACATCCCCCCCCACCTATCCTCTGTGGTAAAAATAAAAGTGTTAAAATGCAGATCGAAACCATGACAGATAAAATCAAAATGCTCTGTCACCCTGGCTGGTTGGTAGTCAAGAGGAATGCATTTTTTTGTTGTCTAGCTGTGAGAGGAGTCCCTGGACTAAGCAAATGCAACACTGCTTCTGCCACTCTTGTGAGCTAGGGGCCCATGGTAGAGAGACTGAGAAGAGAATGGCGAGTGTTATGGAAGAGGATAGATTAAACATAATTTATGTTGTGAAGGGACTCTAGTAGAGGGTGGCACCTGTTTAGGAAAACTGAAATTTACAATAAAGAGTGAGGCATGCTAACCAATCTAACAGGAACATGTACATGCTGCTTTTTTATGTTTAAAGCAGTTTGAAATATTCTTTTGATGTATTTGAATGTATTATGGTTTCGATTCCTAAAGCATTGCAACTTTAATGTTAGTATGAACACAGAAAAGCTGTGATAATTCTTTCAGTCTCAAGTTTGATCTTCTATTCCAGACTGGTTTACTAATCTGCCATACCAAATTACAGAGCTGAGCTCAAGAAAATGTGAGACTACAGTGGTAACCAGTATTTCTTTTCATAACTACTGTGCTTATTTTTCAGGTAGTAGTAAAGGTTTCTAATGTGATTATTGTAACTCATTCATATTTGTTTGTTTTGCAGCCATCAGATGCTTTGATTTTGGGAAAGATCAAAAATGTGGACTGTGTGCTCTTAGCAAGGTAAATGAGCGTTTTAAGGGGGTTTATATTATGTCTCTTAAAGTTTTCTCAGAAGTTTTCTTTTTACATTAGGTGAACTGAATTTCTACTGTGACTTCCTCTTGCTCTCTGTGGTTGCTAGTGAAGTCCAGCAGAAATCTTTTTTTCCTGAGCAAATTTGGTGCTGCAGGGACTGAGAATATTAAAAATACTGTCTAGATTAGGAAAGAGGAATTCATTGGGAGGTATGGCCCTAGTAAGAATGGCAGCCTGCAAGGCCACCTGCTCTGGTGGTAAGTGGATTATTAATTAATTCATCTGCTCACTGTGTTGGCAAAATTTCCTTTGTGAAATGGAGAAAATGCCTGTTCCTAGATGAACTGCAGACTCTTCCAAATCATTCCCTTTGATTGAGTCCTCCGGCTGTTACAGTTATTGCTTAGGGGGCTGCATCCCCTGCAATTCTCTCTCCATGGATCATTTTTTTTGAGACATCTGTTGGTATACTCAGAAGAGACTCTGGAAGAAGGGTCTGCAGATGAGGGCATGTAAATTTCTCACCAATGTAACCATGGATGTCTAGGACCAATGTGCTACTAGATTAAGAATGCTAACAGAGTTCTTGACATCTGAACAGCATGGGCAAAGACAGGTGCTGAAGACAGGTAAGCAGGCCCAGACAAGTAAACATGACTAGATAAGTATGGGATCTGTCTGGGGAGTCCAGGCAGCAGCAGTAGGAGATAGGAGACAAGGCTGTCTAAAGTCCATCCTGGACTGGAGACAAGGTGCAGCATAGGTCTGAAGGCCGTCTGGGAGACTGGGCTGGGAAGAAGCATACTTGTGACATAGCTCAGGCCAGGAGTGAAGGCTAGAGCCAGAGCTTGAAGGCAAGAGCACCTTGAGTTTGGGTGGAGGCCCAGGGTGAGACTCGCCAGGGCAGTTAGGACCCACTGGTGCACTCAGGGCCCTGATTCTTTTCATACCAGTGTTGTTCTATTAAAGCTGCTGACTGTTAGCTGTCTCTGCAACTATGCTTTTGTCTGTAGTTTTACTTTTCTTATCTTTCGTGGACTTTAGGCTCATATATTTTATTACAGCTGGCCAACATTTTTTTCATTTTCTCAAATGAAATTCTAAGTCAAGATCTCATAGCTGTGCTGTGTTAAACTAGACCTTTGGCCACAGATGTCTGAATAACTCAGCTGTGGCTTATCTCCTCACTGGGATTTATGACCTTTCATATGTGAAAGGCTAAGGTACCCGGAAACTTCACTTTGTGTTTTGGATTCTGAATGTCAGATTTAAAAGGAAAAAAGGCATGACAAAATGGGAATCTTGCCTCACAGTGCTTGGTCATGTCGTTTGACCCAAATCGTCAAATTCTGAAGACTTTTTGGTCTCTGAAAAAATCAGCTGGGAAATGAAGTTCCTTCGTTTCTCTTACATGGGTGAAAATTATTTTCAAATGTGCTTAGTCATTATGTGAGTGATGTACTTCTATAGCAAAGACAGAGATAGCACAAAAGCTTGTGCTTACAAGAACTAAGTATTTCCTGCCTTAAAAAGAGTATTGCAGCAGTGTGAAGTCATTCTTTTAATTTATGAAAGCTGTCAGATCACTTTAAGAGCAAAGAGAAAAATGTGATGATTCTAATGTTTTCTTTGGAAAGACGACAGAACACAATATTCTGTGACGTGCTGCTCTTTTCCTCAGTGGGAGAATACAAGCAGCACAGGACTTCTAGGCAGAAAATTCCTGGAGGTGTCTATAAATTCTTAGAAATTTCTTGTAGTGTATGGAAAAGGAGTTTCAGAATCTATGGAACTGACTTAGAAAATTCAGAGAAAGATGCTTATTTTACTCCTGAAGCTGCTGAAGTATACTTGGATTGTATTTTTAAGATTCTTTTGTTCAAGTCTTCAAGTTAAAAATTTGCATTTTAGAAGAAAATTGTACCACTACTTCTTAAATCAAATGCTGAGAGAACCTTAATACATTTAGGAAAACAAGCTGCGTGGGAAGTAGCTGAAATGATCATTCCAATTCTCATATTGTTAGGAAAAATATGTTTCCTGGAATTCTCTTTATCTGGGAGAAGGAACGCAATTTCAGTCTGATTTATTTTACTGTCTTACAAAATGTGTCTTTGCAGACATGGAAGGCATCATACAATTATGCCATCGAACATCAATTACCGTGCCAATATCTGGGCATTAAAAGAAGAAAATTGTTCCCATGTATTAGTGACTACTGCCTGTGGCTCATTACGAGAGGAAATACAACCTGGTGATCTTGTCGTCATTGACCAGTTCATTGACAGGTGAGTAACAGGGAGGAAAATGAGGATAAGTGAGGTTATATAACATGTCCGTGTTAAATTTTTTGTGAAATGAGGTGATAGCCTCAGTTCTTCTGTCAAAAAGGGAGATTCGTACAGGAAATGTGGTAGAAAATAGGACTGAGATTACAAAAAGTTCAGTTCTAACAGACATAGAAGCACCAGGCTTTGAAGAATGGCTGTGAAGGAATTAAAGTATACCTTCACGGGAAGAATATTCTTCAGAAGAAGCAATCTCTTATTCTCAGACCTAGGGAAGAAACATGGATAAGAGCACATTCTAAGTTTTTATGAGGAATGTGAAATGAGATGGACAAGTGCAAGAAAGCATAGTAGGAAAATAAATGCAGTAATAATTCGGTACTGCAGAAGAGAGATAAATGCAACACAGTAACGAAAGAGAGAGGGTTGTTTTAAAACAAGAATAGATGCTTGCATTTTTTATTTGCTAAGAATCATAAGGCAGTAATTTGTTTCCAAAGTCTATGTACTCCAGCCAGTCCATCTCTCTGTGATTATCTGATGTTTAGAAAAATTCAAGCAATGTTTGGGGCAAAATAAAGGTACATTTAAAGATGACAAGCAACACCAATGTTTTAAAAGAGGCAAATGGTATCTTGGGTTGCATTAATAGGGATGTTGCCAGCTGGTTGGGGTAGGTGATCATGCTTGCTGTCTACATTGGTGAGCCACACCTGGATTACTGTATCCAGTTCTGGGCTTTACAGAACTGTAAAAGGAGAGGAACATGGACACGCTAGAGAGTCTGCCAAAGAACCATGAAGATGATAAAGGATTGGAGCATCTCTCCTAAGAGGAGAGTGGGACTGTTCAGCCTAGAGAAGACTTGGGGAATCTCATTGACATCTAGAAATACCTGAAGGATGGGTGCAAAGAAGAAGCCAGGCTCTGTCCAGCAGTGCACAGGACCAGAGGCAATGGGAACAGACTGAAACACAAAGGAGGTTCCCTCTGAATATCAGGGAACACTTTTTACTGAGGGTGGCTGAGCAGTGGTACAGGCTGCCCAGAGAGGTGGTGGAGTCTCCATCCTTGGGGATGCTCAGAAGGTAGCTGGACATGGGCTTGGGCAGCCCATTCGTGATGGACCAGATGACCTCCAGAGGTCCCTTCTACCCTCAAACATTCTGTGATCTGTGTCTTCATTGCATAGTCTATTTATGAGCAGTGTTTCATTTGGGCAAGTAAATTTTCATTTTTGTGTAGAAGAGTGGGAACTTGTGACTTGTTTTATGGCTTCAGAAAACCAAGAAGCTCCTCAGAAAAGCATGTGAGAATGTCTCAGTGTGGAAAACATTAAGTAATATGATTTTAAAATTCATTCCTAGATTTCCCTTTACTTCGGAAAACTGATGTCATAATAGTCTGTTCCTTTTAACAATTGAATTTTTGCGTTGTCTTTTTTTCATAATGTTTTCCAGTGGGTGTTAAATTGATAGTTCTTTGGTGGTAGGGTCTGCATTTAGCACCTCACAGGGATCTAAGAGTGATTGCTTTATATATTATAGATCATTATGGAAATGGCATTCCTGAGGGGAAGATATTTTCATGGGACAAAATATATTAGCTGTTCATGAAAGTCTGCAAAGATACCATATTTCTGAAATACCTTCTAATGAAAGATCAGGGTCCCACAAAGTATGTTAATAGTCTTGGAAAGTAGATACTGGTTAAAATTGCAAAAACAGTCTTGAAAGGTACCCTGGCTTCTGTATAGTGATTAACCCATGCGAGCACTAAACAGGAAAGAGGCTTTGGTCTAGGTGGGAAAGATTTACTCAAGCTGCCATTAAAATCAGTGCCTTCTAGGTGTCCAGGTACCTTTTAGTATCTGGGCTGTAATTTTCAAGGGAACACATCATTATTCTCCTTAGAGCTGTGAAGCAAGAAGAGGGAATAGTGAATGGGAATGAGAAAAGAGTTAGAATTGAGCAGAAAGCTATAGGCAGCTCTTGTAATTTGCTCTCCTTGAACATGTAGAATTAATGACAGGATCTCAATATAAGGAGTAGTGTAGGACTCCTGCCTCATTTAGGTCATAGTTTTGAGTTAGAGTGGAAAACTCTGGATAGGTGTAGTTAGAACTATGTAAGATTTCCAGACTTCTGAGAGCGTAATTCTGCAGATCATTATGCTCCTAGTGTTTGATTTCATATGTACTCTCTGCTTTCTTTATGCTTATTACTAATGTGCATATTTAAACAATAGAAGATCCCTTTGTTAAATAAATACAAAAATACTTGCAGTGTGTTCTCCCTTCTTCCAAATCCAAAAATAACCACCGGTGCTACCCTGGGCTGCAACAGTTGTTCTCTTCTTTAAAGCAAGTACTTAAAAAAAACCAGGAAGAGTTTTTTTATACCTTTGGCTCCTCTTAGTTAATTACAGCACTGTTAGTCAGCCGACTACATCAGGCTTATTAGGGGCTTCTGAATACTTTCTGTTTGATTTGCTGCTGATATTTGCTAGGAAAAGAAGAGTAAAACGGTAACTACTTATTTTGACTGAGGTCAGCGGGGGAGATGCAGAAAATAGCTATGTGAAAGAAATCCTCTAACAGCTGCCAGTTTTATTGTTTCAGTTCTCTGTGTCACATACACAACTGCAATTATTGCAGTATTGTTATGCTGTAATTTTTTTTGTAGAGAATTTTCTTTCAGTGGCCCTGAAGACATAGAGCATACTGAAACTGCTTGTTGTACAGCCAGTGGCAGTGTGAATTTACATTTTGTTCTTTAATTACTAATAATTTGATAATTCAGTACTACTGGAAGAAGGGGGAAGGTAATGGTGCAAGTGGTAAATTTAGGCTGTTTGTCATAGATGGAAATGATTGGTTTGTTCATTTATTTAAGTTGGATTTTGGTTCCTAGAATCAGTCATGGTCAGAATTGCCAGAAAATCTTGTGTTGCTCTTGTAAGACAAAAATGGAGGAGCAAAAGCCACCTTATTGTCTGATTAGAAGTGTGACTGTTGTTGCAGTGAGGGATAAAAAGTGGGGCCACCTTCAAAATTGCAGTGTGTGCAGCTTTGAATTTTGGAAAGCAGTAAGGTCAAAGAAGGTGTGACAAAACTATGTAACAGTGCAAGGGTTTGCTTGAACTATGAGTACCAGTGTTGTCTTGGGCTTGGTACACAAGCAGTTATGCTTAAAAACGTATGTGCTCCTTTCCCAGAGAAAGAATTCCCTTTTCTCCTCTGTGGTCATCCACTGTTTGTCACAGAGGCAGCATGAGGCTCCAGTTGGTGCTCTATGCACAGCCCTACACAGAGGTCAGATGACCAGCAGGAGTAATGCAGCACCATCTCTTATTGAGGTTGTAAGTCCAGTGCCTTTAGGTGCTGCTTCTGATTTCCCTGACTGGGAATATCTCTGTACTCTCCCGCTATGCTTGATCATTCTGGATTGTGCATTTCTACTGTGACTATCATGGCTAGTTTCTAGGCTGGCACATGGTGACTTATTCCTGTTTTATTGTAAGCAATCAGGCACTTGTATAATGTTCAGTTGTACTTTGTTGTTAGGTAGGCCGCCTTCTGACAGAGGGCATGCAAACTTTTCCACATTTAAAACTGTAGGTCTAAGGAGCAGATTGTCTCTGAAGAGTGGCTGTTGAATATTTCTTTTTTCCTGCTGGCTCCATAAGGAGTCACTCAGGGTACAAGGGGTTATACTCAGGGTATAGGTGTTCAAACAAGTATAATGAGGTGCATCATTTGCTTTCTGGCTTTTGATCTCTTTGTGAGAGTATGGCAAGGAAAGCACCTGTGATTCTGATACCTTCATTTTTTCTGCAAGGGATACAGAGGAATGGTATTGCAGTGGTTAGAATTATGTGCTGATGTCTTCTACCTTGCAGACAGATGAGTTGGACAGATCAGGATCGTCAACTTTTGACTTGAGTAGAAGGGCTGTAGAAAGGAAGAGAGGCTAAAAGGCTTTCCTCTCTGCCAGCTATTACATCATATTTAGCAAGAATCAGAGATAGGTTAAAATCCACCTTTATTCTTAGCCTAGTAACTATTCTAAGCCTAGCAACTTACAGACACATCAGCTGGCCCCATATCAAATAACTGTGGCCCTTCCAGAGTTGCAGCCTTCCATGCAAAAGAGAAATTGTCATACTCCAAGTGCAAACATATGTGAACCTTTGCTCAGAGCAGTTTTATAGGTTTTACTGTTGTTACTTATTCCCATGCAGTTTTTATGTATGATCCTAAATGTAGTAGGATTTCTTTATTAGCCCATGTAGTGATGTAGCTGTTCTCTTCAAAGAACACAGGGTATATGAAAGTCAGATATTAATACTTACAACATCTGAAATACTACAATGCAAGAAATGAATTATAGTTTTTACCATTTCCTCTAAATAGTTCGTTAACAGACACTACAGAAAAGGGTGAAAAATCATGTGCATTCTATTTGTACCTTTGCAGTATCCTGTAATGGAAAAATCAATGTTTCAACTGATTTTAACAGCTGTATCCCATTTTGCATACGTTTTTAATTTATTGATCTCTTTCGTATTTTATAATCTCATTTTAGGGCTACCCTGTTGTTTTAAGGGGTTTTCCAAACCTACTTTAACATATAACTTGTATTTAAAACATATTTTTTAAAATATTTGCTAGCAGAGTGGGGAGCTGTTGTAAACAGTATTACTAGTAGATACTTTGTATTTTAACTGTGGGTTGAATTTTGCTGTTTTCCTAATTTTCTTCTGTAAAGTACAATACACAACACAGTTCAGGGAAGAAAGGAATGTCTCAAAGAACTTTGTTCCAGAGGATTTGCATCATCCAGTTGGCTGAATTAGCTTGAGGCAGTGTATTTGAAGGTAAAGTGATAGTGGGTAACAGCTCCATGTGTTCCAAAATGGCATGCTGGGTGGTAACTTCTGTAGCGTGTTTGACCATTTGCATGCAAGGAAACAATTTCTCAATTGAAAGAAGAGAGAAAAAGGATTCTCTTACTTGGAAGCTGCCAATATATGTGTGTGATCTTTCTGGGAACATTAAGACATCCTATTCACAAGTTTTTCTGGTTGAATTCACACCTGTTTTATGCAGAAAGCTGTTCCTATAAATTCCCATCCTTTCAGTATAGGAATGCAATTATATGAACAAGTTTTATTTTGACTACCTTTGTGGTAATTCAGACTTTATTCCTTGCCTTCCTGAAAGCTTACTGTGCTTTTTTTCCCAAGGTTACATGCCTAGCTGTTAAATTAGCTAATTTTTTTGAATAGGATTGCAGCATAATGTGGCTGTTTGTGTCATTTAGGAACAAATCAATATTTCAGTGTCTTGTTAACAAAATATTTTCTCTAACTGACAATACACTACTGGAGTGACAGTTTTATAGTCTTGAGCTCAATTCTGAAAGGTTTGTACAGAGGTAAAACAGGATTACAGGTGGTCATTAATAGCATACTGATTTTCCCCCCTGCTCCTCCCAGGGATGTTGTGTTTCATTGGTATGACTTTCTCGCCTTCTCTTCTGTTTTCTCTTTGTTTTCCTCTCTGAGCATGTTTCTGCTTTTCTAGGACAACTAAAAGACACTGTACTTTATATGATGGACAGCATTCCAGTCTTTCAGGAGTATGTCATATTCCAATGGCAGAGCCATTCTGCACCAAAACCAGAGAGGTTAGTGAATTTTGTAATAGTATTTAGAAATGTTATTTTTATGGTGCTTATTTGTGATATAGTAGTCTAATTATGTATTCTTAGAATATAGACACAATATACACATCTTTGTCCTGTTTCTCAAATATGTCATAGTATTAAGGACAAGTGTAATATTTGGAAGGCATAGGAAATAAGAGATATGTCTGTCTTTCTAAGGGAGGTACACAAAAGAAGTCAGTTGGCAACCTAGATTTCCCCAGAGCCTTAATAGCAGAACAAAAGATCTTTATTTATCAAGTAACCAGTCAAGAGAGCAACAAAGCGAACAAAACAGGATTAGGAATTATCTCAATTTTGTTCTGTATCTATGGTACAGGCATTCCACATACTTAATACAAATATTTAAATAAATAGTACTTTAGCATCCACAGAAATTACAGTATTGCATTTGTGCTTTTGTATGTTACAGAGATGGGTGGTGGCGAAGAGTCAAGGCTTAGAATGTTAACTATGGAAACAAACCAAATTGCGGTAGTCTTTTATTCTCAACTGTTGCTCTCAGTTTTGTCACTTTAAGATTTTCAGGCTTCATAAACTTAGACTAGGGAGTTTGAAACACTTCTCTGTTTTTTAACATCTTTATGACCTTCTAAGAAGAGCGTATCTGTCATTAAATATGTCACCCTAGTGTATTCTTAATGTTGAGGAAAAAAGAAGTTAAAGATTGAACTGCATATTTTGTGCTGTTGTGGAATGCTCTGATCAGAAGCTGCAAGGAGGTACATTTTTCAGAAGAATAGGAGTACTTGACAGAATCAGTTATGTCCGTCTAACAGACTTGCTCTCTGCAAGCAAGACAAAGCTGAACTGTGAAAGAGGTGGCAGAGTCTGTACACAGAGCATGTACAAACATCTGTACTACTGAGCTATTCTGTTTCTGTCACCAATTCACTTCAGTGTCATGATGGCCTATTTTTATGGCCTGTTTTGGTCATTATGGCTACACTGTGGTTTAGAGATATCCCACAGCAAGTTCACACTGGAAATCAAGGTGTTTTACAACGAGCTAATTTTAAGTCTCATGAGGAAACAACTGCATGCATTTGACCTTCGTCCATTCAGCAGCAAATTATACAAAATTTTTTCTTTCAAAAAAGAGCCTAGCCACATGCTCTTACTGAAGGTTAGTTGGTATATAGTTGCTTTCTAACTGTGAGCATGGTGTCATGTCACAACAGATACAAGGAGTTTATTAAGAAATGGATTAAAAGCAGTGTTATTACTAAAGTGATTGGCAGCACTTCACAGTGTCTCTCACTTCTAAAAAAAACTAAGTACTCATGTGTAAAACATTTCCTGAAGTTGCAGGAAACATATGCCTAGACTAGTTTTCTTTCAGTTGTTAACTACCTAGAGAAAATGTTATTTGAGTATTATAGTTTTTGAAAAGCCAGCAGAAAAATGCATGTTTTCAAACACAGAAGAACATTTAGGTACTTCCCTGTCTCGCATGTGATCATAATCTCATTAGCCTATGCCTTCTAGTCAGTGTAGCACATGTTTTAAAGATCATGTGGTTTTGAGCTCTTTGTGAGGCTGAGAAGAAATATTTTCACTTCATTTGAAAATACCTGATAAAATTGACTCAAACTTTTTTCCGGAAACTATCCTGAAAATTGTTGGAATAATTTCAGCCTAGTTCGTCTCAATTCAGGGTAATTTCGTAGATAAATGCAATAAAGTCAAAACTGTGAACATAGCAGGCTGTGTAAGGAATGTTGCATCAAAACATCTGAAAACTTCATATTATATGGCATTTGTGTAAATACATTAAATACTCTGGTTTAGTTGGTTTATGCACTATAAATTAAGTAAGAATCTGAACTGAGTTTATCTTTTCCTCCAACTGTAAAATTTTGAATAACACAGAATGCCTTGGTTATTACTGCTTTCAGAAACTGAGGCTCAATGCAACATCTTATAAGCAGTAAAGCTGGAACTTTGTAAAGTGTTTCAGGAAAGTACTGCTCAACTGTGGTTTAAGTCAAGTCACAATTCAAGTTGTCTATTGATTTATTAGCAATGTGTAATTAATTGGCATTCAGTTAAACATATAGAATTAATATCAACAATAAACAAAAAAATTAGGTGGTTAATATTAGGTTAACTTACAGCACAGAATGAATCATAGAGTGTTATGGTGTTGGAATGCACCTTAAATATCATTTAGTTCCATCCCCCATGCCATGGACAGGAACATCTCCCACTAAACTAGGTTGATCAAGGGCTTCTCTAGCCTGGCTTTGAACACTGCCAGGGTTGGGACATCCACAATGTCCCTGGGCAGCCTGTTCCAGTGTCTCATCACCCTCACAGTAAAAAGTTTCTTCCTAATATCTAACCTGAATTTCCCACTGTTTCAGTCTGTACTTGTTACTCCTTGTCCTGTCACTGCAGTTCCAGGTGAAGAATCCCTCTCTGGCTTCCCTGCAGGCCCCCTTCAATTTTCCATGCAGCCTTCTTTTCTCCAGGATGAACAGTACCAATTCTCTCAGGTTGCCTTCACAGGGGAGGTGCTCCACTCCTCTTAGCAACTTAGCGGCCCTCCTGTAGACTTGCTCCAAAAATTCCATGTCCTTCTTATGTTTGAGGCACCAGAACTGTTTGCAGTACTCCAGATGGAGTCTCACAAGAGCAGAGCAGAAGGGAATAATCACCTCCCTCAACCTTCTGGCCATGCTGGTTTTGATGCAGCCCAGGTTGGCTTTCTGGACTGTGAGCCCACATTGCTGGCTCTAGTTGAGTTTTTTATTAACCATCACCCCCAAGTCCTTCTCCACAGGGATGCTCTCAATCACTTGTGTCCCCAGTCTGTAGCTGTGTCTGGGATTCCCCTAACCCAGGTGNATATCAAAAAAGCACGTTAACAAATGCCACAAACTTCTACATGTCTTTCTGTGGCTAATCCCCAGAAGCTCTGCTTTAGCCCTAGAAACATTTATGCAGCCTCATGCACAATTATCCTTCCTCAGCACATGTGAGTTATGTGCACACCTGCCTTCCTTTGGGAGTGTGGATTTACTTGTTTACACACATCCACGGTGGGAGATGTGAGCATTCCAGCTTTGTTGTGCTGCTGCATGCAAGCCACTGATCCACATGCCACAAGGTCGTGTAACACACCGGAACTATTGCTGCTTGTTGCACCGATGTATGTTGAGTGTATGCTTCTCAAAGTGTTTTGCAGGGAGGCTATTTCGCCTGGTCTGTGTGAAGGGTATGATACCAAGAAGTTGCTTCTAGTGATGTCAGACTAGGGTTTTCACTGCTGCCATGTTATGAAAGTCTCTCCTGTCCTGTCCTCTGTTGCTTTTGTCCTCTTTTCAATATTTTCTTCTCTGTTTATGGCCATTTTAAATAAATGTCACCATAGTTACTTTTCCTTTCTTACTCAGGACCCTGATGGGTATCCTAGTCCCATTTGCAAAGGCTGGCATCCTCTTATTCTGACTGTATCAACTGGCATTATCCAGGCCTCTTACTGATAGAGAAAGTCACATTTACTCTGCCATATACAAGATCATATTTGGAACGGTAAAGACTAATGTGAAGTACATGCTATATATAAAGTGTACAGCTCAGCCACTGGCATGGGAAAATGTGGTAAGAAATTCTACAGATTCACAGGGTATTCTTTGAAGTATGCACTTGTAGAGTACATTCATTCCTATTACTGTTCTCACTACCTCAACTCCACCATGTGGAAACGTATTGCTCAGCAGAGCACTTTCATCATTCTATTTACAGTGTAAGCACAGTCTAAATATGCAAAAAATTCCTGTTTTCCAGTCTTTTTGGTCTACACTGAAAGCACTAATCCAACTGATATTAACAAAATCAGATGATTTCAAGTTCATTCATGTTGGTAGGACTATTAATTTCTCTTGTTGGGTGAGGAAAACTAAACTGATCCTTAGTTTCAGACAGCTGTAGCCATATGAAGTTTGACTGCTTTATATAAAGCTAACTTCTTTTGTATGTAAGTATTTTTATGGGATGTGGAAACACTGCATGAGGGGATATATTTCCTTTTCCTGATGGCATATTTTGCAGGTTCTTATTGAGACTGCCAAAAAGCTGGGACTCCAGTGTCATTCCAAGGGGACAATGATCACAATCGAAGGCCCACGTTTCAGTTCTCGAGCAGAAAGCTGTATGTTTCGCAGCTGGGGAGCCGATGTTATTAACATGACTACAGTGCCTGAAGTGATTCTTGCAAAGGAAGCTGGAATGAGTTATGCTAGTATTGCCATGGCAACAGATTATGACTGCTGGAAGGAACATGAAGAAGCAGTGAGTGAAAACTTTTTCCCCTGCTGTTGTCCTGAGGGATTTAGATGAGAATGTGTAGGTTTTGGTAAGAGATGACATACTGAATTAAATCTTTTCGTACCTACATCAGTATCCCTGAGAATGATTGTGAAAGTAGAACCAAGTCCACTGTTGCTATATCATTCACTTTCATAAACTTGCCACTTTGTACTAGCAAACCTTTTGTTTCCTCTTGTCTGAATCAGGAGATCTGTGAATA
Source organism: Calyptomena viridis (assembly GCA_013390005.1). Taxonomy (NCBI): domain Eukaryota; kingdom Metazoa; phylum Chordata; class Aves; order Passeriformes; family Eurylaimidae; genus Calyptomena; species Calyptomena viridis. The sequence continues at coordinate 67,379 of WEIV01002834.1, forward strand.
TGAAGCTCGTGAGCTCTGTGTAAGACTTGTCTTCCTGTAATTGGTCTGGTGGGTTTTCTTTTGCAGCTCTGTGCAAAACAGCATATCTGCCTTAGTTCTCCTGCTGATGTACAATACACAAATATACACCATACACACACAGAGGAAAGACATGTCTACTGTCTAAAAAGACTATGACATTTTCAAGCTTCACCTTTACACTTTTGAGTTGAATTTATGTGAATATTAAAAATACCTGCCATCAAAATTGAGAGACACATTCAGTTTTATTGTATTTCTAGGTTTCAGTGGATAAAGTTTTAAAGACGCTGAAAGAGAATGCAAATAAGGCTACTAGCATACTCCTTACTGCTATACCTCAGATAGGTTCCATGGAATGGAACAACACCCTGCACACCCTGAAAGTAAGTATGCACATGAGGCTGATGAGTACAAGGAACAGTGTATGTGTGTATACACATAATACAGGTGTATGTTACAAGATGTTTCTGCTTAAATCACAATGTTGCACAGTAGGTGCTTCAAGAACCCAAAGCCATTGAAGATGAGCAAACATTCTACAAGATTCTCACAAGCTATATTGCAAAGATCTAACTTCAGTTTTACAAAAGGTTAAAAAAAATGAATGGCTATCTATGGTTGATGAAATGTTATCCTTCGTAGCACAAGTAAGATGCAAATATGTGAACATCCAAATGAAAATCTTGATCATAGGACAATGGAGAGTCAAGTGGAAAACACTGAACCAAACCAAAAACATTGTGCTCACCTTAATATGCAGAAGAAGAAGAGTCTATGACAAGATATGGGTAATAACCAATTTGAAATTATTGTGTTCTCCCATAGGTTTCAAATCCATGGTGCATGCAAAAAAAAAAAGGAAAAAGAAACATTTCAAAATACATTGGCAAAGGAATTTTCAGGCAGAATTTTTCTTAGACAATGTTTACTAACATGTTTTCTATTACTTCTGTTTCACAGACGTGCTTGAGATTCATTTGTGACTATAGTGAAGAGGGAAAAAACAATTTTAAAATAGCTTTGATGTCTATCCAACTTCTTAGTAAGCATTTTTTTGACATACAGCCACTTCCAAGAATACAAGAGCTTGTAGCATGAGAGAAACTGAAGATTATATTGAGATGGTGTACAAGACAGGGAAAGATAAGTAGAATGTGAAAGACAGCAGACAGAGTGGGCCACAAGGATCTCTCTTAGAAGCAGCAGGAGTCTAAAAAGGAGGAAGCCTATTGAGGAAACTCAAGAGAATCCAGTCCCTGGTAACTCTCCTTTCTCTTAGATTCTTTCTTCATCTTGTCCAAAAATCACTGTATTGGCTGAGATTTGAATGGGTAAAAAAGATGAACACAGACATAAGTCATGCCTTCATATACCTGAAAGGGTGTCCCCGAAAGTCAGCAGAACTACATGTGCTATAAAAATTTTCCATGATTTCTGATAGGGATCAAATTTTCAGGTTTATTTCTAATATGGTTCTCTTGTCACTGACTCTCATCTCTAGTTTAGTCAATGTCCTCAAGGCAAGACATATTAAGCAAAATTCACCTCAGACACTTTTAAGCATACATCACCAGGTCAAGTTTGGGAAGTCCAACCCAAATCCACGAAATTAGTCTTCTGTTGATTCTTCACTGAAAAGCCTATTTTTTGTTAGGAGTGCCTGGATTATGTTTATGACTCTTCCTCACCTGGTTATCTGAACCAGTTATTTTAATGTCCCCTCCATATATTTGGGACTGACTTTTCCCTTTCTCCTTTGTATTCTCTAGGAAGTTGTGACATGGATGGAAAGGGAGGCAACAGAATCACCTGTCTAATCCACAGGAAATATTTTCAGAGGACAGAGGTGTTTGACCAAATAGTCGTAAGACATGTGCTGAATATTCCTCAGCTACTTCTAAAACACGTGCTAGATCTACCCCAGCTACTTTTTCATACTGGCAGGCAAGGAAATAGTTCCAAAATAAATGATGCTGCAAAAGTACTGAGGGATCTGCCTCCATTTCTGGCAAGCATACTTCAGTGAGCAGTGTCTTCTAGTTAGTGTCCTCCTTTCCATGATTGTCTTGATTCTTCATCAGGAGTGAAAGAGAGCTAGCACTATATTTGCAAGGTTCCCCTTTAATGGACACCACCCCTTCTTTCAGTTCATTGTCAAGTGCTTCTTCCAGCTCAGTCCCTGAAGTTTACTGAAGGAAAAAAATATGATGTACCAGAGGAAGAGTCACTCCATCTTAATGGAGCTTCTTAAACACTTTTTCTCTTAAACATCTACTACAGCCTTATATCCATATATATTGAGATAGTTTCACTTGGAACTGACAATTCTTAGGTGTTCATGCTCTTTGCAGATAGTGGCTTGATTTGAATGACAGTGTACTGAGAAAGGGAGTTAATCTGAAGGCATAAGAAGAAGTAGAAAGAAGAACTAGGTATTGGCAGTGGGGATTGAAATTTTATATCAAAAGAGTAAGAGTCACAACTGTTTATGATTTAGCACAACCAAGTACTCTGGAACAGTGACCAATTCTGAAGCTCCAAAGGCATTGGAGACTTCCTCTGATATTACATAGGAACATCGGGAAAGGCTCAAAATTTTCCTGTTTGGGGAATTAAGTGGTGGTGAAGTAGATGAAGAATTTGGCCTAGGCTTCTATGTTAATGAATGAGTGAGGCAATTTTGCAATGCATCCAAGAGAAATATATGTATGTGCTTCTGTAGAAGTGTGGAGTTGAACCATAAAGAGTTTTAAAAAACTATTTTCTTGTAATGTGCTTCTGAATATTTTACACTGGGAGTTTTGAAGGTGACATGATGGGGTTTTTTGAGCTGATGTGTTCTGGAGGTACCTTTTCCTAGAGCTTGAAGGCAGCACCTCTTGCATGACCTGTGGTAATGTGTTAAGGACCACAGACAAGGGGCAGGCTGAATGAGACTGCACCTGGACACTACTATCAGTGACAGCCTCTGTCCAGGCTGCAGCTGGGCAACTCAAATGGGTGTTTGCCAATGTCTGTTTCTAGTGTTGAGGAAGCATGTGAAATGACACAGCTCTGTAATCTGCTATGACCGGAAGAACTTCACCAGGCAGGAAAAAATATGCTGCCAGTATCTTTGCCCACCTGCGTTTGTCTGTCTCCTTCCGTGGAGGTATGCATCTCGCCTACACATACATGTAGTAGTGTCACCTCTGAATCTCACAGTAGTCTTTAGAAAAGACTTCAGTGTTGATGCAAAATCTCCGAGAGATGTTATTCTGCTAAAAGATAGGCTGCTTGCCATTCCATCTCTTTCACATGTCTTTTCATCTGTGATATGTCAGTGAGTTTAGACATAGTTTGAAAGTTACTGTATTTCTAACTGCCTAAGATGTCTTTAGACCACTGTTTCGTGGCTCTGTTGCTGTAAAGAGATCATTCTCCAGTCGTAGGTTAAATTCCTTAGTCTTTCAGAAGAGGATATGACCACATGGTATTTATGTCCTGAATCAGGAAACACAGATGATGCTGCTGATCTTAGTGGTCCAAGTGGTTTCTGACTGGTATCAGGGACATTTCTGGATAGCATGGGTGTGTCATGGGTGATACACAGCTTAAAATGCTGCTCACAAAGAAGAGTTGTTTAGTGAGGTGATAATTACTGGCAGTTGTTATCTCTACATCGGCACAAGTGTTGGTCTACTGTGACTTTGTATTTCAGGCAACAGTGCAGTGTTCTGTCATCCTGCCAAAGCAGTAACAACCTGGATGGACCTTGAAGTCTGAGTGCCTACACGGAAGAGTGGATCACTTTTGAACTTCCAGAGGTTATAATGTCTTCAATAATTGTTACAAGCATAAACGAATGGACTAAACATTAACCAGTGATAATGTGTAAGGCCACTGTTAAAATCTTTATCAGTTTGATAATGTATAAGATGGTTAAGTGATGGCAGAAAGGAAAGTCTAGGTAATGCTCTTGTTGCAGTTTCATAAAATAAGGTAAGAAAAGAAAGCAGATTCACAGATAGGCTATTTGTGTTGCTGTTTCTACCTCCCATCTTTTCCTTAAACAAGGCAAATGGTTATGATTCACACAGCAGAAAAACCGAACAAACCATATCCAATTAGAATTATGCTATTTTTATATGTTATCCACACTTTTTATTCCAGTTATTTTTTTAAAGCCATGTATTTTTTTGTGTGTAGAAGACATGATTTAATAATTGTGGTGGTCTGTCACAGCAGCAGTTGTGTAATGAATTAGTGTTCTTGTTGAAAAAATTGAGGTAATGCCTAAGCCAGAATTGTGCCTGAAGATGTATTTATATGACTTACAGAACTGTACAGAAACATACTTTGCTGCCAGTGTCCCAAACACTCTGCTGGCCATTTTCTTCTTCATTGAACAATTCCAGTTTTAGTTTCTGTTTGAAGTGATTAATGTGCTCAAGTGCTTTGAATGTATGCATTTCAATTTTAATACAAGTTTACTTTAATAAAATACCCTGCTGCTTCTTGTCTAGTAAATAAAACAAATTAAATGTATGGTTCTCCAAGCTGTGTGGAAATTAGGGGAGTTTATTCATTTCTAGTCATTAGTGAGTGAATTTTGTTTATCTCACAATGACTTCTGCCATTCATGGAACAGGTTGGTGGTGATACCTTATAAACACTGCCTTTAGAAAGAGCATATTTTAGAAAATACTGTGCTGCTCAGAACTTTAGGATCTAAGTTCCTGAACAACAGGGATTGCTGAGACAGAAGTGGATGCAAATGCAAGGCGAGCAAGGAAAAGATCAGAAATGTGGAAGGTAGGTAAGGATTCTCACAGTAATTTAAAAGCAAAAAAATTAATCCAAAGGAAAATAGAAGAAAGCAGCTGCATAAGCATTTTAGCTTGCTAGTCGTGTTCTGTTAGACGCCCAGTCTCCTGCTACGAAAGCCTTTAGATTTGGACATACTCTGCCTAGCAAAACTAGTACACATGCTTTTCAGATACTGGGAAAATGGCTTAACCAGTTTTCTGTATTTCTTGATGGGTTTTTTAAGAACTTGTATTGCAGGAACCAGATCTTGAACATACTTTTCAGTGCCTTTCACTAAGCCAAGTCAGATGTCTGGCCTTAAAAATGGTTTCCATTTTTATCTTTGTCACCTAGACACTTTTGGTGAAATGTATTGGAGCCAGGAAGTTCATATTTGGAGGTTCCAAGAGCAAGTTGTTTATGGATGTCCATTTTTAATCCCCTTGGATTTTCTTTCTGCATTGGGTAGTGACATGTGAAGAAAACTGTTGTATTAATTTTTGTTGCATTATATACTGGGTATGTAGTGTCACAGGACAGTGGCACAGAGCAGGCCCAGGATAGTGGGTTTTGTTATACCTTTGTGTTATAAATTCTTCTTACACAGGGCTAGATGAAAACACTAGGTAAGGATGGCTGCATCCGAAGAGTTACAGTCAATAGCTCAATGTCCAAGTGAAAACCAGTAAATGAGTGTTGTCCCTCAAAGCACTTTGACCAGTACTGTGTAGTATCTTCATGAATGAAATAAGGTCGTGGGATTGAGGTTGTGGAAGACACCAAGCTGAATGGTGCAATTGATTCACCAGAGGGAAGGGATGCTATCCAGAGGGACCTTGACAGGCTTGAGGAGTGGGCCCTTGTAGCGGGTTGACCTCAGCTGATGCCAAGTGCCCACCCAGTCTCTCCTTCCCAGCCAGGCAGGGGTAAGAAGATGGGAAGTAACTCGTGGGTTGGAATAAGACAGTTTACTAAAGCAAAAGCAAAGCAAAAAGTAACAAGTTTTATTCTCTACTTCCCAGCAGCAGCAGTGTCCGGCCACATCCCGAGAAGCAGGGCTTCACCACACTTAGTGGTTTCTTAGCAGGCAGCCATTGGAAACAGTGAATGCTCCCCTTCCTGCTCCTTTCCCTAGCTNTATATTTTCTCACTATCCCCCATGCTCTAACAGGTAGATACTATTTTTTTCCCATTTTTTGGCCTTCTTCCACCCCTCCAGATCATGGACTCCATTCCATTGGGATGGGTGTTCAGGACAGTAGAAGTAGCACAACTGATCATTGGGCACCAACACTAGTCCTGCTACTATACTTCCTGAAACCTGTAACTCAACACTGATTATTTTTGCCCCCAGGTTAAATAGCCTTGGGGCGTACACCATGTCTCTCTTCCTCCTGCATTACCCACTGGGTAC
>WEIV01002835.1:0-11074 GCA_013390005.1 Calyptomena viridis
TTCGTCCGGCACCTTCAGGCGCCGCTTACCGCCACGACCTCCCCGGCCCCGCCGCGGTCCCACACCTGGACAAGCGGCCGCCAGCATCCATCCCCCGGCGCCGCCGGGAGGGGCGCGGTTGGGTGGGGCGGCGCTGATTGGCTGCGGATGAGATCATCATCATCATCATCATCATCATCGCCCCCCGCGGGGTCCGTGCTCGGGTACCCCCGGGGTCCCGCCCCTGCCCGAGTCAGACGCTCCATCAACGTGCGGTGAGCGCCGTCCCTCTGCTTACTTCCTCTATTGTCACCGTTATTCACCATTAATTGCCCTTAATTAACCAAGCTCCCGTTCGTTAAGTGCTGCCTTTGCCGCCGCGTTTCCTTCCTCCCATAACACTTAATTAGCCGAGCTTAAATTAGCTTTTGCCTCTGCCGGCCTCCCGAAGGGTGCACTCTCTCCAGCAGCTTTCTGCTGCCCTAGTTAAGGTGCTGGGTGTCTTGCCTCTTCATCACGGTCAGCCTTGGGCAACTCTGGCTCTTCTCGATTTCATATTTCAAGCGGGTTCCTGACACCGGCCCTTTTGTCAGCTCTTGCAGACTCATTGGGTATTACAAAGTTATTTCAAATGTACAGAACAGGGAATATCAACACAAATGCATTAAGGTGCGGCAAAGTGAGAGCATGGTTGAGATCCCAGCTGGTGGTTAACAAACAGTACATAGAAAATATCAGTTTCTTCAGGTTTAGCCTAGAAATGTGTATTCCTGCCTTCATGGCCTGGCTTTTTCTTGGAAGGCCAGAAGGGCCCACCAGATCACCTCAGTTATTTGCAAAGGAGATTTGCTGAACCAGGAGTTCTCAGCTGGTTACTCCTCAAGCCAACTGGTTTGCTTTGTCTGTGGGATGGTTGGCCCCAGTTTGAATAACCACCTTTCGAGAGGGGTGGGGAGCTGCAAAGGGAGGAGGGCTGGAATGAAGTCCCAGGGATACCCTAAGAAAAACTGTGCTAGGATTGAGATAGGGAAGTGTGCTGGGAAGAGATAGGCACCTGCATCTTCATCCATTCCTTGCTAACCTATGGGCATGTCCCATTCCAACAGGAAGTGACCCCTAAAAAAGGGGTTTTGTTTGATAGAAGCTGGCCTTGTCCTGTGCCATCACACCAGCCTGGTCAGACACTGTGTTCAGCCCTGGCTGGAGCCATACCTGCTGTGGGGCTGGCCAAGGGGGCACCCGTTTGGGGCTGACCTGTGGTTACTTCATACTCTGCACACACTGATGGCAGGGGATTTTCTCCGGAGCAGCTCCCCCTGCAGCTCTTTTGCACAGCCAAGGCTGTTAACGACAGAACAGGAAAGTAAAGCCAGTGCCCACAGCTCAGCATTCAGCAACCAAACACTCTCTCTCTTACAAAGACCATTTCTTTGTGAGTACAAAAGTATTAACTGTGCCTCAGAGGGCAGGTCTGGGAGGACACAAAGGGGTCTACTTTGTAAGACAAGTCACTGCCCAGGCATGATCAGCTTGCTTGGTTCTTTGGTTTCTCCTCAAAACACATCCAGGTTCCTTTCCCCCACCAACTTCTGCCTAACAGAGATCAATTTTTCCTCCTCAACCTGTTTATACCTCCCAGTCTCTGGGGCCTTTTAATTCCTGCCAGAGCCTGGAGGCTCCTCCTTCAAGTGAAAGTCTGAGCAGGCAAGAAGTGAAGCAGGGCCTAGGATGAGAGGAGAAGTGCTGCTGGCACAACTCGCCTGACTGATTTCAGCAGATTTATGTGGGCCTGGAGAGGACAGAGAACACAGATAAATTATAAAATCTGGTGCAATGTCTCTGTAGAGGGATCTGGGTATTGAAGTGACGGTGGTAGGGAGATGTGTGAAGAGAAGTTTCTGGTAGGGTAGCAAAACCCCATTGAGTTCATCATCAAACACCTCTGAAGCAGCCAGAAGAGAGTGAGCCAAAGGCATTGGCAAGAAGTCCCCCAAGGACTGGCCTGCAAGGAAGAGCCTTGTAAGAGAAGAAGACACATACCAGCCCTGAGGCACAGCTGTCCTTACCTGTGGGCTTCCAGATTCCCATGCCAGTGCCAGATGGAGGACATTAAATTTGGAGGATTACTTTTAGATTAACCTCTTGAAGTATTTGTGGCCCTTGTCAGGAAATGGGAACTGCCAAAGCCAAACCATCAGAGACAAATAACGGGGAGCAAAGTGACAGCTGCCTTTTTTCTCACAGTTTAAAATAGATGCATGAGAGCTGGCAAAAGCTTAAAACATGCCGAGACTGCAAACATCACTGGCTGCAACAGGCAGAAGGATTATGCCTGACTTTGTTAGGATGTAAAAGTCTTCTAAGTCCCAAGCAAGAGGTTAGGACCTCAGTGCATCTTTATTTGCACAGAGACGTGAGACACCTGCATTGGCATGTGCCGGGAGAAGCTGCTGGGAGGCAGTGCTCCAATGGCATCCTAAGATCAGAGAGGCTGTAGGTAACCAGATAAGTGTTAATGTCAGGGCTTCATCAGCTTGATGCTACATCTCTGGGCCAATCTCTGCATCACCTTTACAGGTACTTCCTCAAAAATATGTAATATTTTGTTCCTCATGCATGAGTCTGGTTTATGTTTTGTCTCCCCCATAACTCTTCTTGCAAACCATCTTACTGCAGCTCTGACTCCTAAAGCCTTGTTAAACAAACCTTTGCTCTGTAAGGCTGTGAGACACAGGGAGTCCAGGGATGCAGATAACAGTTGCATGCTGTTCCCATGACATCTGCCTGTCTGCAAGGGGTACACAGCTAGGGGAAGGACAAGGGATTTGGGAGCACCAGGACTGAGACATGTTTGCTGCCTGTCCATGGAGGACCTTGCTGGCTTTGAGTCTGGGGTCTGTCATGGTTCCTTTACAAGGGCACCAGTCTCCTCCTACATCCCTGCTCTGCAGCACCTGGGGGACATGGGGTTCTGTAGGTGTAGCTGACCTTGTCAGGGTGCTCAGGTGACACATCTGCTGTGGCCAAGGAGGGCTCCACAAAAGGTACAACTGGGAGTACACAGAGCAGGGATAGGAAGACAGTGGTTGGTCCCCTTGAGAGGAAACATGAGTGGTGGACACCAGCCCTGAGGCCGGGAGCCCTGCTTTGCCCCTCGGGACAGCAGCCCCCCAACCTGATCATCCTCATATCACCATTGGATGTGATGTCCTGCTGGAAGTCCCTGCCACCCTGGGATGAGGGGAGTCCCAGGACTCTCCCCTCTGGCAGAGACAGGGACAGGGAAGGGAGCCTGTGTTTCCCTGGGTGTGTGATGCCTGCAGCAGCCACAGGAACTTCAAGGAGGTGCTAGAGCTCATTTGGTTCCCACTATCTCCCTGGAGCTGGAGGGAGCCCTGACAGCTGGAGATGCAGCTCCCCAATGTCCTGTGTAACTGATGCCTTCCCCTGCTCCTGCCCTGCCCCAGCTGATCCACTTTTACTGTTGCAGTGGCACAGCCACATCCCTTCCAGGCACCCCTGTCCTTGCTGTCCAACACCCTTGCCATGGGAGGAGAAAGGAACAAGGCCACAGCACTCAGGTGGCTCAGGTGATGGAAGAGGAGAAGCAACACAGGGTGGCCATGTGAGGTAGGTGCTTGGCCCTGCCAACTTTGATGGGCAGAGCTGCCTGGAATATCTCAGTGCCAGGCAGCAGCCAAAGAGGTGACACTGGACACCAGGAACTGTTTGGCAAAGCCATGGGGTATGAGTGTGTATGAATTTGTAGGTGTTTTTTATCATCACTCTTGATGAACTTATTTTTATTAATTGATATACTCGGATTTATGTAATCTCCATGGTGAAACTTTAGTATTAAAAACAATACAGAAACAGTCATGTACAACCTTGAGTGCTGCACACAGTTCTCCTTGACCTTAGAGTGTAAGCAGCCAGGCTGAAATGGCACACATGGATGGGGAGAGCCTGCATGGAGCAGAACAGGCCACTGGAGTGGTGCAATGTGGCCCATGCAGACCCTGAGTGATGTGGAAAGGGAAGCAGCAAGTCCCCTTCATTCATGAGGTAGTGAAGGAGGAACTTCATGGGCCATTTCTAAGGCAGAGCCTATGTAGGCTGTGCCTCAGGATACTGTGGATGCCAGAAGTGGACATGGGATGCAAAAGAGATACAGCAACCTCCTGAAGGATATGCCCAGCTGCATGAGTACAACTCATCCAGTTCATGCCATGCTACATAGTGGCAGCATGGAGGTTCACATGCCTCAACACCCACCACCAGCTTTCCTAACAAGGATCTGCCCTGTCTCCATGTCCTTGTGCCAGCCCCAGGCAGCATGAGCATTGCAGCTCAGAGGGAGCCTGCACCTGCTACATGCAGCCATGTCAGATGTGGGAAGAAGCTGCCTTGGGCACCAACTCCTCCTATGTTAGGCTCCACTCTTGTTCCTCAGAGCAGGATAAACCACAGGCTCCATCATTTGAGGGTAATCGGAGTAATCTTGAAGCCTTTGCAGATCTTGCCCTTCAGTCTTTTGCTTGAAGCTTTCAAGAATGACCTTTGATTTGTTTAAACCTGGTGACAGGAGTGGCCCACAAACATGCTAGTGCCCAACTCACCTTTAGGGTTTCCAACTCTATGCACTGCTCCAGGATATGGCTTGCACAGATCAGCATGGGAAGCATTTGGCAGCCCCAGGCCCCCTGCAGCAGGGGTGGGACAGGGGACAGGAAGCACTGCTTAAAGCATGGAGAACCAGGAGCTGTGGCTTCCCCCCGACCTGGGCACAGAGCTGGCTGAGTGAGGAACGCAGGAAACAGCAGCACCCACAGCCACCTCACTGAGAGCCACCAGCTCCCTACACCCCCAGGGTATTCCCACTAAGAGATGGGGATCCCAGGCCAGCCTGCCCCCATTTCAGGTAAATGAGCCTTGGTGGATGTTTCTGGAGTAGGAAGGCCCATGGGCAGTCTGACTCCCACTGCCCTAAACCTTACATCAGCCCTGCCAGGGAGGACACAGCGGCGAGTCAGTCATTTGGAAGGGGTGGGGGAAACAGGATGGTGAATATGGAGAGGTACCAGTCCCACACTGAGATATGGAAGAGCAGAGCAGTTCCCCCAGGGGTCTCCCAGTACCCAACTGAACTCCAGCACATGGGTAGCTCCCCAGCCTGGGGAGTGACTTGGTCCTGACCTGCTGGTTGCCCATCTCCAGCATTACACCAAGGGCAGTCCCTTGGGTGCTGGAGGACTGGTGCTAGAGACAAGCCCTGGATCACTGCAGGACTTCCCTCCTCAAGCCTGAGTGGGTGCCCATGGGGAAGTGGCCTGCAGCTACTAGAAAGCAGATAGGAGCATTCAGTGCCAGCTCCCATGTATGACCACCAGCTTTTATTGAGAGGGGCAAGGGTGGGATGTGGCTTTGAGTGAGGAGCCCGGTTCCCTCCCATTCCCCGCCAGAACAGCTTCCCAAGCAAGCTCCCTGGCACCGTCCTGGGCTGTCCCGTGCCAAGGCTGGGACGGATGTAGCCCTGCAGCCTTGTCTGCCCCAAGTTTCCTTCCTCCCCAGCTGCAGAGCGCTGACAGGACAGAGAAGTTTAGCAGCTGCAGCCCTGTGAGCCATCTCTGCTTGCTCCCACATCATGCTGTCCTCCTCAGCCGGTTCCAGCAGCACATCCACCAGCTCTGCTCCTCATTGCCCCCAGGATGCCCTCGAACACCAACATACTGCTTGAGCTCCTCATCTTCAGCCCCAGGTCTGGTCATGGGTCCTTTTGTCCTGCTGCCAGTGGGGCAGATGACGCAAGGGAGTCCTTGGTTCCATGCTGTATTCCCACCAGGGCCAAGCAAGAGTCCAATTGGGTCTTTCCTGACAGAGTCCTGCTCCCCAGTGCAGCTTGGAGGGACGTGACCCCACAAGTCCTCCATGCTGGGGGGGTAAATGCAGCTGGCTCAAACCCAGGCAGCAGGATCAAGGCTGGGGGCAGAGCAGAGGCTACCTGCGTGGTGTGCCACATCTGCAAAGAGAGCATGGCATGGGGTGAGCACTGCCAGGGAGGGAGGGACACTTGGACCTCCAGGCTCACCCGCTCTGCCCTGGATCTCCCTCTCTGTGCCTGGCCCCTCTGACACTAAACCACAGGGGTAGGGACAGCAGGCAGCCTCTTCATGGGGAGAAGTGAAGGTGATGGTGATGGTGATGGTTGAACCTCCAACAGCAGGATTCAGACAAAATGGGAAAATGCTGGAGGAAATGCCAGCCACAGGTGCCATACCTCAAAAGTGCCCACAATAAGTCCAGCTTGTGCTATTATAGCAAGAGAATTGAGAAAGTGAGCTAAAGGATGGAAAGGGTAGAGTAACCCGAAAAACAACAGTCAAGGACAGCATGAGGGACACAGTTGGCAGCAACATGAGGCTGAAACTGGAAATTAATGGATCCAGAAAACCCAGTGTGGTCTGTGATGGTGATAGAGCTCAGCACCATCAAGTCAGCCAGTCCATTCATCCTCACCCTGTCCAGCTTTGAGCAGCTGAGCCTGGAGACTATGAGGCACTTACTGAGCCTTCAGTAAAAGGCCTATCTCCCCACAGCAACCCACTGTCTCCTCCTGCTTTCTTCTGTGTCTGCTCTGCACAACTCCCTCACTGCTCAGTGTCAGTAAAGATCTAAATGCTTAATGCTCATCTCAAAAAAATTAACCCAGAAGACAGTACCCATACCTGCCCCTGCTCACTTACAGTTCACAGTCTTTCCGTCCCTTCTTGTCTTGTCTTCTCTTACCTCGGCCCTTGGACCTCCTCCTTCAAAAGGAAAGTACCACAAGAGGGGCTGATGTGTGGGAAATGAGACCCGCCATCCCAGCCAGTAATGTTGTCCCTAACATTACTTACCTTCCCAACCTCATCAGGTCCTGTCGGGGCCTGCAGAGTGGGACAAAGACAGTGAAATGGTTATTGAGCAGTGCTGCATGTTGAGCTGTAATGAGGTACTTTATTGACATGCCTCAGTGCTCAGCACAATCTACCTGTTATCATTCATGCTTAAAATAGACCCAATATCACTTCTCTCCACGATATCAACTCCTCAGCCAGGAACTGATTGCATTAGGCAGAGAGAACACAGAGACAGCAAAGGGGCTGGTCAGCTTTGATGACTCCCCTGGGGATGTGACGTTTTGCCAGTGAGGCTGGGAAGCACAAGTTAAGTCTCAGCTGCTCTCAGCGACAGCTTTCACAGCTCATAGTTAAACAAGATGCAACATCCTGAGTAACAGACGTGGGATTTGCTGCAAAGTTTCAGTAGTGGTTCTCAGCCACAACATACTTGGCTTAAGCATCCCCTGTAAGGGTCAAGGCTGGGATGTCTACCACGCCTACACTAAACTACAAAAGGGAGTGATGTGCAGGTGTTGAAGACGGCTTAAGGAGAAGTTAAAAACTGCAGAGGTTTAGACCGATTCTAGGGCAACCTGCACAAATGCTCATCCCCTGGGAGTTGCCCTAGGTAGGAAAACCACAAAAGGTTTAGGAAATTCCCTGCATGGAAAATAGCTGGAAGCAGAGAAGGGGGAAAGTAACACATGTGCTTCTTCCCACTCCCCCTTCTGCATCCACTGCCAGACACTCAGAGACAGCGTGGAGCTGGGTCTGCTCCAGTACAGTTGCTCATACAGTTGCAGGGGAATACCAACCCGGGTATCCTCAGGCTCTTCTTCCAGGCAAGGATCGTGTCCTAACAGCTGCCTAGCAGGACACTCGTCCCCTAGTTTTTGCAATACTAAATCACCCTTGGATCATGAAGAGTGATTGCCAGGACCCCCTATCCAGACAATGCTGGAGAGGCTCAGCAGCAGGGACCAGCTGTGGGCAGCACCTGAGCTGCTCCCTGCTCCCACAGCACTGCAGTCCCCAGGCCCTATCCTGCCTAAGCTTTCACCACTTCTGGGACACAGTGAACATCCTGAGGGGTTAACTAGGTGTCAGGAGTCTCTGGCAGGTTGCTGCTGCACATCTATTCCTGTGCTGTATATCCATGCCAAGTTGATGCTGCATGTTTCAAGCTTTCATTTGTTGGCTTGGATGTAGACTTCTGCTTCCTAATTCTGTATGGGACAGCCTCCCTTTAGTGGAGGCCCAAGGCCCAGCTGTTGAGCTTTCTCTTTGGGCCACTCAGGCATGCCAAGCCATGGAGATCCCTGGTGGGCCACCAACTTGGACACACTGTCCCACACCAAACACCTCCCTCAGAGCCATTAGCCTTGCTCTGTTACCCACAGGCAGATCCCCTGGCCAGAGGAGCACAGGCATGCCAAGGCAGCCACACTGATGGGGGTACAGACATGCCTGCTCACAGAGCCAAGGTGCCACAGCCCTGCAGATGGTGTGTGGTGCCTGACTCCAGTGCACAATCCTACGCACCTCCTTGGCTGCAGGGAGCAGGTGCAGGGGTATGGTGCAGCCTGCAGCTGAACAAAGCCCATAAGGACCATTAAACCTTAGTGCAAAGACATTGAGAAGGTGTCTCAGCACAGCCAGAGTGCCCCCAGGACATCCCTGTCCCACACATGGGGCAAGCTGGCAGAGCTGCTCTTGCTGGAGGTGTAAAACAAGCTCAGGGGTCCCTACCTGCACTCGCACTGCTTGTGCTCAGTGAACGCCATCTCCACGTAGGGTGCCTCCCCATTTGGCTTTATCTTCAAGAGCTGAAAGAAGAGCAAAGGTTACTTCTCAGCCAGCAGCAGGAGGGGGCTGGAAGGGCTCCTGCACTACTGCCTTGCCACCCCAGCCTCTCTGGAAGACACATGTCTAACCTGTTCCTCGGGACCTCCAACAACAAAGACTCCACCTCCACACGTAGGCAGCACTGGCCAGCAGCTTAGGAGGCTCTGCTAGTGCCACCCCATGTCTTCAGGGCTTTAATTTAAGTCTCATGGTCTTGGGATTTCCCAGCCTTAGAAGACATTTTTCTGTGTCTGCCTTTGTGGAAAGCTTTCACATATTCGACCACTTTGCATATCTCTCTTCTCTGATGGAAATATCCTCTATAGGAATGTTTTACAGACAATTTCCATTGATGCTGCCTCCTCCTGGCCCCCTTTCCTGCAGCACTAAGTGTGAACTGACTGGAATAATTTCCACAGTGCCTCTCCCATCTAGCAGGTACAGGATTTATCCTGTGACATGTCACTCCACAGCCTAGCCTGAATGGACATCCAAGAGAATGGACATCCAAGGGTTTCATAGGGTACATTCATCATTGGTGTAATTCATACTAGCCCCTGCAGAAGTGTCTGGCATTACCACTCTGTGCGCAGCAGCAGAATCCCTCCTATGGACAGAGACTTGTGCCTGGGGAGCTGCCTCCTATTAATGTCAGGCTCTTGCTCCACCTCAGCCAAGAATTTTTTGGAAACTCCCACCCTGCCTTCCAACATGCTTTCAACCCCTAAGGGACCAAAATCCCTGGTCATTTATTGCAGGCACTCTCTAGCCTGCCATCCATGGCAAAGCACAGCTTTTCCTTGCTCCTTGCAGCATCAGCAGGTTTGATCTCTGGCAGCACAGTGGAAGGGCTGCAGTGTGAGGACAACTGCTGCCCAGTGCATGGGGAAGAGTCAACCAGCCCAGGATCTCCTGCCCCATATCTCACAGCTCCCACGGTGGGGACTGAAAATGTGGCTGGCTCAGCCCCCAGCTCTGTTACCCACAGGCAGATCCCCTGGCCAGAGGAGCACAGGCATGCCAAGGCAGCCTCACTGATGGGGGGTACAGAATGCCCCAGCGTGGGGGCATTCACTGTCAGCACAACCACAGGCGTTGCCTGACACAGGAGAGCCTCACTTCTCCCTGTGATTCAGGAGCAGTGTCTTCTGCCAGCAGGCAGTCATGGGCAACTGGAAAAGTCCCAACCCCACCACAGGACAGGGAAGGTGTGGAAAGATGACAGCAATGAGCAAGATGGACTACACAGAGAGGAGAGGGCCAGGAGAGAAGGGAGTGAGGCCAGTACTACCAGAGATGACACCCGGCCTTAGGGGAAAGCCCAAAGAACAAGCAGAGAGACCCTCCCGGTTTGGCATGAATTTTAGCAGTTGTAAGCCCTCTTCCTTGTTTGCCACGCTGTCTGGAGGATGCAAAGCTGCAGGTTCACCCTCGCGGCGCTTGGTGAGCAGCTCCATCACCTCCCCGACGCAGCCACGGCCCCGCAGCGGCAGCGCGTACCTGCATGGTGACCGTGCTTGTCTCCACGGGGACGCAGCGGAGACCCTCGTCCCCACAACAGCCTCCACAGCGCTGCAGGGAGACACAGGAGGGTCTGAAAATGTACTCCACCTCGTTGGGAAACTCGGTAGTGACGTCCACCAGCTGCTCCAGCGGCCGGCAGAAACTACGATTCCAGATCTCCCGAAAAGTCAGGACTGCAAAAGACCGGGGCAGGGTCTGTAAGGAGGTGCCCGGAGAGGCCGTCGGGACAGGTGCAGCAGCCACGGTGGGGTCCTGCAGCCATCACAGGGCACAGAGATGCAGAGGCACCCCTTTGTGCTCCCACTAAGTCCATCACTGCGCTGGTGCGGGGACTCACACAGCCACCACAGCCGCCCTGATGAGCTCTTTCTCCCTCTGCTCGCCAGCTCGGTCTCCTCCCCAAGCACTCTGCTCACCCCCGGCCCCCGCCGCGACGGGATTCCCCAGCTCCCCGGTCGTCCCTAGGGCAGACAGCCGTCCCTTCGGCTTTCCAGAGGGGAGAGCAGAGGGCAGCCGAAGAGGAGTGCTCCCACCCGGGATCCCGCACGTCGGCAGCGGGGGGGGGCGGGCAGCAAGCCAGGGACAGGGTTGCGCTCCGCTCCGGCCCGCGGCGGTGCTCGGTTCCCGGTGGGCTGCGGGAAACAGCTGCGGGACCGAGCTTCGGCACAGCTCTTCGCTGCTTCCCCGGGCGCCGCCGCGGGGCTCCGGAGGTAAGATACCCCGGGGAATACTGAGCGCCCCGCGGCTCGGCGCGCAGCCTTCCCTGGACTGCCGCCCCCTTCCAGCCGGGGCATCGGCGGCCGCCAACCGCCAACTCACCGGGCGACTCGGCGCTGGCGGTCCCC
>WEIV01002835.1:20995-31422 GCA_013390005.1 Calyptomena viridis
GCTGCTGCAGGGCCGGCGCCCCGGTCGCGTCTGTCGGGTGCGGAGGGAGGGGCAAGGCCGGGGCAGGCCATGTTGCAGCGCCGCGGCCCGCGGGAGCTGGAGCCTCGGTAGCAGCGGCCGGTGGGTTCCCGGTGTTTGTTCTGCCGCCGCGCAGCCATTGCCGGCCTGCTGTACTCATGGGCATTGCCTGAGAAGCTGCCTCGCTCCAGCCCGGCTTTTGCCTCAGCGGTGTCAGCCCGAGCACGGACCTTTCCAGCAGCACGTGGTTTCGTTTTTCACTGAGTTCCCCAAATCTGCGTTGTGTCCGAGCGATTCCCATTGCAGAACTCCGCCGTGAGACGAGCTGCTGCATGAGGGGCTCTGCTCGCGCCTCCATGCTGTTCCTTGTGCCGGAGCAGCCGCCGGCCCTGGGATGTTGAGGGGGTGTGCTGGTTTGGTGCCCACATGGGTTTGCTCCGGGCAGCAATAACCAAGGCCCTCGTCTCCTTCAGGGGAACTCATGGATCTGATCCGGACAGAGGGCCAGAGGATGACAGCAGCCCAGCCGTCAGAGACAACCGTGGGCAATATGGTGCGACGAGTGTTGAAAGTCATTCGTGAGGAGTATGGCAGGTGAAGTGCCCTTTTGCTGCCAGTATCTCTCTAGAGGCCCAGAACAGCCCTCCAGTGCAAACAGTGTTCAGTTGTTTCTGTGAAACCCCTTTAGTTTCCATTACCCCATTTTCCCACCTTTCCTAGGGAGGGATTCAGTGAGTTTAACATCAAAGGCAAACCTGTTGTTTCTAGCGTGGCTGATGACATTTCCTCTATAGAAACAGCTTGGTGTATGTGCTGTGGGTGCATGAGAAGTCTGTGTCCTGCCCTTGGGCTGTTCTCTCCTGTTCCCAGGAGGGTCCATCCTGCTGGAGTAGTAGCCTCAAGCCTGCTCCTCATCTGTGGACAGCAGTGTTTGCACATGAATTAAGAAGGCACTTTCTGGCAGAAATTCGGGTATCTTTCTACCGAGACAGCTAGGGAAGCTCTTTGGCATGGTGTGCCTCCTCTGTGTGGCTTTCCTTCCTGTCTCTTCATATCCAGATGTGCTGTGCTGTGAGGATGGTGCTCAGCCTGGCCATGGCCCTGCGCTCTTTCCTGAGCCTGAAAAGCTGCTTCCCTCCACAGGCTTCATGGGCGCAGTGAGGAGAGTGACCAGCAGGATTCCCTGCACAAACTCCTGACTTCTGGAGGACTGAGCGAGGATTTCAGAACGCCGTATCCCTCCCTCAGAGCTAATGTTATCGAAGCTATTAATGAGATGCTAATAGAGCTGGGTATGGATGAGTCTGAAGTGCTCCTGAGTGGAGCTTCTTATGGGATGAGACCGATGCTTCCCCCTTTTCTAGGTGGAAAGAAAACAGCAAGGATATGGGAGGCTTAATCTGAAGAAACTAAGAGACTGAAGCCCTGCTGCTCCCAGGACTTAGTCCTCTGGTTTACAGGGAGATGGGTGGAACATTGTGGAGGGAACAGTATGGGGGGCTGTTGGCCTGTGCTCTTGGCCCTTTGGGGAGTCCTGAGTCCTCTGAAGAAGAGTGTAAAAAATATGCCAGGGTTGGATTAATCCCTGTGCACATATAACCTGACCCTTGTCACAAAGCACTGTGATACACTTTTCTTTTTCTGTGATACTTGTGACAGACAGGCACCATTCTGAGGCCCAGGTTGCCCTGCTATTGAACTGCAAAACTGTTGAAGTACTGTGGGCATGGTGGTTATCTGGAGGAGCGCTGACACAATCCACTCACCTCATGATGAAGTTTTCAACACCACTATTTCTATGAGTAGCTAGGGAGCATGGGGCATTCAAGGGTGAACTTCTTGTTCCCTCTCCACTGGCAAAAAGAACGGGGAGAAAAGCTGCTCCTGCTCTACTAGTGCTCATAACATGACTTTAGTGAAAAAGTACCTTGTTGGAGGACAGTCCTAGCAGCACAAGTGTCCTTTCCTGGCTGTCTTTCCACCCACGTCTTCCTTCTGTTGCAGAGGGCACCACTGATAACATCGCCATGCAGGCGCTGGAGCACATCCACTCCAATGAGGTGATCATGACCATTGGCTACTCACGCACGGTTGAGGCTTTCCTGAAGGAAGCTGCCCGCAAGAGGAAGTTCCAGGTCATCGTGGCAGAGTGTGCTCCCTTCTGCCAGGTAAGGCCTGGGCTGCCTGTCTTCTGCAGGCACCACGTTGTCCTGGGCATTCTTACTGAAATCTTGTCTCTGGAGGCAAGCTGAATGTTATGGAAGTTCCTTTGCAGTTGAGAGACTGGAGGCAGCTCATTATCCTTCCCTGGTGTCTTTCAGTCAGAGGGCTTTATTTGAGTTCCATCACTTGGGTTTTTGGCAAGTCAGACAAAAATTGAGTACTGCTATCTCTACAACTGCACTGCAGGAGTTATATCCCAGGGATCAGTTGGATTCTTCCTCTTTTTAGGGTCATGAAATGGCTGTCCGACTATCTAAAGAGAATATTGAAACTACTGTCATGAGTGATGCAGCTATTTTTGCTGTCATGTCTCGAGTCAACAAGGTAAGGAGCGCTCCTCTGGAGGAGGGAGTTAATGGCAGGTTGGGTGCTTATGTGTCCTAAATGCAAGTCCCAGCAGTGATGGGTATGTTTCTTTATCGTCGACTCAAAATTGTAATAGTCCCTATTTACAGCTGGGGTGGAGATTCAGTGTGGAACCTTAAGTCAGTATGATGACTGACTGCATGGTGATAGGTTTTTCTGGCTTAGTGGCTAACAGGCAGAACAGTTACAAGAGAGCCTCAAAGGATTAACCTCAGTTTTTAAAGATGGAACAAAAAGCATTTCCAAAGGGAATTCTTTGCCTGGAATACAAGGTGGCTGGTGAAGGGAATCAGCAAGGTGGGTCTTTTCAAACAGACCTGTTCGTTACTTTTATAGAGAGGAAGACTTGGCACCCCAAAGTAAAAAAAAAAAAAGTAACATATTAAAATCTAGACACGTCAGTTCTTGTCTGTATATTTTAAGCTGCTTTACATTATTTCTGTTTTACTGCAAGGGAATTGTTGTAGTCAGCAGTCAAGTTACTTGTACAAAATTGACTTTGTAGGCTTGTAGAACAACAGGGACCACAGCTCAGTTTCTGACTGGTGTTCCCTGCAACAAAACATATGTTTGTCCTCTGAAGTTCTCTGTGTTGGCTTTGCCATGCTGGAGTCATGCTCTTGTTAGAGAGGAACGTCTCAGTGCAGAGCCAGTGCCAGATGAAACAGCTCAGGCATCCAGCTGCCGTGTAATTCCAGCCGCTGGCTGTTCTGACACTCCTCCACCTCCTCTGTCAGGGTCCAAGCCAGGAAGTGTTTCTTCCTCAGTTTGCTGTGGAACATGCTATCTAATGCTGATTTGCCCTTTTAAGGTCATCATTGGTACAAAAACAATCCTGGCCAACGGGGCCCTGATTGCTGTGAGTGGGACTCACACTCTGGCACTGGCAGCTAAGCACCACTCCACTCCGCTCATTGTGTGTGCCCCCATGTTCAAGCTTTCACCACAGGTAAGTACAGCAGCTCTTCAGGACTGCACCTGCAGGGGCTTTTACTTGTGGGAGCTTAGGGTGGAGAGCACCATCTGTCCCAAGGCAAGGTTGGTAAATGAGCCGTCTTCCCCATCTGGCACTGGTACTTCAGACAGGCGATCCTCGCCCAAAGCTGGCACACCTCGGGGTCTCCCTGAAGCTCCCTCTGCCCCATGTGCAAAGGAAAGCATTGGGTGTAAGGATGTAGACCACTGCCTACTAGAGACTGACATCACCATACATATTTTTCCTCAACCATAACAGATTTCAATTTATACTGTTAGCGTTGAAAGGCAGAGGAGGCAGAATGAGATGCTCAAGACTTTCTCAGTACTTTTTCAGTATTGCCAGATGAAGTTGCAGACTAAGGAAGTCACTGCTTTGACTGTTAAGTCCACTTCCCTAGGCTTTGCAGAAGGGCAGCCATGTCATAGCAGGCTCTAAAAGCTCTGAGGAAAAACCTTTCACCTGTAGACATTAGAGAAGTTCTAGACATAGACACTATGTAAGTATTGTAAACAGATGTAATATTACCTGGCAAGTCATCTTCCTCTCCATTAGTTCCTTCCAGTACCAGGATCTGTTTTCACTAGGATAATCAGGTACATTTTTTCTTGCCTGACTTTCCTGTACTGTTTCTCATTTAGTTCCCTAATGAAGAAGATTCGTTCCACAAGTTTGTGTCACCACAGGAAGTGCTGCCATTCACAGAAGGTACTGGTTCTTTATACATCTGGTCAAGCTAGTTCAGGCTGTAGTTTTTAAATTTTTCTTTAATAACTCACATAAAAATTAAGCTAAGACTGTCCTATAACCCAAGACAGAAAATTCTGTCCTACTGTCTTTAGCAGAGAAAAGTGGTGGGAACCATCTAATTTTGTAAGTAACTTCCTATTACAGAAAGTACAGAAAAAGTATTTCTTTTTTGAGCAGTCTTTGCAGTTTTGCTTCTGCTCTGAAATAGTCAGGGGTTTATTACTTGATGGTGATAATGATGCCAGGCAGGTGGCAGTTTCCTGTGGGACAGGGCAGATGCCCAACACAGAGGGCAGCTTCTGTTCTTTCCTCTAACTTAGCTTGAAACTTTGCTATGTGATCCACTCTTTGAAACCCAGTATCTTTGCAATAGGCATCCCACACAAGCACCATTAGAAAGGCATCATGGCAGCAGCCCATTTTCAGTTAGCAAAGTCTCTTTCAAAGCCCCATTTCTCTGTGACAGACTTCTGAAATGAAGATACCAGGCTTGGCACTGGCTTTTAGTTTTGGCTTTGTGAGCATTCCTTTAAATAATTTTGGCAGCATCAAGATGCTTGTATTCTAATTACATACTGGCAGGGTTTTCTTGGAAATTAGTAAATCTGCATCAGAGAGGATCTGGGCTTTCTGTCAGTGAAAACCACCAGAAGGAGAGTTCTGCCATTCATCCAAGATTGCTGTATACCTGTAATTCAGTGACACCAGTGAAGAAGTTGGAAAGTATTAAGGATATTCTGGTACTGACTTCAGGGTGGCATGTGCATAGCCAGTTTGTTCAGGGGCTCAGGAAGATGTGCAGAAGGCTAAATGTACTTTGCTTTGTCAAATATTGCTGCTCTTCACTTTACAGGGGAGATCCTGGCGAAGATCAATGTTCACTGCCCAGTGTTTGACTATGTCCCTCCAGAGCTCATTACTCTCTTCATTTCTAACATTGGGGGTAACGCACCTTCCTACATCTACCGCCTCATGAGCGAGCTCTACCACCCAGACGA
Source organism: Calyptomena viridis (assembly GCA_013390005.1). Taxonomy (NCBI): domain Eukaryota; kingdom Metazoa; phylum Chordata; class Aves; order Passeriformes; family Eurylaimidae; genus Calyptomena; species Calyptomena viridis. Next base: position 26,327 of record WEIV01002835.1, read on the forward strand.
CTATGAACTCTAATACTGTGAAACACGTCATTCTGCAGACTCTTCCCATTTTCTCTTTAGAAAGATACAGCACCTAATTAAAGTGTACGTTGCAAAGACAGGTTGATGCAGGGAACCAGGGGGTATGTGCTTAGCAATGTCTTTCCTACCCAAAGGCAACAGAAGGCAGAGCTCTTGTACAAATTTTTATCTCTGTGCTGTGTTAGAAACCATGTGGAGCTGTTAACCCACTTTGATTTTGAAATAGCAAGGCATATGTGTAACTCTGGGGCAGCTAATCTGTTACTTCAAAGTACACTGCAATAAAGGCTGTTTACAGTGATGTCACTGTTAAGCACAATTTCCATATGCTGTTGTTTCTTTAAGCAGCAGGAGTTTTACCAGTGTAGTGAGTTCCTTGCACCTGTGATGCAGTAGCAGGCTTTACAGTGTGCTTTCACATGTCAGTGTGATAGGAATGGGAATCCATCAGCACTTTTCTTCAAAATGGATATTTAACTATTTAGTTACTTCTGTGGGGCTATACTGAGATTTAGAAATTTCTTGCTCAAGAATGCTAACTCCAAGGAGTTGGAGAAAGCAGCTGGGTATGTCCTTCATTGCCTAGTTAATGTTTTTTTGATACTAAGTTGGCCTGCAAATACTATGAAGATGTTTGGTCCTCATTCCAACTACTGCCATGAGACTAAGAAGTGAGTTAAGTATTAATTTTATTAAGAAATATTTCCAATTTTCAAAGCACTATAACATACACTAATTAAAATCCCCCTCTAATGCAAAATCATGCTGTGCTTGCAGAAAAAAAGTGCTTTGCTTTAGTAACTGCAAGTGTGTGCAACTCCTTGCATCCAAGAGTCAAGCACTGACATAGGGCCCAGACTTAAAATGCATTTCCTTAAAGTTGAAGATGCTTCTCCAGGCTACAAGGAGTGGTCTCCTGCTGCCATGTTCTCCTGGCTGGTCTCTGCTTCCTAGGTCAGTACTTGGAGCAGAACTTTGGTGAATGTACTGGCTCAGAACTTGGGTCCACGCAAGGTATTGTTGTCTAACAACAGGGCTCATGGTTCATACCAACACTTCCAGTGTTGCAGCTTCCAGTCCTCACTTTTTTTGAATAGGGTATTTTTTTTCCAAACAGCTGCCATGCTCGCACCATCTTCCGCAATCGAGTCAAATTGGGTTTAGGCTGGAGGGAGAAAAATTAAGGAGCACTAAATTGTGAGTAAATGAGCTTCATTGTTTCCATACTCTTTGCCCTAGTATGGTCATGCCCAAGTTTTTTTAATATCTAATTCAAAGTCCCACCTGACTTTAAACAGAATCCAATTTCATAACAATATAGCACAGTAATAGCAAAAGGGAGGAGTAATGGTGATGTTTTAAACGTAACCTGGTCTAGTGGAAGGCATGTTCCTGCTCATGGCAGGAAAGGTTGGAACTAGATGATCTTTAAGGTCGCTTCAAACCCAAACTATTCTATGATTTCATAATAAATGTTGCTATTCTTTTGCTTCTCCATTTTTTAGCATCTTGTAACTTTCAGGAAGTAGATGTTTGCTTAATTAGCATCTTTGCCACTAGTAGAGTATGAGAATTCACATGCTTTCCAGGTTTTGCATTTAACTGCAAACACTCTAAATGTATGCTTAACCTTAAAGACACTATTCAAGTCAATAGTACCACTCAAAAGATATATGGTAAAATCCTTGCTAAAGTGTTTACTTGACAGATGGTTTATGTTCTAAAATTTTATTGGTAACAATGTGTAAAAAGTCAAGTAATACAAAGTCAGTGGTGGTGGTTTCAAACTGGCCCATTCTAGTTCTAACACACATACATGATGTGCCTCTGACAATCCAGAGCACAGATTGCCAGAGGTGTGTCCAACACAGTACCTGTTTTTCTTGCTGTAGATGGTCTATATCTGCAAGAGGCAGCATGGAAGGTCTTCCATGAGCACACTGGAAGGGCAGCTTACAAGATGACAAAGCTTCAATAAGCCCGCAGCTCTCATCCAAAGTCAAATGCTCGTTAAACTTAATAGCACCTGAAAAAGATATACAAATGCTTGTACATGCTGCCAAAGAGAATTCCACTTCCCTCTACAGCTTCACAGTTTCACTCAAACAAGGCATCTCCCAAAGATTAGCTGGTAGGCTGCAAAGGCAACCCAAAGGCTGCAGTATGGCAGATTTGGGGCCTAGCTCAACTAAACAGCCAGCTGCATAAGGATAAGCTTTCTATGGCCTAACCTAGCTTTTACCTAGCCTAAGCCAAATGGATGGTAAGATTATTAGGTTTCAGTTTCTCAGGTGATGTTGCAAGAGACAAATGGACTTTTTTGGTGTGTCTTTGTGTGCTGAAGACACAACCAGTTCACAAACCAAAAAGTATTAAACCAAGACAACAGCTAATATCAGTTTCATAGGCTTTATTGGTTCTGTATGGCTACCACTGACAGGCATCACTTCCGAGGCCAAACACTAGTCCTGCCAGTAACTCCTTTCTCACAAGTGAGCACTTAATGGCATCCAGAGGAAATCCAAGTGGAACATTAGGGAGTCATTTCAGACGTGTTTGCAAACTTTAGCCTTCAGAGATACACAAGACCAGCTGCAATCTGCCTTTCAGCCATGGGACTTTTTTAGTTATAAAAAAAAATTACGTATTGTCTGCCACTTTTAAAAAGGAATAATACTCTTGAGAAAATAGATGCTTCTGGTTCATGTTTACCCCTTCAGCATGATCTCGATACTGTATATGGCACAGGAACTGCCGCAAGAGGCTGGAGCCACTGTAGTCTTTATGCCTTTAAGGTCTGCTCAAGCCAGGTGCTGGAAAGTGACACAGTCCCTGAGAAGATGTAAGTTTTTACTCCACTTCTTCCAAAAAGACTTGAAAGGTTACAGGCACACTTAAACTAGCACCTTTGATACTTAAAGGAAATAAAAAATGTGGAAAGAGCGGCTAAGTTTTCTTTCCTGCTTGCTTTCAGGCAGATTTCAGTACATCCCCCCTTGGCCCTTCATAGAGCTGTTATTTGAATGGTTTAGAGTTCACACAGATGAATGTGTCTCAGAACTGTATTCTACCTATGTTTCATGTGAAGGTTGGAAAGTATGTTAGTATGAATAAATTGGAGTAGTATTGCTTGTTCCTCAGTGCTGTCCGTGAAAAGACCGTTATCTCCTCATCTCCAAGAAATACACAGTCTATAATCCTGATATAGCTGCAAACACATCCTGAAACCACTGCCCCAGGGAAGATGTCGTGTAGAGACAGAAAGGTTTAAAAAAACCCCAGAAGAATGAAAGAAAAGTAGTTTCCCTACCATGACAGGCCTGGGAAGATAACACCTTCAGAAACGTCAGAGGAAGTGTTCCTCGTGCTCCTCCTCCTGTGGTCTGCACTAGCTATAAGCAGTAAGGGAACATCATCTTACTTTCCATTTAATATGAGAAAACAGAAGAACTGTAACACTATAGGAAACTATAAATGAGGAAAACAAGGAAAAGCTAGTCCACCCCTGTAATTTAAGGCTGAACATGCTCCCTCTGGTTCATGCAGTAAGCTTTGGATTCTAGTAGTCAACATTAGAAGCAGAGAACAACTCACCTCAATTTGTTCTTGAATAAGCTCCTGGAGAGAGAAAAGGTACCATCAGTTTTTATTTATCCCTTTCATCTCCCTACCCTACTTTGTCCACATCTGTGTATGATTTACTGTGTAACTAACTGCCAGAACCAGAAAAAATTATGCTTTTGGTAGTACACTCTAAGCACAGTGTGAAAGATCTAGGTGGAAGTCCTGACCTCTCACAAATATATCATCAGACTTTAGACTCATCACTTGGTATCTCTCTCTGTCAGTTTCCTATCTGCAGAATGGGCATAATGAAACTCGTATCTCAGAGTGCCATGAATGTATGTCATCTTTGAATAGCTGCCCTTTCTTCTTCAGGTAATAACTAGTCCATATGGATTTCATTTCTGATACCTAAAATGCAATGAATTAATAATTAATCCTGAATAGGTGCACCGAGACCTAATTACAATAAAAAGGACTGCAAAATAGATCTGCCAGAATGCTCATGAGATCTTGAGGCAACAGCTAAGAATGAGTGCTCGTAGTGCACAGACCTGATCCCCTCCTCTGCCACTTTTGGTGCTCCTGGCTCCCAAATCACATCAGGACAGTGCATTTTGAGCTCTTCCTGATTATAGCACGGTTGGAAAAGAAAATTTAATCAAATTAATCATCATCTTTGTTTCTTCCTTTCATATCAAAAGAGATGTATGGCTAGACTGGACTGATTCATGACTTGGCCTAATGTCTGAATATGGTACTCCAGAAACAATTTTAAAGGAGTTTAAGAGCAGCTGGGATAGTGGAGAACTTGTTACTGTGGAGACTGCAAGTAATCCATTCAGAAATTTCTCCCTCAAACTGCAGAACATCTGGGACTGGGTTTTAGGAAGTTGCACTGCCCACTTAAGAGATTTCATGAAAAAAACTTTAATATTGCTGATACTTAAATATTGTTTGTTAATATTTAATAATTTTACTGTTCCTTCAAGCATTCATGAGCAGTAAACGGCTGAAACATCTGTCCCATATATAATTTTTCTTAGCTTTTCCACTATCCAAGTCTGAAGGAGTCCCCTATCATTTCAGTTATAATTCAGTGATTTCAGTTGTGGGACTATTTAGCTACTAAAAGGGATGGCACTCACATTTGCCAGGGGACTTCACTCCCTCCCTCATAGCAGAGATACTGTAATACCCTGGGCCATTAACAGAGAACAAGACCTAGTACTGTAACTTCACCCATATCCACAGCTGACCTGCACAATACTTTTAGTGATAGGTTGTCTTTTCCGTCGTAATTCATTGGCTTCTCTTTCTATAAAACACATTGGCACTTTCCTCACAAGAATCAAGGAGCGGTTTGTCTCAGGAAATGATAATTCAAGACCCAAGTCCTCCAAATTTTTGTAGCAACATCTGAGGAAAAAAAAAAAACAGAAATTAGCCATCAACCACAGTAACTATGTCTTCACAGCATAGGTAAATATTTCTGTAGTCCATATGTTTCT
>WEIV01002835.1:47919-78947 GCA_013390005.1 Calyptomena viridis
AGGGGTCGGGGCTGGCGGGCCGTGAGCGCCGACGCAGTTTGCCGAGGAGGGAGCCCGGGCGCCGCCCTCCAGGTAACCCCGCTCGCCCCGAGGCGTGCGCACCCGGCACACCGCGGGGGATGTGGTAGAGCGAGCCATGGGAAGGTTGTGCCGAGCTTGTCCGGACGCTTGCGTGTCAGACCTGTGCGGCACACAGGTGGATCACAATGCCAAAATTGAAGGGACACGTTATCCTGGGAAGTATAACAATTCCTCTGTCGGTGCAGTGTTTTTATGCTGCTACCATCATAAGGTAGGGCTTAGGCAGAAAGAGAAATAAAAGCCTGTCTTACTTCTGGCTGCATAAACGATTGGGACTGTGAAAACCAGCGTGAGAGTTTCCTAGATGGAAGGAGTGTAAAGATTTACAAAACCCAGAAAAGTTACAAAACCTTTACTAATATTTATTATAACCTCTAACTGTAGCCTCCAGGTGTAGATTGTTAGGAGAAAATTTGTCCAGTTTCAGATAAGATAGTCTGTAATGGCTTTGCTTCTATCCTCAGGTTCTTTCTCAGGCACTGACTGGCTTTTTTTTCCCACCAGTGGCTCCTGTGGTAGCAGCTACTAAGATTGTTCCTAGTTGCCAGCTGAAACACCAGAAGTACAACTTTCAGTGTGAATTCATACCCCACAAAGAGAAAAGTTTAAAGGATCCCTATGCCCAAAATAGCCAAAGATATCTGTATTCTATTTCTGCAGAAAAAAATCAATACAGCCCCAGGCATGGAGGCTTCTGTTCACCTGGACTGCAGAGTAAGCACCCCACCAGCCAGGCCTGTCTTCTGTCAGCTAAATCAGTAGACAGACAGAAAGCAGTGGACCGTGCATATTCCCTGAAACCAATTTCTTACCTCTACAGTGGAAATGTTCCAGTGGTCAACACAGTACAACTCAGAAGTCCCTGATACATACAGGAAGTTCCAAATAGTAAATCAAGCTTAATAAACAAAGGGAAAGCTCCGGCAGGGATGTGTCAGTTAGCTGCAGTGCTCTGTCCTTGCACAGGAGAGCCTGAACCATCAGCCCCCCAACTACACAGGAGGGAGCTGGCCTACATCCTAAAGTTGGAGACAGATGGAAGGAACCTAGAAGAGGCAATTCAAAAGAAAGAGGTCCTTCTCGAAGAGAAGCTGAGAAGAACAAAGGAGACACTTAGGAAGATTCAAAGAGAGAAGGACCTTATCAAGGCAGAGGAGAGAAGAGACAGTGAAGCAGAGAAGACCCATGAGAAAAAGCCTGTGAGCCACCCTGAAAACTTTCAGAGTTGCAACCAGACCAGGTGGTGGGGTCCTTGGTGGGGCGCAGTCTGCAGAGGCCACTGTCCTTAAGCCTGGCACTCCCCTTCACCCCCAAGAGCTAGCTGTGGGGAAACTCAAGAAGGAGCAGCTGGTGACCAACAACATAAAAATGCGACACAATATACCCATAGAGTGTTTAGCTTCCTGTTCAAAGCTGTCCCCAAAACATAGCCCTTCTCCCTCTGCCCTCTCAGGTGGAGATCCTGGTGACCGCCTATCTGCAGAGGTGCTCTGCATGTTGCTGCCAGTGCTGTGGAGCAGGAGGGGCTCAGAGTGCAGCTTCTGCAAACGCAAGTTTCTCTGAAGCAGCCTTGAGAAGCACGTGAGTATCTGTCACAACAAACAAGATTCCAAGAGGAAAGTGTTTGACTCTAACAAGGCTAGAGCTAGGGGAACAGAACTGGAACAGTATCAGCAGTGGAAGAGCTCAAGGAATCCTCAGGTAATGTGCAGTCTCTTTGTCTCCGTCAGTCCACACCTACTGCTCACATTCCTTACACCTTGACTTCTGAGGGAGACATGAGTGCCATCATGTCTGCACAGGACTAAAAGGATACAGTCCAGCTATTGCCTCTGAAAGCTTCTAGACAAATGGATAAATAGATCCATTTAAAATCTAATAGATGGAGGCAGGACTCCTGACTTGTCTTTATAATGTTTCAAGGGTGTACTCCTGGAGAAGGCTCACTCCTTGCTGTAGTTAGGATGCAGACTGGTTCTGCTGCAATAAAGCTCTGTGATATCAGGAGCTGCAGGGAGCTGACTGAAAATCCGGGTAATAACACAGTTTGTTAAAAGGAAGGCAGTGGAAACATGCAGCTCTGTTCCTGCAAAGCAGTTATTGCAACCCTGTCCAGTTCCTTGGCCCTGCTGCTTGCTTTTCTGGTTATTCACAAGCTCTTTCCATGTACTGATGTTTCGGTCAGTATTTCCTTCACATTCTCCTTGGTGTCGGTCTTTTTGATCTCCTTTGTGGGACTCAGCCTCTCAGGGAGGGTTTTACATCAACAAGGAATGCCCAGGGACAGGTGAGCTGGGTTAGGCTCTGGGTGTAAGATTGAGAATGGAAGTTAATGGTCCAAGTTGCTCTGACTGCCTTTCCCTTCAGAATGAGATGCCACCTAGAAGGAACTGGAAACAAATGCACGAGGCTCTCTTCCAGACCATGTGCCAGGCCCGCCAGCTGCAGCAAGCCTTCGCTAAGGGAGGGAAGGTGTCTGACCTGCCCCTGTTGCCTCCCATCAAAAACCCAGACTACATTGCCTGCACCTACTACAGATGCCAGTTTGCTCCCCAAGCAGCTGAGAGACATATTCCCAAATGCAAAAACCTCAAGAATAGGCACCCAGCCCCATTACAGAGAAGACACTACTGAGGCAGCGCCCAGTGTACCTGCTGCTGTGATTCCCTGCCTGTTTTTTGCCATGTTTCCAGCTATCAACACTTGTGCTTTCTCTAGTTTCAACACAGGCTGCAAGCTTGTATGTACAGTAAGTGAACAGCTCAGGATGTATAAACAGAATACCAGGCTTGTGTACTTTGACCTGTGCTCTGGGTTGCCCCGTGGGATGCCCCCTTCCTTAGCATAAGAAGCTCAGGAACAGAAATTCAGGGTTTCAGAAAAGCTGGCAGTAGCAGATACTTACTGTTTGAGTCCATGTGTCAATTCCTGTGCATAGAATGACAGAGATGCTCTGACCCAGCCAGGCCCTTGAGGCAACAGAACAACCAACACAATCAATAATTAGATTTAATATTAAAAAAATGGAGTTTTCCTGTAGGCCAAGTTGCTAGGGAACTCTAAAAAGCAAAGCTTGCACCCTTTTGAGTCATCTGCTTATTTTCATCTTGGTTGGTGCAATGGTAGGAAATTATGACAAAAACACATCCCTTCTTTTGTTTTCTTATTCAGATGTTATTTTTCTAGATTCTGATTATTAAATATCTTAAACTAGTTCTGTTGTATAAAACTTGTTTTAAATGGTCACAGAGTGGTCTGTGTTCTCAAAGTAATAACTGCTTTGTATGAGAAAGTTGCAACAAGAAGCACACGAGGAACAAAAAAATTCCAGCAACTCCTTTTGCAAGTCCTCTGGTAACATAGCAGCTCATGGGAACCTAGGAAAAGCTCAAAAGCAATTAGATTAAGCTGGAATAGTCAGAAGCTGAATATGCAGAATTACTCCAGCCTTCAACAGATGAATCTGACTCCTGAAAGAAGTTGGAGAGCTTCTGCTTTATAAATATATGGGCAGAAATCTCAGTCCCTTGGCACATCCTAGGAAACATGAAGGTCCCCCAGAAAAGTTCAGTACTGAGAGAAAAAACAGACTTGAAACAAGGGAAAATAATTTGCTATATCCAAACTGATCAGAGAAGCAAGACTGATAAGAGCTTCAAAAAACAGGATAGCAAGAGGTGACAAGAGGTAGGAAAGGAGTAAACTTGAACCTTTATGCCAGCCTCTGTGAATTCATGAAAGGTATTAAAAAATTCAGCACCACTGACTGTCTTGTAATGTTAACTATGTTTCCCTATGTTTTATTGACTGTATTTAGTGGACTCTAAGTGTCAGCAGAGTACAAATGGTGATGTGTGGATACACACAGAAAATCATTTGATGCCATAAAATAAACCCGTCTGCATGGGACCTCTCGTGATAGGCAAACAGCTAATGCTGAGATTGAAACTGTAAATTAAACAAAAGTTACTGAAAGTAAATCACCAGGCTTCTTTCTTACCTGTTTCACAGGTAACTGTGGGGAGTTCACCCATTTGCTGAGCTGTTGTTTCAGTATCCAGAGGCTCTCATAAGTGGTTTAAAACTTAGTTTAGCCCAAGTATCAGGTTCGGCAGAGATTTGCTGTGCTGCATTGCTATTGCCATCAGTTACCCTGACACTACACAAGCAATGTTATTCACACCACCTCAGCTTCCTCTTCTGCTCCTGCAGTATAATCCCGATGTCAGAGATATGCTGCCTTTTCAGCATCCAAATCGCTGATTAATTTTAAGTCTTTAACACTGATCTGCCTCTCCAGATATTTCACAATTTAATTAAAACCCTGATAAATGTTAAAAGTGACAGGTGTTAAGCACAGTGTGCAGGAAAAGTTGGCCAAGCAGGTGTCAGGCAGGTTCTCCCTTCTGTAGATCTTAATGCTCAGTAGAAGGTGTTCTGAGAGAAACAGGTACTTTTTCCCTTTGAGCTTCTCTTCCTGTTACTCATTTCCCATCTTGGCACTCAAACTGTGGAAATAAACACACACACATACAAAAGCTCCTGACCTCACTAGAAGGAGATGTAGCAGTATGAGAAAAGAGTTTGTTGTTTGTTTGTTGGGTTTTTTTTAATGAAGGGAGACGGAAACTGGCTTTCTTTTTTCCCCCAGCAAAGAACACACGAGCCCCTTGTCCCTCTTTCTATAAACAAAAGAGAACAGTAAAAACCAGAATGCCATGAAGCCAGCTGACTATATGCATATTTCCCTTGACTTTCTCGGGGAAAAAAACCAACCAAACAAGGAAAAGACTCCAAACACAGGAGTATGAGTTTAAACGTTTATTTAAACAGAAACTCCAAACCACTCCATCCTTTAACCTTTCAAAAAAAGACAACGACAAACTAGTTTTCAGCCAGTGTCAGAGCAGGCATAAGTTGTGTTCCACTATAACAACTCAGTAGCAATACTAGCAGGAGACCAACATACATGGAGCTAGCACTGCATGAAGGGGAGAAGTAAAAAGGGGTTGAAACTGCTCAAAGGCACTTCTGCCCACTTGCCTTTCCCTTTTTAGCCTAAGATGAAGGTGCTGGCTTTAAACTGCTTTTTTTGTTGCGTAGCTGGCTGGTGTGAAATCCGTGGTCTGTAACAGGCACAACCTGGATAGCGTGAATCCTCTAAGGCACATATGAGATTGTGGAGCATAGGGCATCCTCTGTCAGGAACCCTAATCCTCCACTAGATCCAAGGGGAATCCAGTCTGTGCACCTAGCTTCCCAACTGCAGAGCATTGAGAAATGAGGATAGCAGTGCACTGCAGGAGAGCGACTCCCATCAGCTTGGTGCTTGCTTATTGGACATGGCTCAGGCTCAACTTTCTTTTCGCTCCTCAAAGGCACTGCTGCAATGTGACCAACAACCCTCAAGCTGGGACCCTGACCTGAGAACTGGCTCCAGGGCATGTGGGGGAAAGGAGAGCAGAGTCACAAGGGCAACCAAGCATCATGGCCACACCAGGGCTCCTGATGCTCTCCACCTCCCAGGAGGGCTCTCCTCCTGCCCTGCCTTCAGAAGCAATGGACAGGCACACCAGTACGATCCTTGCCCTGGACACTGTGTTGGAGAGACTGCACTTGATTCAGCTCCCAGATACTACCAATAGGCGCCAAAGAAGTATTTAAGGAGCATTAAGTGATAAGCAAAAGGTTTGGCATCCACCTCTAGAGACAACTGGGGAATGGTGGATTCCCCAGAACGGTGTCTCAAAAGAAGTCTAGCAGAGGTGACAGGACAGCCACCTCCAGCAGACCTAAGGCAATTCTAGTAACGTGCCATTGATGGGGATGTTTTAAGCCTGATGAAATCACAATCCCACTCTCACAGCAAAGGCGAGAGGAATTCAGGACTCCTTAGAGGCTTCACATAAGGTGGGAGAGGCTAGCTGCTCCCAGGGATCCTACCAATCCCATAAGCTTACTGCAAAGTCGGTTTGCTAATAAATTTACGGGAATAAAATTAACCTCATTCTGTAACAGAAAATGAGGAAATCTTGAGCATCAGACCATGCCTCTTCCCGTCTCCAATTTTCTTGGGAAAGCCTCTCGCTTCTTGAAAGAAGGTGAATTCCAGACAGAGATTTGATTATTTGTGGTCATTGAGGAAGGCTGCATCCTGTGACCACTGGATTAATGGCTTATTCTGGGTAGGAAGTGGCATTCCAGCTTCATCAAAACACTTGAATGGAAAAACATGGATTCTTCACACACCCACACAGGGCACAGGCACAGGGGCTGAACAGAACAGAAGCCAAGCAGGGAGCAGCTACAGGCTTATGCCAAGAAACCAGAAACTCTGGCACTCAAACCCAGTTGAACAGCTGGAGCAAGAAACGGGTAACTTAGTTTAAGGCCCAGACACTTGGCATCTGGTTGGGAAGCAGGTGGTCTGAAACCGAGAACTAGAGATCCCATCTCAGACCGTCCCCACTACTGCTGTGGGAAACGACACCTGATCCACTCATTTCGGTGCATTGCCTGGAAGTTGGAAAGCCCTTGGCACCCAGAACAAAGCCTTTAAACTCTGTCTATACAGACCATTGGACACAGCCATATGGCCAGAAACTGTGCCTCGAGGCCAGGGACATGCTCTCTACCATTATCTCCCTAAGAGGAACATCTCCACTACCTCCAGAACGAGACATTCACTGGTCCCTCTGCCCTTGAGCAGAGGGAAGCAGCCTCACTGGCAGGGCCTTACCATGTTGTAGGGAGAGGATCCTAGTCCTTCACCCCTCTGAAGTGAAGGTGGCGAGTCTTGGGGTTCAGCCAGCTTCAGTACAAAACATGTTTCCTCCTCTCATCTAGAGATGCAGTGATGAATACTGGGGTCCCAAAGGCAGCTCCCAGGAAACAGTGAAACAATGAAAGGGCCAGAAGCTGCTACTGGAGCCATTGCCATAATGGGGCCGTTCTGCCTCATGTGCACAATTGACAGATTAGGTACAAAGAGGAGCTGCTGCTTCAATCACTGAGCTGGCCTAGAGCTCAGGGGCCCTTCCCCTCTCAAACTCACTCCTAGTTCATATCAAACGTACATGGGTGCTGCTCTGGAGCCTCCGGCCTCGCTCCTTGTCTGCGAGTGACCTGAAGCCAGGAAAGCCGCTCTCTGCATTTGGTTAGTGTGCTGTGAAGTTAGATGGATCCCAGTGGGCTCAGGAGACTAGAGGCTGGAGCGGCACGAGTCCGTTCCCAGGAGACACCAGGAATCTGAATCCAAGTCAGGTTTCGGATCCACTTCCACCTCCTCTTTGGCTGTCTGTGTTCCTTTGGAATGAACCTCCACCTGCCAAAACACACAGCAGTTACCCAAACTAGGGTAACAAGCTAGGACTAGCTGCTAAAAAGCTAGAAGCTGCACAAGGCAGAGTTTGTATTCTCCACAGCCATTTGGGACTCCTCACAACATCTGACTGCCCATTCCTTCTCATCAGGAGAAATAAAGGGGGATCACATGTCCCTAAAAGACTGGGCTGTTCTCACAGAAAACTTCTTCTTGGCTTCATTCCTGTTTTGCTACTACCAGAGCCAGCATCAGCAGCTCACACAAGAGACAGGCACCATGCTCAGTCCTCCCCTCCCATTCTGCTCTACAAGAGAAGGCTGTTAAGAGCTGCTTCCCTCTGTATAGCCTCCACAATCTACACAGAAATGTGGTGAGCCCTGAGCATAGATGTGCACTCAAGTGATGGATCCTCACCTGCTGCATTCCCTCCGTCCCCCTGCAGAACTGCTGGAGTTGGGCACTCAGACGAACTGTTTCCTGCTGCAGCTTCTTCTGATCTTCCAGACATTGTAAAACCAGGCCTCGGAGGTGCGTCACCTCCACTTGCAGAGCACTGCACATGCAGCCTGCCACAGGAGATGCATCCTTCCCTTCACCACGTGGCAAGGTTGGACTCAGGCAAGTAGGCTGCAGAGACATGGAGGGAAGTCAGGCCAGGTTTGAGTGCAAGGTCAAGAGTTGTATATGCCACAAGAAAAAACATACCCAGAGTGTCATCCCAGCTTGTTTCCTGACTTCCCAAACTTCTAGCTGACAAGGTCAGCAAGATACTAGTGATTCCGTCTTTAGTACAAAGTAACTAGCTTCCTCCTTTTACTGGGAAAGTTGTTCCTGTTCTCACCAAAATCCATCCCCTTTCCATATGCATGGGACCTGTGCTTCCTCTTGGGAAAGAAAACTGCTGCAATAAGGTAGTCTCACAGGTTGTAATCTCTCAATGATTTTCTGTATCAGTTCTTCCTATCTCACAGCAAATTCTACTTTCTAAATCTTTATCTTCTGGAAAGCTTCTGGGCTCTTGTATTCTCATTTTTTTCCAGTTGCATTAACCACATTTTTCCACAGAACTGATCTCATTACTTTAAATATGACCAAGCTTGGGCTTTGTGTTCTAGATACTTGTGATTTGTTCTCTTAGCAGCATCATCTCTGATTATCATCAGCCCTCTTTTCCTCATCCAGATGAATTAGGCCAATCCAACAGCCTCTTCCCAGCTCTCCCCATTAATTCAAACATTGCCATTTATGGTCCCCAAGAGCTTTTAGCCAAGCATTCACTTGGATAACATTACCCAGGGCTCTGTTTTTGGCTTGTTTAATCCAACAGGTTCCTCAGAGGCTACTTTGAGTCCTTGAAGTTTCTGGTAAGGAAGAGTCTCCTTCTCAGGCTCTGACGATGCCATGCTCAGAGGAAAGGGGCTGTCAGGCATGGGGATGAATTCAGCGTTCTCCAGCTCCTGGATACATAAAAGCAGCACTGTCAGGCCTTGTCAACTTCCTGCAGCTACTTTCATCTTCTCAATGCACCAACACCCTCTTGTGGTTAAAAAGGCAGCGAGGCCTTAGGGGCTTTGTGCAGCATGGCTCTAAGAACCTATCAGAGCATCCCATAAAGGTGGAAGGGGTCACCCAGTTTTCCGTAGCCTAGATCCCCATTTTAAGGCACTTCTGGGACACCATGTTACCTTCTGCAGCCAACCTGGGCAGGAGCTGCTGTCAGCACTGTTTCCTCCTTTAGCTTCTGTGGTGCTGATCCAGCCCCCCAACTCACGATCCGCTTCCATGGTTCCCCGAAAGCCTCCACTAGGATTGGGGGTTTCCGCTTCCTGTTCATTATCCTCTTCCTCTCCTCCTCCAGTTGTGCAGCTCTGAGCCACTAGCAAACAAGAGAGAAAACTTGATACTTTTCCCACCTCTGCTATTCCTGTTGCCAAACTCCAGCTGGAGCAGAGAAGATGCATAAATTTGTGCTGTATAGTCATGGTGAGAGCACATGCTAATGGTGTCTCCCTCAACAGTTTAGCTGCTAACACTCCCTGCAGGCCTCCCCACGAGGGCTTGTGTGAAGCAGTCTTTTGCAGCTTCTTGGCCCCAGCCATCCCACAGGTCCAAGGAAATGGACTCAACCTCTCCATCAGCTGCCCCATAGCCTCCCTTCCCTTATCAGCTCCCTTCAACGAATTCATCTCAGCTTTTCCTTGTCAAACTGAAGTTCCACAACTACAAAGGCCTCTCTGAACCCATGTTCTCCTCTGTTTCGGTTGCCACTTTCTCAGCTTTGGGCCATCCCTTCCCATGCACAGCACTGACTTGATTTCCTACCTTTTTTGCTCTTCTGCAAGGTCTTTCAAATGGAGAACTACGCTCCAGGCCCAGACTGCATCCACTCAAACTAACCAGTGAATGGACTTAAACCACAGCTCCCCAAGGCAGGTTACTTACCAGTACCAATGGACAGGCCACTGCTGTTGGATCGGATTGTTTTAGAGTTCAACACCTTTTCTGCAAGGAGAGAAGCCATATGGAAGTTAGAGTGCCATATGGAAAGAAAGACAATTCCTACAGAACAGGAATTGTTACAGGCATATAGCTCAGAGCAGTTTGCCACATTTCCCCCCAACAATCTGGCCTGTTCCCAGGCAGGATCTATACTCTGGGTCCTGGCAAGGAATACATTATTGTAACCAAGATCTCAGAACTTCGTCCTAGACTTACACTTACCAACAATGATGATGGTATGCCAGCCACGGCATGACAAGTCTGGAACGTGATGCAATGATCCAAATATTGGTCGAGGCCACGAGATACAAATATCTGAGCCATGAGCTCTCTCAGTTGATGTCATGGCCAGACGCCCATTCCCGCCGTTACCCCAAGCAAAGATATGGTTGTCTGAGGAAAGAGAAATTCAGGGGCTCAATTCCCTCCCTCCTTCTCAGCCTGTAATTGCTGTAAGGATCAGTCTCTCTGCAGTTACTGCTATCCCAAAGTATCTAATCCACCGTCTCCATTTTGTTAGAGGAAGAACAAACCAATAACAAACCTGACGGGCAGCCACCAAGTCAGCATTCTGCAACCCCAGGGACAGCAAATACTTGGCACTGCACTGTGACAACTAATGGGGCAAGATAACCCCAGTCTAGGAGGATTTCTTTATTTCAGCACAGTGCTGCTGGGGTGGTCTAGGAAATGTTTGGTGGGAGCCAGTCAACCACTGTGCAGATCAAGCTTAAAGTAGGCCATCACAACTTGGCTAAGACCCACTCACCGTCAGTAGCAGCTATGGTGAATTCATCTCCACATGAAACCCTGATCACCTGCTTACCCCCCAAGGGGCCTCCCAGCAGGTTAATTCCCAGGCGCTTCTTATAGTCCCCAACACCAAGCTGTCCACACTTGTTGGAGCCGAAGGTCAGCAGGCGGCCTCGCTCTGAGAGGAGGAATGAGGAGACAGTCACAGCGAGGGCCCGACTCTGGAAGCAGCCATGCATGCAGAGAATGAGCAACACCCCATGACCAGGAAGGACTCTGCTGAGCAGCCAGATAGGCTGGAAGGGGACAGTGTCAGCCAAGAGAAATGGGTTCAGCCTGGAAACATATTCCCAGGTCCTTCTCCACTATTTCCCTTTTCCAATGCTAGGAGTTGGGACTCCTCATAGCCCTCTGACCGATGTCACTCGGGCAAAGCCTGACTTGTTCATAAATGATTCCTCCATTAGCCCAGAACATGATTCTTCCCAAAATGCTTTTTTCCCCCCTTTACAAAAAAGGAAGACTGACATTGCTGCTTCAGCTGGCCAGGAAACAACACACCTGAGAAACTGGAATCCTGGGTTCTTGGAGCAGGCATGAGCCTTGCTACCACAAACACAACCCCCAGTGTCAAGGGTCAGACTGAAAGGACAAAATTGATGTAATGTAATTCAGCAACCAGCATTCACTTCATGATGCAGAGGGCTCACCGTCAATGGAAGCTGTGTGTGTCTTCCCTGGAGAAATGGTACGGATCTTGTAGAAAGACAGCTGCTTGGCCAAAGTAAGGGAAGTGGCGTATGGAATCTCACAGTATGTCTGAGAAAAGACGTGGGTAAGCACAGAATGAAAAATTACACATTCATCAGCTAAGACCTCTCAAGCAGGTCCTGTCATACCACAACATTAGACCTGGACAGTCCCAACACAGTTATGGTAAAGAACTTCCAGAATCCATACCACTAGCTAAGTCACCATAGAGCAGCTCACTCTGTTTTGCTGCCTCAGATCTGACACAAGCCCACAGGGCAGACAGGAAACTGAGGAACAAATTGCCTCCTCCCACAATCCTGGTATCCATTGTCTAGATTGGAATTAAAAAATTGGCACAAAGCTAATGAATGTTTTGTCACAGGACCTCCATTTCCCCATATAATACTGACTGCTGGGAGCTGGAGCCAGGGATCCAAATGCACTTACGTCATGGTTGATTATCCCTGATGTGCACTGATTCAGGCCCAGCTTGTTGAACTCATTGAGTCCACACGCCAAGACTTTGCCTGTCTGGGTGAGCAGGAAAGTTCCATCACAGCCACAGTGAACAGACACAATGTTTAAGGTCTTTGGAACATCCACCTATGTGAAAGAAACACATCCCAACAAAAATCTCAACATCTACTACACAGAAGGTGGCACATGGAAAACATATAGGGTTAGAGCAGAGGTACAGCGAGTCTGCACTGACAATAGCAAATGCAGTTATTCTGAATGATGGTGTAAAAATATCAGTCTGTAGCACACTGAAACTCTGGTCCCAATGAGGAAATTCAAGGCAGACACCAACAACCAGCACAGGAACCAGAAACATAGTACATGGGCATCATGGTCAGCTGGGTCTACGAGCACCAGACCCAGTTAGATGAGCACGGCTGTGTCTCTGCTGCGTGGGTAGGATACTGTGTGATCACAGGTATTTGGCTTCTGGGCACATCCTCATAGGTTTCTAACCCCCAACAGGTTAGAGTACTTGAATTACTCCCAGCACTGTCTTTCAAAAGGGTTTTACTTTCGACTAATCTTTAACTCATTATGTCAAATTTAAAGACTCCCAGCAGCCACACTGCTGAGTTTCCTCTACAGACCCAAGGTAAGCCATTTGGTATTTCCCACTATGATTTTGAAAACATTAAGCTAGTATTTCCAGTTCCATCATGGAGATGGAAGCAATGAAGCTCTAAGTCATGATGCTGTCTGGTTTGGGAGTGGTACGTCCCTCTGCCATGATCTCTAAGGAGAAATGACACAAAATGAAGTGAGGATGCAAAGTTAAAACCCTCACAAACTTTCTGATGCCTCAGAAAAAAACACCCGAGTCTCAGAGTTAGTATTTTCAAACAGCAACTAATTTTGATTTGTGTCCATGCATATTTTGAGAAGAAGTAGTCATAGCCCTACCTTCTGAGGGATGTAGTGATCTTCTTCTGAATCCAAGCCCAAGCGCCCTGCATCAGTGAAAATACTGCAGTTAGAAATGGCCTCACAAGGTGCCCATTACTAAGAACTGGTATTGTCTCTCCACAGTCCCAAAAGAATTTCCCTACAGAACTAGAAAACTGCTCCCCTACATTCACCGTCACCTGCCAATCCTCAAGGGAACCCAGCCCCACTCACAGAATCACTGACCTATCTTACACACAGGGAAGCCAAGAGGCACCCTAGAGCCTCCCAGAGTAAAGTCCTAAGGGCTCAGTTTCCAGTTCTCCATTTTTACAGGAAAAGAAGGCCCCAAGGAAACAATGTTCTTTTCCCCCGGTGGCTACATGATACATCCACACCAAGCCACTTTCTGGAGCAGGCTAAAGTCACTTTAGGCTTCAGGGAGACTCTACCTACCGTACTCTCCACATCCCCATGTGTAGACTTCTCTGTTCCTGGTCAGCACTGCCACGTGGTTATCCCCACATGAGACCTGCTCCACAGGGTTGGTAAGAAAGAAATCCAGCTGCAGCGGTTCAAGCACTTCAGAGCCATAAGCCTTGTCAACGCCAATACATCCATAATAGTCTGAGCCAAAGGCATACACCTGGCCCTCATCTGAATGACACAAGGGAAGTTTGGTCAGCACACAGACCTTGGGTTAGGCTGCATATTAACCTCTTCGGACATGGCCAGAGCAACCTCATTCCTGCAATCATCCTCTTCAGTGCAAAAGAATGTCATCAGGAGACTATGGAGTCCTTTCTTGGTCATGGTAAGATGAATGATCTTACATGACAATCTGCAGCTATTTCAATGTCAAAAAGTTTTGGTTGGACCTGCCAATTTCTTTAACAGAAACACACAAATTGATCCTGTGGCTCCCTAAGTCACTTCACCACCACACTGAGCATCTGAGCTTCTCTCTGTCAAATCTCTGCTTTTCTAGCACTGACAAAATGAACTCGAAACTACCTTTCTGAGAATTGTTTGTATGGGTAAAGCGAGACTCAAATTCTTCCGTAACAGACACCACCATAGCTAACACGTCCTTAAAAGTGTGAGCAGGGTTAGAACTAGAGACAGCTTCCAGGACTCAAGCATTCTGAATTAAATAGCACACCCCAGATACACATCCTCTTTTATCACTGAGTGATTCTTTCCCCACACAGTCCAAAAGGAGTTTCAAACACATCTATATGCTTGACTTCAGGCTCTGCTTTCTTTAGTAAGAACATGTATGGAGGCAACACGTGCACTGGTAAAAGCAGGGACCCTGCAAAGCCACAAGGAGCTGTACTCAACACTCAGCTTCATCACTAAGAAGGAACATATCCTTAGCAAAACACCCATCCTTCCTGTGAGTCAATATCTTCCTCTGTGTAATAACGTTGATCTACCTCAAATGTTGAGATGTAGTCTATCTCAAATGAAAGAATGTTGAGGATCTGATACTATCCTCAAAACTGAGGGACGAGTAACATGGGGCTTTCTCCTTTGTGCACAAAGCTGATCTGCTAATCTTATGGAGAAGGCAAACACCTCCACAGCACAGCAAAGGGAAGGGACTTGTCAATGCCAATGCATCCACAGTAGTCTGAGCCAAAGGACTTCCAGCTCTCACCTGTGATGCACACTGTGAAATCATCTCCACAGGATACCTGGCGAATGGCTTTTCCCTGAAGCTTCTCAACATGCTTTGGCTGTCGGTAGGAAGCTCTGTCTCCATGTCCCAGCTGCCCATGCAACTTGGTGCCCCCCTGCATATTCTGCAAGACAGAAACATCTGGTGAGGTTACGTATCCACAACCCCAGAGATGGTGCCAATAGTTACAGCATCTCAAACAAACAACAGAAGACAGCAAGAAGCATGAGAAAGTGTGGTAGCTACTCCAGGGAAGAGACTGCTATCTATAAGGCACATTCTCAATGGCAGCACAGGCTTTCAGGCAGTTATGCACTAACAAGGAGTGATCCAGTCTCAGGCCACCAGCTGGTGAGAGATCCCTGCTCCTTTCTCATCTGCCAGGCTACAGAACCCTCCCTGCTGCAGGACTGAAATTCATCCTTGAGCTTTTTGACCTACTTTTCTAAATCCTAATGGTTGCAAAGAAATGCATAATAAGAAACAAATGTCACTGAAATGGCCCAACATTGTAATTATGCACTAAAAACAAGTACTGTTGAAACTACAACTATAATATTAATAGCCAGCTGAAAATTTTCAGTGGCCATTCCTCCAGGAACATCCAGCAAATGACTTCAACTTGCTCTACTCCCATTTGGATCTCTTTCTTTTCACACCAATCTACCACTATTTTCTAATCTGTCTTAACAGATTCTGTATAATCAATACAAAAGCTGCTGGAAGCCTGGAGGTACAGAATACCTCTGTCACTGACCATCTATGCCCAAGATGTTTAAAATGTTGTTGTTCAAAATGCATTATATGGCAACACTTTTCATTCACTTTAAATTATTAGAGAATCTCCAGAGTTGTTTAGTATAAGACATCTCTGCTTTCATCCACAAGTTGCCTCACAGATGACATCTGTATTACAAAAAGTTCACTCATCCCACCTATTCCGATCTCAGAAAACCCTCCTCAAAAATACACAAAGCCAATAGAGCATCACAAAGCCTCCAGTGCACTTCTAGTAGTCAGCAAAGAAGCAAAAAATTGTCTGACCTAGTGTTTGGGCCTACAAGACTACCACCTACAATCCTCAAGTGCACAGCAAATGTCCAATACACTTCCTGTTACAGCAGAAAACTTCTCTCAAAAACACACTTGCCTTTGGAGACTTGGGTCAGCCCTGAATCAGATGGCTTCACAGTGTCCACTGCAATTAGATTTCTCTCTTTCCAAGCTTCCTGCCCATCTGATTCTGAGAGGCTTATGAATGGTCAGCAGTGGACCTGGACTCTCCTTTCCCACCCTTACCCCCTTCCTGCAGTTTCTCTCACTTACCACCCAGGTGTAGAGCTCCTTCTCCACTGTCACCACAGCAAAGTGGGTGTTACCAGCACACACCTGGCGCGCACTGCACCCACTTTTGATGGCATCCAGCTTCTGGGGGGTGGACTTACCACCCCCCCAAACATACACCTCACTAGTGCGTGAAGTCACCACTGCAATGGGAGCCTCGTTCATGGTACTTGACCTGCACAACACCCCCCGACAAAACACATGTGCTTTTAATAATGAGTTTGTATTCATTGTCATCACTCATTTTCCTACTGTTGCCTAGCAATTGAGTCCTTCACAACCATTCACAGGTTTTATTTTCACAAACTGTTCTTCTAGAAAACTGTGAACAACCCATGAAGTGGGACAACTTCACATAAAGTGTTCAGATAGTGATAGTACTTCCAAGTTTATGAAGAAAAATTGGTCAAATTCTATCTGACAAATAACAGAAAACCAGCTATACATGCCACAGAAGGTACTGGCTTCACAGAGCAACCCTGCTTACAGCCTTGCTGGGGAATGTGGAAAACCTCTGCATTTATATTAACTTAATATTCAACATTCAGACAGTCATATTCCTCCTGCTGAAGGGAATCTACATGAAAGGAGGGATCTACATAACATCTCAGATATGTAGGCTGTAAAGACTACATCTTCAGTATGGGCAGACTAGAGCTGGATGAGACCTGCTGAGGTAAGGCTCCAACCTTACATGTAAGCAGGATGTAAAAGGCAGAGTGAAACATGGGACAATAACCATGTAACAACTGTGTCAAATTCCTAGCATTAGGGGATCTTCTAAACTACACTATTCCATTATGGTTGTCACAGGCTAACTCAGCAAAGTTCCTCTCTAGGGAGCAGTTCTCTCCATACTTCCTTTCAAACACATGTCTAAATAATTACCTTGGTCGCTTATTTGGCCCATTAAGCAGCGTGACTTTCTCTTCCATTTCCCTGCCAAAGGAGAAAAAGCATTTTAGGAAACAACAGCATTGCCCAATGCAATCTACTAACAAGCAGCACACACAAACTGCTTTGCTTTCCAATAAAATGCTGCTCCCTCTTGAAGGAAATGTGTCAGCTGTTTAGCAGCTCACAGCAATACACAGTAACTAGGGCAAAAGTAATGTACCACACAGCTAACAAACTTCCAGGAGAGCTGAGGGCAACAAACTACATGTGTAACAGAATATGGCCAACCATATTGCACAAGAATAACCTTAAATGGCTAATTAGTATCAGGATTTGAGCTTCTAACAGTGCATACAGTAAAAAACACCTCAAACTTTGCTGATCATCAAGTAAAAGAATATTGGTATAAACTAGAGTCTGCTGTTCCCAAAGCAATCAATGTGGGATTAAACCAGCCCAGAATTATGGTCCACCTTTCATAAAAAGACATTGTATGCAGGCTGATGGGCTAAAATAGGCTTTCAATGCAAGTCTCTCTCAAAGAGGGAGGCAACAAAAATGAGAAAGCAAGGGACTCTATGTTGCCTGATATGTGTATTTTGAATATATATTCAAAATGGCTTTTTCCAATGACCACAGGAGGACGTCTTGTGACCCTTCATTCAGAGATTTGAAGAGAGGGAACCAGCATTCCTCAAAAGTCTCAGAAAAGAATGCCTCAAGATTCTAAATACAACAGCTTTGATAACAAAGGATGTAGAGATCTTTCCCACCTTACCCAAGCACCAACAGAACACCAGATCAGAAGACAAGACTGTCAAGAATGCACTCCTCTCCTAAAGAGGATTAATTACTTCAGTAACTGCCTCAGATCAGGCTAAATTCACTTAAGAACTTTGCTACAAAAGCATGAACACCACTAGTTTGCACAAACCCTCCTTTTTTCCCTGACACCCACCCAGTTTTCAGGCAAGACCATCTGATTACCTCCTGCGTTTGCTGATAAGGGGATGTTCAAGCAATTCATCTGCAGTGGGTCTCTTCTCTGGGTCCTGAAAGAAAGAAGCAACAAGTAATTCTCTGTGAAATACTCATCATCTATAACAAAATCTTGGGTCAGAAGACCTCGTTCAAGACTGCATTGTCCTCGTTCCCTGACTTCCTTCAGAAGGGGAAAGGATTTAATTAAAATATTTAGAATGAATAGGGCTAAATGCCCTATTCAGGAAGTCCCTGTGCAGGAGGGACTTCCATGCTCTGAAGGTATTAATACTATGTTTGCTTTCATGTAATTAATTCCCTACAGAAAGCAGAACCCTAAGAAAGTACTGAGTTGATGTTCCCACCTCCACAGCATTGCATTAAAAAATAATTGCTTCTATGAGCCCATTCAATAATTGTCATCAGAGTAAACCTAGCACACCTCTAGAGCCTGCAGGATTGAATGGCATCTTGAGACAATGCTTTCAGAGGACTGAAGAAAGCCCAGCACTAGTGATGGCTCAGGCCTCACAAAAATTACCCTGCATCAACAGCCACACACTGAAACAGGCACGTCATTCCCCTTCACCCCTGAATTCCATGGCTGAGCCAACTGGGAAGGGGTGTCTGAAAATTAAGAAGTATTTCACCAACCTGATCAAGGCAGGAGTTTACCATTTGGATCAGCTCCCAGGAGTAGACACTGGAATCAACCTCCATGGCGCGATTTCCCTGTACAATCTTCACACAGAGGTTCAGGGGATTCTAGACAAAAACCAGAAACGAGCTGTAAGGGAACTGAACTGGACAATGTGTCCAACGGGGAGAGATGCTATAGACCACCGTCATTTTCTTCCTCCATCACTGATCAGGACACATTTCTCTCCTTCCCTGCCTTGCAGGTTCTCCAGAAACCAAATTATACTTCCTGCAGAACGGGTACCTCTGATAGCTAGGACTTGGCAGCAACATCCAGCTTCCCACCAAACTCTCCAATAGTGCAGGGAGGATAGGCTTCTCTCTGCATGGAATCTCCCATGCAGCATATTGCCATGGAAATACCACATAGCAGCCAAGTTACTGGGGACTTGGTAGCCATCATGAAAGTCAGGAAAGGATGGTATTTTCACATCGTGTTTTTCGGGGTTACAAAATCTTGCATTATGGCAACTAGCAGCTTTTCCCACCTCATGGCATAAGCTGGCAAATCATATATGCCAGCCAGCAAAGCTCCCTTTCACCCTCCCCATGCTAGCCTGACTAGACGTTTCTTGAAACCAAGCTTGAGAAGGAGTAACAGGATTAGACCCTATGAAATCTGAAGCCCAGAACTTTTTTGCTGCACAATGTTACACAGAAAATTCACAGCTAGTAATGCAGAAAAAGCAGAAAGACTATTATCACAAACTTCTTCCTTGTAGTGAAAAGGATACTTCATTGTCTTAGGGTGACTTTATTCCATATTCGTCTTCTCTATGCCAGGAGAAAAAAAAAATGAATCTTGTGCTTTTAAAAACTGAGGCCCAAGAGCAGAGAGAAAAAAAACTAGCTAGAGAAATCTTTTCAAAACAATTCTACTGTCTCAAGGTAAATTTTGCTATGTTGCTGTGCAGTTTTGGGGGTTTTTTGGGGTTTTTTTTTCGGCGGCCTGGGCTGAAAAGGGGGAGGAAGACATTGGCCTTCTAGTTTTCCAGCGAGAGTGCTGCCGGTTTTCTTCAAAAGGAAGAGACTTGGACTTCTGCATTTTCCTGGACTTTTTTGATTTCTTCTTCTTCTCTCCTGGACTTGTTGGGACATCGGAGTGTCGAGACCTCACTGGAAGGCCTTTTCCACTGGTCTGGCCTGGGGGGGCCCCCCACCATCGGCCTGGGACTCTGGAGGGGACTCTGGGTCTTCCAGTCTTCCAGTGAGAGACTTCATCATTTATTGTTATATATATATATATTATTTGGTGTTTGGTGTTATTGTTATTTTTTTTCTTGTGTGTTGGTTAAATAAATAGTTCTTTTTTTCCCCTTTCACTTTCCTTCGAGGAAATATTTCTTTCCTCAAACCTGGTGGGAGAGGGTGATTGCGGCCTGTTTTTATCAGAGAATATTTATCCTTCTGAATATATTTGTTCCAAACCAGGACATTCATGCACAGCCGTGATGCAAATTAGCACATTTTGTATTCTGCATCTGGTAAACCTACGCTGCAGACATGAGTGAGTTTGGCAGAAGCCAGAAGGCTTCTGCATGAAGGCAGGAGAGTAATCTGCATGAAGGGTAAAGGAAATTGTGCAGGCATTTTCTTTGGCTATAGCTGTCACTTTCAGGCCACTGTTTTCTCAATCAGCAGATTTAAACAACAATGAAAGAAAAACATAACTTAAAAAAGGTATGAGCCAAGTGTGAATCTTAGGATGATAAAAAATAAGGTTACTTAATCCATCCAGGGTGGCAGACTTACAGTAGCATCAAAGGTCCTCTTCAGGGTAAGCAGCTCAAAGATGACACAGCCCACAGCCCAAATATCTGATTTGAAGTTGTATTTCACTCCCTGGCAGAGTTCCGGGGACATGTAATATGGAGTTCCCACCAGCTAGGAAATATAACATACAAAAGTCAGAAACAATCCAGCAACCTTCAGTTCAGGAGCTCTGTGTCCATCATGTTCACACAGGACCATATGAGGTGGCACAACTCATCAGTGTGCTGGAGGGGTGGAAACAACAAGCACACTTTTTCCCTTCTCATCCAAAAACCTGTTTCTGAATTTCTTAAAAGATCCTAGACACCTCTCTACTCAGATCCTGGTACGGTACATATTTCTCAATAGAGTAGTAGTCATGAGAACACAGCAAGGACTTAAATATACTAAATTTAGAAGTAATCAGGGCCTTAGGTACTAAACAGGCATAAGGAAATCCTCTCAAGAAGTTGAAGTAAAAGGGATCTAGCAAAGCTTCCAAATACAGATGCCATCCTATGGCTATGGACCTACTCTGTCTGATTACAAGATACTGCCAGGACAAAGGTTGCTCTGTCTCAGAGGGGTTACTTTTGAGTCAGTATGTAGAAAGATGGCTTGTGTCCTAGCTGAAAGGCTTTCATTTCAGAAGTAGTAATTCCTGAACAATTGGTGTAAAAAAACCAACACCAACACACCAAAAAGTCCAAAACCCAGTACCTAAATACACAAGGCCTTCCAGGTATTGCAGAAATAGTGCCATAGCTCAGAGTCACAACAAGGAAACACAGGACGAGTATGATAAAAGATGAAAGAATGAAGCTTGCAGATGAATGGAGCTCACTCCTTAGCAAGGAACTAGACAGCAAAATGAAATGCAACAGAATTTAGAAAAAAAAGACAGAATTTAGAAAAAGGGGAAATATTTATAGATGCCCTCTTTTCAACTCTCTCAGCAAAGCTCCAAGGACTCAAAGCCTGCCCTTCGTTAGACTCTGCTAGTGCATTGTTTACCTAATGGGCATGTTCAGAATCTCCCTTCCATTTCCTGTTACAGAGTGTGACAGCTACAGACCTACAGGAATCCCAGCCACAGGAAGGTTTAGAAGGCCAGACAGTTGGAGTGTCACACAGAGAACTAGGACACTGCATCCAAATCCTTTTTAAGCCAGGGATAATGTAAGCTTTCTATAAGACATAGACATATTTTCTCTATCTCCCTTGGTAAATGGGAGAAAGAATGACAAATTAAGAAAAGAGTGTTTAGTAAGCAAGACATAAAAATTTTACAGAATCATAGTTTGACTGTTACAATTATAAATACCAACAATAACATGTTTTGCACTTATTTCCCAAAAAATTACTTCCAGCCTGTCATTGGTCATTAGATCACAAATTGAGCAACTAGCCCAGAGCACAGCCAGCATATACAGAATGAAATCCAGTTGAAGTGTGTAGTTCGAATTTTTCCATATGTTAAAAAAGGGGGAAAAAAAAACAGCTCACAGGTGTAGGTGTAGATGAACACAGCTGTGATGGGCAAAAACAAACCCGGAAATTCACAGCACAGACTGCATTTTCTCTGAAAGCCAGAAGATCATGAAAAATGTCATGAAACAGAAGTGGTTTTGCTGCAGTGCAGCCCAGCAATGGCTTTATGTAGTCACCTTGAGTTCCCACTTACTGTGCAACTGTACAATGTTCTGGAAGAGGACTGGCAAGTATTTAACCACACATACTAACAGAACACCAATACCTAGCATTAAATCTAATTATACAGCCTGGTGAGGGAAGTGTGAGTTGGCTTGTGTCCCAAACTATAAAGGCCTTTAGGAGACAGGACCTCCAGACAATGCCTCCTGTTCCAAGCCTAATGTTCACCACAGAAATTAATGGAGCTGGGAAACCCAAGCTGAGATTTTCAAGTGCCTGCAATACAGCTTACCCTATGTCACAACTACGGCTGTGAAAATGCTTTCTGGCAGGGTCTGGAACAAGCCACTCTTGACAGCCTTCTGGTAGAATTAATCTCTCCTACAAAGCTTTGCCGCCCTCTAGAAGCATTACCAATAAACTGTACACCTGGTTGCAATAAGAAGCACAAGTGCCTTTCTTGCAACAACAGGCATGCACATCCAACCTGTCTCAGGTAAAATTTGCCTCAGGTGGATCTGTCAGCATCATGACAAAATTAATTTAATTTGTTAAGCTGGCCTTAACTAGCCCAAAAGGGAGTGCACTGTTCTGATGTGTCTCTGTGTTTGGCTAGCAGTGCCTTTGTATTACACAGATGCACCTTTGGAAGTACCATGTCTAGGGGAAAGCAGAGCAGTGCTCTCTAGCACAGCTATAATGACTCTGGCACAATCCTATGCTCACAGTGGCACCTATCTTTAGTCTACTGCTGCTTTGCAGGGAGATAGGCCTCCAAAAGGTAACCTGGGAGCAAGGGTAACTGCAGGCTGCATCACACCAGCAAATAAGCCAATATCAGTGAGATAAAGTTAGGAAGTGAAGTTGTAGTGAGGTGGGGGTCGGTGTCTTCTCCGAGGTAGTAAGTGACACGACAAGAAGAAATGGCCTTAAGTTGTGCCAGGGAAGGTTTAGATAAGATACTAAGAAAAATTTCTTCACTGAAAGGGTGGTCAGGTACTGGAACAATACACGCAAGGAAGTAGTTGAGTCACTGTCCTTGGGAGTGTTAAAAAAAAACTGTGGATGTGGCACTTGGGGACGTGTTTTAGTGGTGAACATGGCAGTGCTGAGTTAACAATTGGACTCAATAACCTTAGAGGTCTTTTCCAACCTTAACAATTCTATGATTCTATAACATTGAGGGAAATCAAGGGGAGAGGGAAAGAAAAACAACAGAATGCAAACAGCAAGGATGTACAGTACTCCTGGTCTTCTGCAAGGCATGCAGAGACAAAAGAAAAACACAAGTCTGTGTTGTGAAGAAGGCAGATACTCACAGTCTCAGCCATAGAGTACTCAGAGTTCAACTTCTTTGCCAACCCATAGTCTCCCAACTTAATCAGGTTTGCCTTGGTTAGAAAGATATTTAATGTCTTTATATCTCTGAAAGGAGAAAAAGAAATGCAAACACAAATACATTTCCAGATTTCAGTTTTCCACACATTACTATACCTTCCCCTCAAAATGAGATACTTGCTACTCTGCCATCACTCTCTCACACTCTAACACATACACACACACAAAGTTCTCCAAAGGCAATTTTACCCCAAGTAGTGGAGCAGTAACTTCAGTTATCCATGTTTTATCACATTCCTCACACAAAACCACAGTTTAAAAAGCTCAGGCTCCAGAATCTATGTAAAGGCCACAGATCTCTCAGTTTCCTCTTGCATGAAGGTCATTGAGCAAGTCTTATTTTTCCTGGTTTTATAAATAGAACTAAACCAGGAGTTGCTGAGCTCACTAAAAACATAAATGTGAATATGAATATGTATATAAGCAAATACAAACCCACACACCGAGGGTGTGAAACAGATGCAACTCTAGAACTTAAGCATAACATCCTTATCCCTCAAGAACAACTCTATAACATGACATAGGAGTCTGGCTCATGAGTTGGCAGGGCTGACTGAGAAGGCTTTAAACTAGGTTTGAAGGGGGAAGGGGATAAGACCAGGCTTCTAGAGATGAGCCTGGGGGCAGCATGTCAGTGTTGGGGGTGAAATGAATAGCCCAGCTACAGTGCTCCTGCACCAATGCATACAGTATAATGCACACAGGAGGAGCTGGAAGCCATTGTGCATCAGGAAAGATATTTCCATCAGGGAAATATGGTGGGAGGACTAGCATGATGGGAGTGCTGCAATGGAGGGTTATAAGCTCTCCGTAAGGGACAGGAGAGGAAGGAAAGGTGTAGAACTGGCTCTGTACATTAGGAAGTGTTTTGACTGTATAGAGCTGAAGGACAGTGATGATAAGGTCGAGTGCCTACGGGTGGGAATTAGGGGGAATGCTAACAAGGCAGAACATTCTGATGGGAGTTTCTTACAGACCACCCAAACAGGGCAAAGAGGCAAATGAGATATTCCATAAGCAGCTAGCTGACATTAAGCTTCCTAATTTCAGCAGGAGACTTTAACCTGCCAGATGTCAGCTGGAAACTCAATACAATGGAGAGGAGGCAATCTAGGGGGTTCCTGGAATGTGTGGAAGATAACTTCCTGACACAGCTGGTAAGCAAGCCTACCAGGGGCAGTGCCTGAACAGAGAAGGGCTGGCAGGAGATATGGTGGTTGGAGGCTGTCTTGGGTAGTGATCATGAAATGACAAGAGTTTTCAATTCTCAGTGAAGTAAGGAAGGGGGTCAACAAAACCTCTATCTCGGACTTCTGGAGAGCAGACTTTGACCTTTTCAAGACACTGCTCCAGACGGTCCCTTGAGAAACCACCCTTAAAAACAAAGGGGTCCAGGAAGGTTCAACATACTTTAAGAAGGAAATCTTAAGAGGGACAGGAGCAGGCTACTGGAGAAGCTGGAACCCATGGCTTGGACAGGTGCACTCTTTGCTGAGTTAAAAACTGGCTAGATGGTTGGGCCCAGGGAGTGCTGGTGAATGGTGTCATATCCAGTTGACAGCCAGTTACTAGTGGGGTTCCCCAGGGCTCAGTATTGGGGCCAGTCCTATTTAATATCTTTATCAATGATCTGGATGAGGGGATTGAGTGCACCCTCAGTCAGTTTACAGACAACACCGAGCTGGGCAGGAGTGTTGATCTGGTGGAGGGCAGGAGAGGCTCTGCAGGAGGATCTGGACAGGCTGGATCCATGGGCTGAGGCAAATGGTAGGAGGTTCAATAAGGTGAAGTGCTGCATCCTGCACTTGGGCCACAACAACTCCATGCAGCACTACAGGGTGGGGGAAGAGCACATGGAAATTGGCCCAGTGGAGAAGGACCTGGTTGGCAGCCACTGAACAAGAGCCAGCAGTGTGCCTACGTGGCCAAGAAGGCCAATATCATTCTGGCCTGTATCGAAAACAGCATGGTCAGCAGGATGAGGAAAGTGATTGCCCCCTGGCACTGGTGAGGCCACACCACTAATACTGTGTCCAGTTTTGGGCCTCTCACTACAAGAAAGACTGAGGTGCTGGAGCATGTCCAGAGAAGGGCAATGGAACTGGTGATGGGCCTCCAGGGTAGGTCATATGAGAAGCAGCTGAGGGAGCTGGGGTTGTTTACTGTGGAGAAGAGAAGGTTCAGGGGAGACCTTATTGCTCTCTAGAACTACCTGAAAGGAGGTTGTAGACAGGTGGGGGTTGGGCTCTTCTCCCAGGCAACCTGTGACAGGACAAGAGGAAATAGACTCAAGCTACACCAAGGGAGGTTAAGGTTGGACACCAGGAAGAGTTTCTTTACTGAAGGGGTTGTTAAGCATTGGAATGGGCTGTTCAGGGAAGTGGAGAAGTCACCATCCTTGGAAGTGTTCAAGAAACAACTGGCCATGCCACTTAGTGCTGTAGTTCAGTTGACATGGTGATGTTTGGTGAAAGGTTGGATTTTTGCTAGGTGAAAGGTTGGATCTTTGAGGTCTCTTCCAACCTTAATGATTGCATGATTCTATGACATACTATTCCTGGAAGATCAAAAGGCTGATGTCCACAAAAATGCTGAACTCCAAAACTCATTGAAAAAACTTTTTCCCAGACAAATTAACCTCTATGTAGTTTCACAGATCAATATAAGAGGCTGTAAACAGAGAGGAAGTCCTCGCTGCATGATATGCTTCCCATGGCAAACACTACATAACACCCTCTTTCCCTAACACGCCATCAGCAACTTCCCAGTGTAGATCAAGACAACACCAAATAAAGCAGCATTTTGCATTCATCCACTTGGAGTGTTGCAAAGTGCTGGATCACTCTGACAATGTCTGCAGCAGAAGGAAACCACTGCAAACATTTAAATAACTGTTCAATTCATTCTTATGGAAGGATTTGAGGCCACAGAGGGGGTAAGCGGGAAATCACTGCAAAGTAGAACAGACATGACATCTGCTTCAGGTAAAAAACTCAGGTGCTACTTTGCTGAGTATAGGGTACCAATCCTTCATCAGCAAGGCTTGCCAATTACCAAAGATTCAGAGTGGCAGCAGCCAGGATGCTGTCCTACAAAAAACATCCTCACATAGCCTGTAAGTTAGTGCAGCACACAATCCAACTGCACTGGAAGTGGCTGTCTACATGTGTGGTACTTCCCAGAACATCACGGCCACCTTGAAGCACAGATAAACCATGAAGTTTACTGCTCCCAAACAGAAAAGAGCAACAAAAAAGGTAATTAGCTATGCATTAAAATCTCAGAGTCACTGTCAAAATTACCACTACCAGCTAACAGACTGTATTACTTCCTTAAATTACAGGTCAAAGAAATAAGATTCAGCCAAATGCAGGACAAATCTTCATTTGGGTTATATTACAGTGATGCACTAATGCAAAGTGCACTAATGCACTGTTATCCTCCAGGAGTTACAGAGGGAGGTACATGTTGGCTTGAAGCTATTAATTGTGAAACAGGTAGTAAGTACCTTTGGCCTGTGGTAACTGCTCTTCCTACCCACTTTAGCAAACATCATTTACATGCTATAGCAATAAAGGGCAAATTTACTTCCTTCCTATACTGATAAACTCTCTGTTCACAAAGTTGCAATTCCATTTTCAAACACAGGATTTCCTGCACATTTATCACAAGATGGCTTCTAGCCCAATAAAATTTCTTTACAGAAGTGGTACTTAACATCTAGGCACTCCAACTACACTTTGGAGAGAAGCTCAGTGCTTGCTTTAAACACAGATGAGTTCTTCACTCACACCCACGAATTGCACGGGTTGCCTCAGCTTTGCCGTGTGCCACACTTACCTGTGAAGAATTCCTGCTCGATGAATGCAGCTCACAGCTGATGCAATTTGAAAGAGATACCAAACCACCATCTGTACAGGTAGGAATATAAGCATTATTTGAGGCTTAAAAAAACCCAACCAAAACACAAAACCCCACATGTCCTTGTCACACTGAGACACAGCAAGAGGGCCTGGCCACACCATTTAGATGTTCTTTTAGGAGTATAATTTAGAATTTCCTGTTTTGGAAATCTCTAAAAAGACATTCCAAAAGGCAGGTTGTTCTACTGCCATTCAGTGTCTGTCTTGACAAGTGTTTCAGAACTCAATAAGTGAAAAGACTTGGAAATTACAACTAATGACCACTTGGGAAACATATACAGTTGTGCTCTCCAGAATTGTGACCATTTAATATTCTCCATGAGCCAGAAAGCCACAAAAGTCACTATATAAGAAAAATAAGTGTAATCATTAATCAGCTCAGCATGGGGTGAAGGCAGACAGCAGAAAATAAGTTTAAATAAAATAAAGAAAAAGAAAACGGCAAGAACAGATTCAAGGAAATCACTCTGAAAAAAACCCACAAAATGTTTAAGAAGGGAGAGAAATTGAGTACCAACTAGAAAGAAACACAGAAAGAGGTTTTAAAGTTAAATATTTGCCAAGATGATAAGGTAATGAAAGCCTGCTCTCTTCCATTATTCCTCCCTTGGAAGTACATACTGCTTATAGACAGTCAAAAAGGAAAACAAATGTTTTCCATGTCCATAAATGCTCACACTACTGAACAGGAGAGGAAGAATGCCAGCCCCCTGATAAACACAGGAATTCCCCATCAGCGCTATGGAAAAATTTTGCAGAAATACTCAAATAACCAGACAGATCCCCCAGAACATTAAGTCAGTCCCACTGTTCCCTCAAACCAGTCCAAATTACCTCTTCTTCAAATAACTTGTCTTTCTGTCGCAGAATCTTATCGTACAGGTTCCCTCCTGTAATTATGAGTGAGAAAGATAGAAAGGTTCATCTTAGTTAATGGCAGCAGTTACTCTGCTCAAGTGCTGCTGGGAATGCTCAAATCCCCTAAGAGATCTGATCAACCACTACAGCTCTCCTTCGGCACTCTTCCCTTAAATTGGCCAGGCACTCACAGAATTAAGTTCTTCTAAGAACTTCACTAGCATATCTAAGCTTAAGCAAAGATAAATCTTTAACACCACCATTTAATACTCTCTAAAAAGCAAATCAGTAAGCTAGGCTAGCAGTCCCTGCTTTTTTACCTCCAACTGCTTCCTGGGGTATGTAAACACGTATAACCTGTACACCAAATCATGTGAGATTGTCATGCTCAGCATTATATATAAATAAATTGAAAGAGAAAGAAAGCAATTTTAAGGTCAGAGTAGTCCTTGAAAGCACAATTTACTGCCTTTCCCTACTTACTGCCCATCTTTGACCTGCCTCTCCTTCATCTGCCCTGCCAAATACAGGGATGCAGAATTCACAAACCACTGACAACAGCAGCACTGCCAGAAGTCTGAAATCAGCAGAACTTTCAGGGTACCTCATGATTTCAAGGCAGCAGACTGAAAATCAAGACAGCTAAAAGGCTTAGGGCTGCAGGCAGTGAGACTCCCTGTCAGATCAGCATCCAACCAGTAAATCCCAAATCTCTGATCACATCCCCTTGCTATTCCAATTCCAAATTATCATATATTACGTCCTAATAGTAACAGACCACCAGCACTTTTTAAATTCGCATAGGTATGGTGCAAGACAGCTTGTGGGTGTATGATTTCCATGGGACTGTCAAATGGTACATGTCCAAAGCAGGTCGCAATGGCTCCTTTGCCTCCTTGAGGGGCTTATTTTAGGCTTTCATGTTCGGAAGATGTTTCTAATTCAGATTCCCTTCACTTGATTTTTTTTCATTTGGCTTTGTTGTAAGTTCTCAACATTTCTTTCTTCTGCCCTACATTTGCATTTGCAAATTATCTACAAATCACTCTTCACATTCACAATTTAACCAAAATATTAACTTCTGCCTCTTCTTATTACCTCTTTCCTAGTGATTCAGACTATGCAGGCTTTTAGTCAGTTCTGTTTCTCATCTCTGATTTTTTCCCATCGTTTTTGCAGCTTTTCTGAACCAAAGAGCAGCATAATAGGTACTACATCACCAAAATCCTACACAAGGAGACAAGTTAGCTCTTGACTCATATAACCAATACCTCTATGCGCACATATGAAAACCAAATTAATTTACTATTTATTTAATCTAATCACATCTAACCTCATTATAAATCTATTTAAGTGACATTACTGGAAAAACAGCCCTGCTCGATACAGGCAGAGAGGCTCAAATATTCTCATGGTCTTTTCCCACTGCCCACCTCGAAGAACACAGCAAAGTGCACTAGAAGTGCACATTACCAATAACCCACTTCTTCCACTGCACCCCGAAAATCATCTGCTGCCTGAACTGCCTGCACTAACTACTGGATTTCTTTTTTTGGCACCTGAGACACAAACCAGAAGGGTTCTCAATCTCTTCTTCAGGAACTACATGGCAGAATTCACCTCCACTTCTCTGCTCCCCACAGGATACCCCAGGAATACTCCCTGCAGGTTCTGCAGGTGGATGACCCAGAAACATGGCAGGCACCTCTTTGTAAATGGGAGTAGAGATCTCACCATTACAGTACTCCAGCTCAATCAGCAGCGTGGTGTTATCCATGAAGTGATTGTAGTATGCAATGATGTTCTCATGCTGCAACAGGGCAAGGATAACGATTTCATTCAACGCATCACGACGCTCCTTTTCTGACAGCCGGGTCAGGTCCACCTCCTTCCACACTACAAGTGAGTCATCCTGAAACACAAAAACATCTTTTAATTAAAACCCCACTGCTATGAAGAGAACAGTATGTGCCTTTATAGCAGGAAATTAACATTTCAGGAAAGATAAAAGATTTCAGACAAATATTCCTCACAACATAGATTTTGAGGTTTGCTGTTTGTCATTAGAAATAGTGATGGCCTGAAGCCATCTTTTCAGCTGGCCAACACTCACTTTGGAAAAAACCAAACCAAATCAACAAACTAAGGGAAAGATAAAGAGCTTGTTTTATTTCAACAAAAACTAAACATACTCTGGTTCAGTAAAAGAGAATAGCGTATTTCCAATCCTGTAACCTTAGAATATTGTACAAGACCATAAGCTGTCACAAATGCTCAAAAAAAAAAAGCCTAAAGAAAAAAAAACAACACGGAAACAAGAATAAATTCAGTTTGCTCTTGTTAGGCACGCCCACGTTGTCAGCCATGCTATGAGTGATCTGTTAAGTGAACAGCTTTCACTTAGAAATGCCCAAGCCATGACATCTTGGGGTGGCCAGAAAAAAAAAAGAACTTCCCTTGGGAACTAAGTCAAGCCCTTTTCTTTGATAGCTGCTAAAAAACACAACTACGATTAAACTGGATGGGATTAAACCACTTGGGAGCAACAGCAGGACTGGCATTTCAGCCAGGCTCCCCGGATTATGTTGAAATGCTGAGCACGTGGGAGAGTTACCTGTATGAGACGCCCCCATGTCCTCTGTGACTGGAACAAAACACAGAAAAATGAGAAGTCTGCTAGCGTCTGAAGAGTCCCCACATCTCCCTGCAAAACTTCAGGGGACAGAGAGCCTGACAGTGCTCAAACGTGCCCAAACTCTGTGCCCCTGAACACCGAGGGCTGGAGTTGTCACTTTGCACCCGTGCTGTTCCCAGAGCGGCACCGAGGGCTGTCGGTCACCCCAGGGGCTGCCAGTGTCACCCCAGGGGCTGTCAGTGTCACACTGGGGGCTGTCCCGCTGCGCCTCCTCGGGCACCGCGGCCTCCAAGCACCGGCCTCCGGCGACCGCCCCGCTCGCACCGAGAGCGGCCCCCGGTGCCGCTCGGAAAAGCCCCGGGGCCTCCTCGCGGGGCGGTGGAGCGGGAC
>WEIV01002835.1:79117-98752 GCA_013390005.1 Calyptomena viridis
GCCCGCCGCCGGGAGCGGGCTCGGAGCGCGCGAAAGCGCCGCTGTTCGCGACTCGGCTTCCCGAGAAGTCAGGAGTTCAACGTTATTTTCTTACAAAACTTTTAGTAATAAAAAACTGATTTGTATAAAAAAGTAATTACTGTTTCTCATTGTAGAGATGTTCATTTTTCTTTTTGCTTAACTGTACTGCACATGATATAAATTATAGAAAAACAATTGGTACAGGAGAGAACACACACACGGATACACACCAGAACTGTATCCCACGCACAAAGATCTGTTGAAGAGATGGGAGCACCTGCAGTGGGTACACATTTCATACCATTAATAAAATGTAACCGTGTCCCTCTCTGTGCCACTCACAGTTCTTGGATTCTCTCTCTGACCAAGAAATAAACTGAAAGCTTCATAAATATTTTAGATCTAGAGCTGTAATAAATTCTCTGTCATAAAGAAGTATTAGCAACCTTAATCTTGGATAAGTGATTTATTTTCTTCATAGATTAAGCACACCATCATAATTTCAATGTTTTGTTTTCAAAGTTAAGCAGCTACAACCATAGGTGGGAAAACAGAGATGGATCATGGTGAACACTCAGTTCAAGACAGGTGATTCAATACTTACAGGAGACATCAGGGAGCTGAACCACAAATCCCTAAAACTGGGCATGATAAAGACCTGGTAGCTCTTATCTCACTACCTCAGGAAGATGTTCGGACCATGAAAGAAGGAGCAGGGATCCTTGCAATGTGGTGAGGGTTAAAGAGCTGTTCAGCATCATATTTATATAATTGTATATATATATATATATATATATAGACAAGTATACTATTTGTGAGTAACTTATATAACAACATTTATTTACTGCACATTGTAACTATTTCCATACAAAGATGATGTCCTTATAAGCAGCAAAGACAGCATGTCAGTTTTAGGATAAATGAGCTTGCATGAATGGATGAAAAAAGCTCAGATATGTTCTGCTAAGAAACATTCGTTTCAAGGAGCGTGTGGCAAAATGTCATCTGGCAAAGAGCAATAATTTGAAAAAAAAAAAATCCAGATGACAAAATCTCATGAAAATGGGATTAAGGAATCTGGAACAGTTGTAGAAAATCAGAATACTAATTGAAAAAGTAAATCTTTTCCTATTTGAAAAGTAAAGCTATCTTGCCCATTAGTAACTACAGTATCATACAAATTCTTCCATAAAATGCTCACAGTAGTAACTACAATAAGGTTTGGCTACCCTGCAGCATTGCCTTTACTATGCTTTAAAAAAGTAGGCAGTAATTCTCACAGCAAAATACCCCTAAGGGAAGTAGCAGAGAGAGGCAATGTGACATTCTGCCTCCTGCAAAATCAGGACTGAAGGATGAATTTGGGCAAGGGTAGGAAAACTGTCATTTAAACCAAATCATAGCAAGCATCTACCTTACTTCAAAGATCTCATTCATGGCTTTCAGTCAAGGCTGTATATTGATTATAATATTAAAACAGTGAAAGAGCAGCCCACACTGAGAAGGAAGACAAAGCATCTACATGGTTAATTCTAATTAAGACAATACTATGAGAGTCCAGTTACATACATATAGTAAATAAGTTATGCCTGAGGGAAGATTGTCCAAACAAAGTATATTTGGGGGAAATAAAAGCCAGAGCAGCTGGTATGGGTGAGAAAATGCTAGAGGAGAAAACTCTGCAGCAGATCAGACCAGAGATGCAATGGGATATAGCTGGAAAACACAAACATGCCCTCCCCTCAGCTTGCCTCATCTATGAGGCAGCTGCAGGAACAGCATCCACCAAATAACCAAGAAAAAACAAGTTCATATCATTAAAATTCCAACAGAACGTTTTTGTGCAGTTTATGCAAAGATCATACAATGCAAACTATTTAAAAGCTAAAAGCTCAGAGGAAAGGTACCTTGGGAGTACCAGCTATGGAAGGAAATTAAGTGACAGGAAACCACAGAAGCGAGACAGAGCAATGTGAGCACAGTCCTGTTGTTGCCTTTTCTTGGGGGTTACATGCCCCCAAAGGAAGTTATTCAACATTCACATTTTATTGCAGAAAATCAAATACAAGTCAGATAGGGGACCAATGATCCTTGTAGCAAAGATGGGATGGACATCTAGGGACCATAGGTCCTCTGGCAGGCTGTGTCAGTGAGCTGGATGTGCAGAAGCTAATGCATCGAGTTCAAGGTTATAAACCACATGGACCTCTGGCAACAGAAGGAGCAATCAGGAATCTGTTACCATTTTGCAGAAAGTTTAAGTCCCTTCAGCTGCAGCTCAAACGTAGCAACTCCTAGCTCTGGCCAGTCCAATAGACTTCCAGTGCAAAGCAAAACAGGCTTTCTACAGACACTAAGCAAATCCAAATGTTTTAGTGCTGCAGCAAAAGCTTGGACTCACCTATTTCAAGTTTACAAAAAGGTCCAAGAAAAGCTAACAGGTAATTTTTCTAAATTCTCTTCTCCTTCCTCAGAGAAAGGTGACCTGCCTTTGGCCTGCCAGAGCCACCATACCAC
Organism: Calyptomena viridis; assembly: GCA_013390005.1. Lineage (NCBI taxonomy): Eukaryota > Metazoa > Chordata > Aves > Passeriformes > Eurylaimidae > Calyptomena > Calyptomena viridis. The sequence continues at coordinate 81,656 of WEIV01002835.1, forward strand.
CACCAGCAGTGATTTGGAGGAGGAACAACAGAAAAAGCACAAGCCTGACAAATTTTTCAGGTGAAGAAGGGGTAACAGAAAAAAACCAAACTATCAGTGCTGAACTCCTGCCGTCTTCACCAGACCCAACTTTTTTTCCCTCTGAAAGATTTATCCATGTCAGGTTTGTGGTCTCTCTTTCCCAACAAGCTACCTTCAACATAAGGTAAGCTCATCTCCCAAAGACTTTTTTCACTATAGGCATGGTCATCTCAGACATCTGAAAGAGAAGAACAGCAGAGGGACACAACTAAGGATATAAGAGACAGAAATACATCACATGAACTGGCAGGGATAAAAAGGCCATGCTATTTTCCCAAACCTCTGCCTTAGGACCCGGTGAAATGTACAGGCAGGAATCCCCTCATGATCTCGACAACCAGTTGCCAAACTAGTTTGACTTAAATGTCTCTGATCTGCCAGTTAGGAGACAACATAGATGTTGTACGCTTGGATTAGTTCTCACATACCTAAGCAGCTTGTAAAAAATGAGCAACAGTGTGTAAAATGCTCATTCCCTCACGCATCCACACAAACAGCAGCTGTGGCAGGCACTCTGTACAGGGTGCAGCCTACACTGGCAGAGCAGGAGGGGGAATACACAAAGATATACCTTACTTAGGAATGCTCACGTGCTGTGTGAAGTACTGTGATAATTAAATCGTTAGTCACATTGACAAGTGGGTGGAAGAGGCTGGAACGTCTGATGCAGTTTGCTACAGGCAATTAGAGATTCAGCAGTGATGCATCTGTCACAGAGATGGGTTCAGACCCAAGTATCTGCAACAGCTCAACTTAAGCTCATTTCCCAGAAGTGAAATGGAACGAAGACACCGGCTCTGCATCGGCAGTGCTGTAAAACAGGCCAGACCCACTGCCAACCTACCGCATGGGAGCAGCTGCATGATTTCACACACTCAAATATTCATCCAGGAAAGAACTTGCAGAGGCTAATCCTTATCCAGAGATCTGGGAATTTCCCTTCTTGAAATTCTCCATGATAATACTAATTAGTTATGTAGCATTTATGTGCTCCCAGTCCTGTTATGTGGTGTATCTCACTTGGCTACTGCATGACTAAAGGGTCAGCAGAGATCTGACAGCAGGCAGTTCAGTAAATACCTAACCGCTCTCTTCGGTATTGCTACTCACATAGGACAAACTCATCTTTGTAAAAACTTAAAATTTCCTCTAGAATACAAAACTGAAAAGTACTTGCATTTGTCTAAATGAATAAAATTTATATGGAAGCTGATGATGAAAAACTGGATCTTATACTCTAAAGCACCAGCCTTGTTTCACTATCAGCCTCAAAATTCATCCACATAGAGCAAATAATTAGGAAGGGAGAAGGGGGAAAGCCAAAAAATGGCAACCAGTATTAGGAGACCTCAGTTGCTGTGCTGGTCCCACTCCACAGGGAAGCCTGCACACCCTTCCCAAGTCTGGAATTTTCAAATTCTTTGGGCGTTAACTACTGCTAGAGAAACCCAAAGGCTTGTGGGGAGTCTGTGTACTCACTGCTTCCTGTGACCGATCAGCTTGCAGAAAACAGCAGTCTGTAGGAACACACACAAAGAGGACAAGATTCACAGCAACAAGGTGAGGTGGGTTGTTTTTCCCCAAAGAAATTTTATTTGAGAAAGCTGACAACCAGTCATTATAGGTAAATCCACACCAGCTGCCCACATCTGCTCCCCAGTTACCACACCAGGACAGTGAAGATACAAACATAACACCAGAACAATGACAGTGTAACAGACACCTGGGGAACTTAAGGCCTCACCACCATTTTGTAAGATATCTTTGTACTCAGATAAGGATGGGGAGAGGATATCAAAATAGACTGGAAAAGCCCCCTTCTTGTGAAGTCTTTTCAAGTTATATAAAAACAAAAGCAAAACCTTAACAGATCTACAGGCTTCAAACTGTAGGACCTAAAACTACCCTCAAATGACTTCTCTAATTCAGTCCTGTGGCATCACTGCTGTTCTGCACTGTAACAGCTTTCAAAAACATACAAGGATAAAATGGATGCAAGGGCAGAGGAGCAGACTTAGGTTCCTAATATGGCTTTATCAAAAATCAAACAAATTAAAAGCAATCTAAGTACTTGCCAGTGGAACTTCAGGAACTTGGCAATGGCAAAGAGGCGGCAAAGTACTAATGTATTTAGATGACATGAGGTCATCTTTACACCCTCTTTCCCATTGCCTCACCCTGGACAATAATTTCCTTCCTAGCAATAGATCAGACTCAAGTCAGAAATTATAAAACTATGTTTTTTTGAAAATGCTAGGCTGGGTCCAGGGCCATGACAACCCCTTCCCCAGCCAGAAGTGTCTAGACACAGGACATGAGAATGCTGTGCTGCTGAACCACATGCTTTGGAGGAATGCAGAGAAAGTGCAAGAACTTTAATCGCTGCCTAAAAACTACAGCAGGTCAAGGCCAGGAAGTTAACCCGCCTGTTTTTTCCCAGCCTGTCTTACTTAACATCAAGCCATCTGGACGGCTGAGAAAAGGTGAGAAGCTGCTGGCTCTTGCTGTCTAGTACCACGTAAAAGAATAACAGTTCAGTTGAGGGCACAGTTCAGACATTTTTAGTTTATCCACATTCTTTCAACTCCTCTGCTAACCTGCCACAGCAACGCTGTACCCTCAGACCTCAATGCAGGGTACAGGCCCTCATGCTTCATGTGAGCATCAGCTCATCCTGCTTTGAGGTCTCAGAAAATGAGATTCAGCCAGCTGCCTGAATAGATGAGAAGTCTCCTGCTCAATCTAAGACCAAATTTCCTAGCATGACATGCTCCCGTCTGCTCTGTGACTGTATCTGACTGAAGTCTCCCGGCTGCACAAAAGGCTGTTCCTGATCAAGGCTTTCAAGAAAGATGCTGCATCATTTCAAAACAAGAGAGGCAAATTCAGGACAAACATGGGACAAAGCCAGGACCAAGAGTGCTTATTTGAGCAAAGCAGGCTTCTTTCCAAGCTCAAACTGTTGTGTCCAGCTTGTCCAGGAGGGAGAATGATGAGAAGCATAGGCCTACATCAAACATGTTCCCAAGCCCTCTTTCTAAGGCTCCCCTTCCTCCAGACTGAATCACTGAATCAAGTGCCCTGACCTGTCAGCATGAAGACACCAGCTCCCACAGGGAGAAACACAGAGGTCCACAACAGGGACCAAACCTTGGACAACCCTCTATCCTCAGGCCCTGCTGGAATAATGAATATTATTGCTTTGCACTCATCTCCATTTGCACGAGGCTTAGACCCCAGCTGGTCAGAACAGGGAATCCCCTGCTCTGCCCTGGTGCCAGCTGTGTGGTACCTAAAGGGTGCAGCAGGGTCAAGTGGCTCTGAGTAACACTGCAGTCACAGACAGATGGGAGACATCATCAAGCCATGATTATAAAAGGAGAACAGACAGCGCAAAAAACTTGCTGCAGCTGTCATGGAAACTATCTTTTTTTATTTAATCGCTGTCCCAGGAATACCCAAACCCATCACGACCTCACCCACCCTCAACATCCAACAGGATTTCACAAGTCCCCCATTGCCTTCAATGTTTAGGCTCCCCTCCCCCCTTCGGGTCCAAGTTCCTCCAGAAAAGCTCCAGTCAGTGAGTAGCATCTGTGAGATGGCTTCAGGGGGCCATGGCTAGGTCCCAGCGGTGTCCAGCTGGGTCTGAGAGGAGGGGGAGGAGGATTTTCTCCTTTACTCAATCAGCTTCTTGGCCTTGAAGAAGCGACGCAGGTAAAAAACCTGCCAGGTGGCCAGTCCGATGAGACAACACATGGAGAAAATGCTGAAGTACAGAACTCGGGTGTTTGTCGACTCTGAAACAGACAACAAACCATTGCATGGGAGTCTGACATCACAGGATGTGCCCCAAGATGGCAAAGTTCCCAGGATTTCTTCTCCTCCCCCTCACAAAACTTCAAAGGCAAGATAGCATACAGCACAAAGGCAAGGTCACCCGAGAACCAGCAGTACTTGAAAGTAAAAGCAGAGGGAACAACAGAAGGATAATGAGAGGGAACAAGGTGAAGCTGTGGCTAATAGGCAGCAGAGTAATTCACATCAGGAACGGAGACAGAAAGAAATGACTTCTAGATATGGAACACACAAGACTCAGTGACTGCTTTGGGTTTCCCTTGCTAGGAGCATTCAGAGACCACTGTAATTGCTTGATCTCCGAATACTGTCCTAATAACAAATGTAGCAGCAATAAGGGGTCTTAGAGCTCCAGCCCTCTGAAGAGGCAGTCTCTCACCATTCGTGTCTCTCATCTCCTCTTCTCGTTTCTTCATGTAGGCAAAGTCATTAACGATGGACTCTGAAAGATCTTCCAAGCGTCTCAATTCTACTTCCAGAGGCTTCAACTTCTCCACTTTAGCAATCTAGAAAACAGAAGAATCAAATCACTGAGCCAAAACCAACAGCTCCCACATGGGTTTTACTGTCATTTTGAACCACTCCTCCCCACATACTACAGATCTGGGGCATCCTTCCCCTCAGGAAATACCTCTAGAAGCCTGAAACTACCATTGCATAAAACACTATCACTTCTCACACCCGTTCGCTTCAACACACTTTCCTACTACCCCTCCTACACAACAGAGGAGCACAGCATTCATACAAGCACATTTCTTCCTTATTCGGCCTAATGTTAGCTTATTCACAGTTGGCTTCTGAGGAGTGGGTAGACGAGCCTGCCACATGACTAAACCTCCAGTGAATATGTCATGGACTGATATACAGGTGACTAACTTACATACGCATACGATACTGTTCCATAGGCACAGAGGGTATTAGCACCAAGATTAGCTTTGCTAACTGTTGCCACACGTCCCAGAAAGCCTGGACAGCCCGATTCCCAGCAGCAGCGTTTAAATACCCCACAAGAGCTCGGGGCTTTCACCCCTTGGGCTGAAGCTCCAGGGCAGCACACGCTCCTGGCAGGGAGCGCTGCGTCTGCCTCGCGCCGCCAGGGGGCGCTGCCGGGCCGGGCCCGGCTCCTCCCGGGAACAACCGCTTCCCTCCCAAACGCAGGGTCAGGCAGGACACACCGCTCCTGTGCACAACACCCAACCCAACCCTCCAACGAGTCACACGCTTGGCATCCAAAAAGAAAAATCCACAGAAAAATTCAATTAGAAAGCACAGCAGCAACTATTTAAGTTGAATGTGTAAGCACGTGTCCCTGTCCCAGTCCTGGCACACACATCATTATGTAAAACCTGTGACACACGGACACTCAGAGGAAGCTAACTCCAATTCCTGACACTGCTATAGTGTAGTGTTTGGGTAACCCTGATCCTTGCATAGGATTTGTCACTATTACCAGCAAATGACAGGCCCCTGCAATAAGGCCAGATGCTGTGTCCCCAAGTAGTGCAGCAGAGGAAAGATGCACTACAGAAAACTACAAAAACTGAGCACCTGCAGCTCCCCACCAGTGTCAGAGCCATGGAGGGTTACTCAGATATAAGCTGCAGGATGCCATCCCTCAGTGGTCTGTGCTGACAGGCAGGCAAAAGGGCATCCAACATGCAAGCACCTTCAAAACACCACTTCCGGAGGCAGCTGCCTGGGCATCAGAACCCAGCTGAAGAGATGCTCACGACCAGGCCAGTGCTGGCTGAGGGACCATTCCACTGAAGGGTCTCCACATGACACATATATCCTGGCAAGCAGCAAGTCATACAAAAATCATTTGAGGATTTTTATGCTGAGGCAGCACAGCAGTGTCAATTCAGAGTGTGCTTGTGAGGAGGGGTAGGAAGCAGTAGGTCAACCCCCTCCCGCTTCCCCACCAACAGGTTGTAAAGACAAAACCTGTGACCTGGACACATACCTGCAAGCAGAGCTTTGCTGAAAAACTGGCACCAGTGCATGCATACCTATGGCCCAGACTCTGCTGACACAGATAGACCAGCAGGTCTGTAACACACACAAGGTCTCAGGCAGCTCTACTGACAAGTTAGCCTTGCACTGACCAGCTCCATTACGTTCCTTGAGGGCTCACTCATTCATTCACAGGTGGCTACAAGGGCTCCACTCAGAAAAACCAAGGTTTGTCTGCTCTATCCTGCATCCCTTCAGCTGCTCTTAGTAGGTGTAGCTACAAACATTCCAATGCCTACTTTTAGTCCTGCATGTACTCCAAGACATATATCCTGAATCACAAAATCAGTTAGATTGGAAAAGACCTCTGAGGTCATCGAGTCCAACCTATGACCTAACACCACCATGTCGACTAGACCATGTCACTAAGTGCCATTTTCAGTCTTTTCTTAAACACTTCCAGGGACAGTGACTCCACCACCACTCTGAGCAGTCCTGCCAACCTTTCATCCCTAATAAAGCCAATATACACAGCTGCTCCAAGGGATTTTGCTAAAAGCCCACCAAGCATCTGTGGTAGTGGAACACCATCATCCTAGAAGGAACATCTGGTCCACTAGAACTGAGACAACTACTCCAATGAACTTCCCAGGGGTCATTCAAAGATTTATTAAAGTCTAACTCTCTTTGTAGCATAAAAGATACACTACAGTCAAGAACTGACAAGAAGTAGCTGATGTGGAAAAGAACCCACATCACAAAGCATTCTTAGTGCCCTCAGAAGTCTTCTCACTTTTCCCTACCTTCATTTCTACTTATTGAAATTATAAAGTTATTCTTCCCTAACCCAGAGAACTAAGGCATGACACTGGAGTTAGATCTTTTTAACCAGCTCACCTTGCTCACTTGCTTTGTTCAAAGAATGTCTGGATCTATGAAAGCTTATAAAGCCAGACTTTGGACACCACCCCTCCTCTCACTGCACAAACAGGACAGTACCAGTGATCCTCATTCAACTCCCTGAATCAAGTCTCCTTGCAGCAATTCAACATGAAGAACTGGAGGGTACAACAGGTCAGTGGTACCCAACAGCAAATGAACATCACAAGCAAAATGCTCCAAAAGGCTGCAATTCCAGGAGAGAAACATGAGCAACAGTCCTTCCCCCTGAGGCCTTACAGCAACCTGTCAAGTCAAAACTCACAGATACTACAGCAACCTAGGAAGAGAGAGTATGGAAAAAAAGAAAACACACTGCAAAGCAGTGTGGTTAAACATCTATAGCGGCCATACAAAGAGTAAATCAGTTTGAGTCCTTTACAGACATTCTGCTCAACAAAGTTCAAAATTGTCTGCCACTATGAGAGGTCCTCACACATCAAGGATGCTTGCCAAGGCTGCCAAGATCTGCATTTGGTATCATGTGGACTGCAAGTCTAAATTCTTCTTTTCCTGTATTTATCCAAGGAACTTTTCCATCAACCTAACTACACTGATGAGCATAATGGATACATACTTATTCCAAGACAGTTTTACCAGTACAACCAGTGGGTATGTAGATACACAGGCGTAAAGAGAACCTTTCTGCATAGGATTCTTTTAGGTAGCACTACAGTGATTAACTCTAGAGTATGCTGTGGGGTGGTATTTAAAGGGATTCTGTAAATGTAGCAAATATAATCCTCAGTTACGCTCCCAGGGACTCATCCCAGTTGCAAACCTTCAGTAGCTAGTTGGCAGACATCTGGCCCAATGACTGCTCCACTCTTCCATGAACCCAAGCACATTTTTATTCTTTGTGTAGGATGTGCTCCAGAATGATCTAAACAATGATTGCTCTGCTTTTCCCTGACCCCAAGCACTTTCTTACTCTCCACACCAGATCTGCTCTCAACTGACTTAAGCCACACAGGACCACAGAGCCCAAGTTCAAAAGGATATAAAAACACCAGCACGACCATCCCAGAAATTTGTTCATTTTCTAATTGGTACTGTGCACAGTCTCCTCTGCTACCCTCCTCTCCCTAAGGCATCTCCCAGGCTCTTGTGAACAGTGGACACAGCACTCATTTGTGGGGATCTTTCTTCACCAACAATTCTCTGTTTCAGGCACAGGCTCTGTACTGGGGGCAGACTGATTGAAATTCTATTGAGCCAAAAGCATGGTACCTGCCACCAAAATTCAGCATCCAAACCAGGCAGGACTGTCTCAGCCACAAGCAACTGCTATTCTACACAGCTGGCTCTTGGGTGTAACAAACCTATGTCCTCCTAAGATGAAAATGTTTAGGGTTTATGCCTGTTTGCAATGTCACGCCTTCAAACCAAATACCCATTACACAGCAGCTACTACTCTGCCAAACACCTTTATATTGACACACTGCCAGTTTTTAGAAACACGCAAGCATCTTTTCAGGCCTGGTGAGCCAGTACATCTTATAGTCACGAAGGTAAGAACAGTAACATCACTACCTGACCTTTAAGAACATCTGATCTTAACTTAAAATGCCCTCTGCTGCTGGAGCTGCGCGAACTTCACCTCTCAGTCTCTTGTTGCCTCTAATGACTATGCCCAGAAGCTGGGTCACGCTGTCCTAGCAAAGAAACTCACACATTAGGATCCAGTTCCCAGAGTACATAATTAATTCTAGTTGATGTTTGTCTTATTTTCCCTTGCCTAACACACAAAGCTTCACTGCATTTGTAGGCTGCAGACTGTCTTTCATCACCGCTGGGAAAACAGCTTCCCATCATGAGCCCCAGATTTACAAATGGCATCACGTGAGTGCTGGGAAAGGGGAGCCTGCAGTGCAGGCTGCCAGGGGACATACCTCCTCGTAGTTCTTTGCTTCAACACCATGCTTCATATCCAGAGTCACGAGCTGGTCCGGCATCCTCCCTGTTCCTGGAAGCATAATGAAAGGATTCCTTGTGCAAAACATTCAGCCTGCCAGGAAATCACCAGCTCTTCCCACCACTGAGGAAGAGCTCACAACATCCCTCCCCTCCCTTCATGTCTGCAGCTAACTGCGGAGGCAGCATAGTCCAGCCTAAAAATACAGAGACTTCACAATAAATCCTGGCTGAAGAAAAGCCTCCCAAAGATAATGAGAACAAGCTGTAACTAAAAGCACTGAGTGGGTATAAGATGCAAATCACTGTAAGAACTGCAGAGGACTACAACATGAACAACAGCTGCTATGAGACAGCCTAGCAAAAGACAAGTCATGTAGCCCCAGGCTACTCAACTGGGAAGCTCACATTCCTCCTAACAGGAAGTGAACCAACAACTTATCAAGGTTATTGGAGTTGTAAATGACTTTACAGTAAAAGGAGCAGAAGATAAACTGCTCTAATTGAGGAATATGGCATGTGAGGACTACTGACCCTCACATCCTGGAGCATCTGCAGAAACCAAAGAAATCCCTTTATCAACCATCTCAGACACCTGAGACTCACACTGCTAATGCAAACCCCAAGACAGCAAGAGGCTTCTGAAGCTGGGAAAGCACTGCCTCAGAGAACTGCCAGCTGGAGCCACCCAAACAGCACATAAGGCTGCAGTCAACAGCACAGCTGTAGCCCCAGGCTAGGGACACCTATGGCTTATAGCTTCTTTTAACTGCTACTAACTGTCACATGTGAGAACACTCACAAGAAGAAAAAAAAATAGGATAGGCCTATCAGATACTCTAAAAAATGCATCATGTCAGCTGATCTGAGTATCATACTCTACTATACCACCCATCAAGAAAATGTCTGTACATAACACATTCCCAAATCCCAGCACATTGGGGCATATAGTTGTCTTCAAGTGGCTTCCAACAAAATACAATGTCTGAATTTATTTAAACTATGAATTTCAGAGTCTCTATCTAGGAGCATGTCCAATACTCATGCTTTGTCTGAGAAGTGTGCCAGGTCCACAAACAAATTCAATGTATAGGTTATGCTGGGTCACTCCTGTTGGATATTGGAAGATACTCTATACTCCAGATCTTTCATACATCGTCCTCAAATTTTTTCTCTACCCACTCACTGAACAGCTCTTCAACACCACAGTAGAATCACCTCCATCTCTACTGCTACCAGAATAATTAATAACCTACTGATAAGATGGTGCATTTCAACTAAAACTGTTTCTTAAATTTCCTGATGGAAATGCACTATATAAAAGCCCAACTGACTAATTAGGATTAGAATGGAATTTTTTTTTGTTTTTTTCATAAAGACCAGTTACTGTAAAAAAAACCCCAAACTAAAATCCCAGCACTGTTCTTTAATAGACAGGCTGTATACAACCATCCTGTGGTCCTTTCTCCAACCACAGGTTTTGACTGCTTACACCACACATGTACCAGCACGTGGAGACTGGCAGCCAACAACAGCTGCAGAAGAAATTCAAAGCACACAGTTCAGTGAGAGGTTTTTTTCATGTTGCTTAAATTACAGCAGCTTGGGTGGAGAGCTGGAGCTTGCAGGAAGAGACGAGAAAGACGAAAAGGCCAATGAAAAGAAGAACAGAACTGGAAGGATTAATTTGTTAGGCTGAAAGGGAGAGATGCCAAGAGGCAGGAAGAAACCAGAAACATTAAAGCTGCTGGGTACAAAGAGATGGAGAGCAGACATCCTGCAAGAGGTTAACATTGACAAGAACTGGCCTGGAAAACCATTAAGCTGCTCTTCTACAAGCTTACTGAGCCCAAGTCTCTAGGAAGCTCTCTCCACACTCATCAGATCCTCAGTAACTCCCTGCTTTTCCTGCAGCCAGGGCTCACCAGAGCAAGCTGGATCAGCAGCAAAGAGAAAACCAGTCAAGACTCAGAGATCTTGAACTAAACTGGTACCTACATTCCCCAGTTCTTCAAGAGGTCATCTCACATGAGCACAGAACTGTTTCTTGAGAGATTAGGGGAGCTCTTAATTTGCAAAGTTAGTGGAAAAGCAGGATGGTTGAATGGAATGTCAAAAAAATTCCCCACAGTAATTCCAGAAAAAAGGAGCCCTGACACTCTTAAGAAAGTTTGGGAAGAGAATGATTACAGAAGAGCAGACTTAAAGAACAGCACAGAGGAAGAGCCTAGAGGGGAGAATGCAGTGAGGCCAGACTGTTCATCTCAGATATTAGCACAAAGTGGGAGAGTAAATGTGCATGGGAACAGAGCACTGGTCAGGAATGCAGGACCATTCCACCCTGGAAGAGAATAAAAAGCTCGTCATGCGAACAACCACAGTTCCAAGAAGCACCCAAGAACTCCTCCACTCTTACAAGGTGGATTTTCTAAATAGGATCTCCTTCTCACTTCCTCTTCCTCATTTCTGTGGTTAGAGATTGAGAAATCCCAGTTGCTTAGTCCTCTCAGGTCTCAACGGCTCCAGGTCTCCTCTATCAACAGTTTTTTTTCTTCCAGTACTCCACCAACATCCTCCTCAGCTGCTGCCCTACAAGCCCTGACCACTTACTTGGTAAGACTGTGAAAAAAACCCTAACCTTTAAAGAGAAACATGGGGATTAAACAGCACTTGGTCAGTTTCCCCATTCCCATGCTGACCTTAAGACACTTTCTTGGTTACTTCTTTCAAAGTACCTTAACCAAGTCCTGCAGATGATCAAGCCTCACAATGCCACCTCCTTTACTTTAACACTTCCTTGATTTCCAGCACAGACATGGGAAACCTGGAGATACCCCCCATGCAGTATCTCTCTTTAGCGAGGACCGTGGGGCATCTGGGTCCAAAAAGAAACTGGCAGCTTGAATGCCCCTAAAGAGAAAGCCTTTAGAAGAGGATCCAGCTGGTCAATTGAAGAGCCCTAGATTTTGGCACCTCAGTGCTTTACAGGTCATCAGGGTAGAAGCTGCATTTAGAAATATTTTATCCTCATCAGTATTGAAAGCTTTAAAACAAACTTGCAACTACGGAGCCAGGGAACAAACATTTGCTACAAGCAAAAAAATTGTAAGGGGCTCAGTCTAGGCAAGAAACTACCACTCACAAGCACCAAACTAAGAGTCTAGACACAACTAAAGAAAGAAGTCTTTCCCACTTCAGTGTGTGATCCCATGGAAGCTATGAAAGGATCTGCATGACTGTCTGGAGACTTCTCAAACACCCAGGTGTTGGAGAGTACATAGCTGAGTGACTCCCAGATGAGTCACTAGTGTCTGCATGTCTCAATCCGTTAAGGAACATTTGGAAGTCCTAACTTTGGAGTAAAATAAAAGCATAATCCTCAGCATTTGGGGTCACTATTTTATCCGTAAAATATTACAGAAGAGGTGTTACAAGCCAGATCCCTCCCAGTCCCAGCAAAGAATATAGCTCTCTCTGAAAAGTTCCCTTCAACTTGTAAACTATTTGCGTTTTATACAGGGAGCAGAACAGCAAAACAGCATCTGCCTTTCAACAGATATAAGGAATGCTGCTAGTGACTTCTCTGTGAAATCTGGGATCTTTTAAGATAAGACCTAAGAAGAACCGGGCTGGGGGAGCAGAACTGTGACAGTGACCGTGAAAAGATGCAGCACCTACTATATGTGCTCACACCACCGCAGATGAGACTAGAGCCCACATGTTGGCCAATTTCAGCACGTTTGTCCTGAAGTTGAGTACAGCCACCCAAAACAGCACATGCATCACACTCACAGGAAGCAAGCCTGAGCACTTGTTAGGCAACCATCCTTGTAGCACAAATGCAAGGCTGACATCCTGCTCATTTCCCTTTCCCTTTATTGACCACCTGTAGGTGCAAACCACGGCCATGTTCCCTATACACACACAGCCAAACCCCAGAAAATGGTTGTCAACCTATCACAGGCTATCACAGGATAGCTGGAAAAAACACATTGTGGAGAGATTCACATTCTACCAAATGGGAAGAGAAGGCCAGCTGGGGTGAAAGACAGGTCCTGGAGATGATAGCATCCTACTCTGTCTTGACTCGACTGCCAGATGGAGAGAAGCATGAAACTGGCAAAAGAACCATGGTTTGCTCCCTGATCTCGACGCTTATTACAATGCGGTGACTTCTGTGGGAGGAACACCTGATTCCCCCTTCAGAGGAAACCCAAGCGCTCTACACGACAGCCACAGAGAATTGCTTAACTTCAAACGCAACACTGACGGCAGATACGCTGCAGTGAGACTGCCCACAACCTCCTGAAGATCAGCTTTAATAGTGGACCACACTCAGGATCACTTTGTCTGAATCCTTAACCTGCATTGTCTACACGAACTTGATCAGAAGCTAGAAGCAGCCAACAGATCTTTCACTTACCCACTGGAAGCTTGCTCTCAAAGCAGGCCTCAAACATATCATAGTCTTCAGTGGTAAAGGCAAACTTGCCCTTAGTGGCATCTTCCTTGGCATACAAGATGTGCCCGGCTGAGTCAGTTATCTGTAAGAGAGACAATGAGGGTAAGAAACACAATACTTTGCTGCCATGGGCTCATGTTGCCTGTGTGGGAAGAGTAATCCTAGCCACCCCTTTCGATTTGCTGCTTTCTCCTTTCAGCAGTTTCCCTCCTTCTTTGTGACTACATCAATTCCTCCCCTTCTAATTCCCACTCCAGGAGCTGATGGTCAGAGTGACTCTAAAGAAATTTTTGACTCTTAGATTTAAAAAAAAGGAAAAAAATTACCATCAAAAACCAATCAACCAACCAACCAAAAAAAATCCCCAAACTGAAAACCACATTAACTCCTCTTCCTCCCATAAACCCCAAATAGAGACTATATGTAGGAACCCTAGCTGAACCAAACTGTTAAAAGGAAAATTCATTTTGCAAGCAAAATCCATGAATTCCCATAGCAACTGAGATATGAAAAAGCCATATGGGACAAAAAACCCTCATTCCCCAGAAGATGAAATGGAGAAGGGCACATCTATTCCTCTAGAAATTAATCATGAGTGTGCTCCTGAATTATACAAGGTTTGGGTGCCAAGATCCATAAAAGTAGCCACTTCAGAGGACAACTCAGACTACACAGAATAATGACTGCTTTGCGCTAAGTCTATAAAACTACTAAGAACAGGCAAAAACTGTGCAAGGTCTACAGAAATGCTTCAACGAAGAGTATAGAAAAAGAACACTCATATCATGACACAAACTTGAGAATAAGTGTGCTCAGTTAAAGGCTTCATGCAGTTGAAACACTCTGACCATGGAGAGGGGTGAAAAAACCTGGAGGTGTTACAACATTGCATGAAAATCAACGGTGTGTATTCCACTGGAATGCTTCCCAGTTTCCCTCAACCCTCTCCTTCACTAGGTATGTTTGAAAAGGCACAGGTGCTAAAGTTACTAGGGGTCTTTGAAAGTCTTAGAGATGAAGAGACTAAAAAGCTTGGGAATAATTTTAAAGGTACGTAAGACAAAAGTACACAAAATAACTTGTGGAATGGAAAAGGTAAGTCAGAAATTCTACTTGACTCCATCTTACGACACAAAAACAGCCTTGTTTCCCTGTACAAAGGCCATGCAAAAGGACTATGCGCCCAGAGTTATTCTAAGGAAACACTATTCTTATTAGAACACCTAATTAATTCTCTGCCATGGGATACCACTGATGCCGGTAGCCTGCTGGACTTGACCTTCCATGAATAATGAGAGTTGCTGCATTAGGCAGGAAAACCAAGAAAGTATACAAATCCTCATGCCTTGTAGTATAAACCATAGCAGGCAAGACTTTAGGAACAGGCTTCCTCTACATTCAGATTATCCCACAATTGTCTGTCAAGGGATTTGTTGTAGCTGCTCCTGCACCATATGTTGTCCACGTCTGACAACAAGGAGCACTGTTCCCTCGTGCTGCAGTTCCTGCTCAGAGCTCTACCTGTTTACAAGCAGCAAGCAGACAAAAGCACGCCCATGCAGTCAGGCACAGACAGCTGTGCTGCCATCCCCCTGCCACAAGCTACCAGACAACACCCACCTCCTGTCTGGAAGCCATCAGATTACTGGGAGGCACTGGGCCAAAGCGAGCAGGCCCTGCTGGAGTACACGACTGTCCACATCTGACCACGCAGACACAGTGTAAAAGCCTCTGTTTTGGCCACCATATGGCACACCCTTTTTAGTGGAATGGTCCTGATTAACCAAGATGCCTCAACAGTGTGACACCATACACTCTGCACGCTGGGGTCTCCATCTCAAGAAGGGCTCAGAACACCATAGCTGTCAGATGTCCCCGTTACCTTCAGCACTATTCCCTTGGGGCTTTGTAGACACCTGAGCTAATCTTCAGCTAGAGAATATTACGTAGCTTGATCTATTTTTGCCCTTTGCAGCTCATGAACAGGATTCTGGACAGCAAAAGCTCTGCTATCCGCTTTCATCAAAACTGAATAGCATTACCCAAACCAGCCAAATACACTGCCCATTCAGCCGGGCATGTGGGGGCGGGAGAAGCTGCTAATAGCTCTGCCAGAACCCTTGTGGGGGAGTCGACCTAAAAGGGATTTTTCATGCTATTCTAACGTTATTTACGGTAACTCTAGCCCCTACAGACAGGGCATTGTTTGCTCTTGACAAACAGCCCGATGGTTCCCCAAAGTGCTGGGCTCGACAATGGGGCAGAGGCACGTGGCAGGGCTCTCAGCAGCCAGCTGGCACAGTCCGCAGATTCCGCCAAAACAGAGGGTGCCACTGTTAGCACTGGGGTATCCCACACACAAACCTCAGCTCACCGGCAGGAACGCAACTGAGCCTGGACAGAATTAACCACCAACCTCCTGCATTTGGTGGCCCAATCCAGGGGGCCAAAGACCATCCAATGCAGAAGGAGAGAGACTGCCTGCAGACATGATGTCCTAAACTAACCTTTCCCACACAGACCAAAGAGAAAGTAGGCACCCAGCAGAGGGGTTTCATCAGGGTTTCAGGCCCAGCGTATTGGGAGGCCACAGCATACCCAAACAATAAGAAGGAAAGCAAGAATTGGATAACTTATTATTTCTCCTTTGTAGCTTTTCAAACTAATGTAGGACTTATTTTATTTTACAGTCAGAACTTCCATGAGCAGTGCTACCTGGACACCAGCTTCATCAGCAAAGCCAGACTAAGACCCAAATGTGGGATTCATTGCTTCATCACCATCTCACTATGCAAGTCCTCTGTCAAAAAGTGAGTTCTGGAAGAGATTTTGGGCAACCTGAAAACCAGGAGGCTTGGTTTTCAGGCAAGAGACAGATGGGAACACAGAACTCTATCTGAAATACATGTGCCTTACCAGGCAAATACTCCAGCAACATTTTAAAGCAAATGATGCAAGAACAGCAAAACAATATTTTTAAAGAAACAAAGCTTCAGGAAACAGCCTTCTCTAGCCATAACCAAGCACAACTTCCAATAACCCAAGACATCAGTAGGCAGATGCTGGAAAGGCAACACCTTGATTTCAGGAGATCTAAAATACTCATTAACACCAAGTACAAAGTCTCCTGAGCAGACCACTCTATTTGCTTTCTTACTTTTGAAACCTTTAGGAATGCAGACAGAAATCAAAAGCCGTTATGAACTGACTACATAGCAATAGACCTTACTCAGCTAGGTGGGAATTTTGAAGAAAGCCTAGGGAAGGCAGATTGTGGGCAGAATTAAAGTGAGGCTGTTGAAGTTTTCATAGCTGCTTGTCACACAAGTGTATTAGTCACGTATATTCTGCCGACCCTGTACTCCCTAAAGATCCTTCGGGATCATTTTCTTCCTTGCAGCAAACGCCTTAAAATCCATGCGAGCCTCGACACAGCAAGAAGACCATAGCCACTGTGTGTACCAAAACGTGGTTTCTCAGCTCCCATCCCAATGTGCCAGGATCCCGTTGGACCAGGCCCTAAGCGGGGAGGGAGCCCTCGGAAAGCCACGTCACCAGAACACTTTCCTGCTCACACGGTGTCAGCAGCCTCAGTCCAGCTTTATCGCAGGGGCCCCTCTCGCCATACGGCGGATAATCCGCATCGCGTGCGGATTATACGGCAGCTGGCTGGACGCGACGGTGCGACGAGATCTTTGGGGAGAAAAAACCCGTATTTGGCTCAGGCCAAAATGCTGCGCTGGTCCCTCGCTGCCCAACACCCGGAGCTCCCGGGCGGACCGGTGGCCTCTCGCACAGGGCGAGTTCCGCGGCGCAGGCCGGGCCGGGTGGCCGTCAGCCCACGCGCGGGCCTCTGTCACGCGTGGAGAACGTCACCCCTTCCTTCCCCG
>WEIV01002835.1:98977-122663 GCA_013390005.1 Calyptomena viridis
GGGATGAGGGACAGGGACCGGGGGATGCGGGACAGGGGGATGAGGGACAGGGACCGGGGGATGCGGGACCGGGGGATGAAGGACAGGGACCGGGGGATGCGGGACAGGGGGATGCGGGACAGGGGGATGAGGGACAGGGACCGGGGGATGCGGGACCGGGGGATGAGGGACAGGGACCGGGGGATGAGGGACAGGGACCGGGGAATCCCAGGACAGGAATGGGGGATGCAGAGCTGGGGACGCCGTCCGGGCGGGAGCACCGACCCCCGAGGCCGCGTGAACGGAGACTCGGTGCCCTCCTTACCCACCTCCTCCGGTCCAGGGGTACTGGGAGTAGGTAGTGAAGCATATCCCTTCGAGTGGGCTATTTAATTATGAAACAAGTGATTAGTGAAGTTTATCCAGTAATAACAGATAGTAATGAGTAATAATGATTTCACTCGTTAAAGAATTGGAAAATTAGAACAAGATCGAACCGTACTCTGATGTAGAGTGTACTGAGAATGGACAAGCAGTTTGAGTTTCCTCAAGACTGCCTTATGGCAGAAGTCTTTCACTGGGAGAGGCACTTGCTGTTTATTTTATGAGGATTTTAATTTCTGAGTAATTTCCATCTTGACTTCTTTAGCTAAGAAAATTTAATTTTATCAGATGTCTCACTTCTTTGCATCAGCACCTTGCAAATATGATTCAATAGGAGCAGAAGTGTCTGGGTGTTTCTGACAGCAAATAAAATTATGGTGATTTCTGAAGACACTTAGAGCATTATTTTTTTCTCTTCCAGCATACGCTCAGATCTACTTTTTCTTTTTTTCCTCTTGGTATATTTTACTCTTAAGGAAGATAACATTCAGTAACTCACTGATCAGCTTTGGGCTGCTGCTTCCTCTGGCACCACACCATCGGCTCCTCTCCATTCTCAGCCTTCCTTCCTGGAAGTGGAACTGCTGGGGAGAGCACACATGACTTGCTCTGTGGTGTAACCTGCCTTCGGGCAAGCACGTAGGGAGGAGGAAAGTTGCACAGATACGTGGTTATGATCACCACAGTTGCAGTCAGCTCCTGGGATCAGCTGCAAATATATATATATAAAAGGAAAAAGCAGAAAGAAAGAAACAGTAACATTGCTAGAAAGCAAAATAGCTTCTTTATTTCTATTAGCTTGAGAAAAAAATAGGCACCATTGTTCTGCTTTTATTCCTTAAACATCACCTGTTTTGTTCTCTCTCTGTGCAGAATATGTCTTTAGTGACAAGAAGTAACTGAGAATTTGCACAAACTTCAATATTAAAAGGCAAACTTAATGCCTGGATCTTCATCTGAAGAGCATTTTAAAGAACAGTTCTATCCTTTCACATCCTTGTATCGAGACAATACAGTGAAGCCCTCATATGCAAGAGCAGGCACTAAGCCCAAAGGTACAGTGATGGAATGACCTCGTTACTTGGAAGGAAATAAAAAGGACCCTCACAAAAAAAACCCCAAGCAACAAACCAACAAACAAAAACTTCCAACACTAGACCTTTGCCCTTTAGTGAGCATTTTAGTTAAACAAAATTTTCTTTATCACAGCATGTATCTTTTAAGTGAAGATTGACTGTGCTCAAGTATTCCATGAATTACTTTACTTTAAGCTCCAGTTTATTGTTTGACTTACAGTCACTCGATGCACATTTCTATACATCTTTGTTTTTCTAATTAGTTCACAAACCTTCCCTTACTTGGACAGTGAAATTATTTGGAAATGTAACCATAATAAAATAAATATTTAGCTCTTTCTGCAGTATGTCAAAGTATATTTGCACAATGAAACATTCTTTCCATTGCAGCACTTAAGGTAAAAATTGCTAATATTTCACAAACTTTAAGGAACAGATTACTAGAATATGAAGATAAAAAATGTTGTAATATTGTAGCATAAAATTCCTGGTGAAACATGCACTGCGTGACAAATCTCTTCATGTAGAGCAGTCCTCATATCAATGATATGTCCCAGTCTTCTAGTACACTTAAAATATTCAATAATGCCTCTTTTTCTGGGGGAAATGTCAGAGAAAGTGGCTTGTTCATGGTAAGGTAGCCTCATTTTCTAAAATCAATGTGTGAACTCAACCAACGAAGATCAGATATGTAACTGACTAAAATCCCTTCCAATTGTGGCCGTTTCGTCAGGGTCCATTTTTAGATGAGTTACATTTATGACAAACACATTTATCCACTGGTTTCTGTTGTAGCCTTCTCTCTTGTGGATACATTATGCTAGAAACTGCTGCGCAGGCAAGTTCAGATCTAATTATAAAACCCTCTCAGACATGCTTTAGTGCTTCAGTGTTTTGTGAAAGAGAATAGTACAGAGCTGCCACGAATCTTCACAATCCCCTGCTTTTGTCTCTTTAAAACACTTAAACATGCAATGGGGCAATCTCCCTTGAGTGTGCAAAGTAATTTACAGCAGAGGGAAAGCATTTTAAGATCCTTTTAACTGCAGGTTAGGAAATAACAGTCTTGCAAGGACATGCCTTAACATTTCCAAATAGTGGAGACTGGCAAAATGAAATGCTTCCTGTAATTCTGAAACACTTAACAGAGGTGAAGAAGAGATTGATAACTTGTTACACAACTTTCCAGATGAAGTGATGACCTATTTTAGATTAATCTTCTCTGTTAGGCATTGTTGGAGCTTGGCAATCAGCTGAAAGCAGATATTTGTTCTCACTGCTGCTATTCCATATACAAATGGGTGTATCCCCAAAGTAAATATTACTTTGTCACCTGCTGATCACGACACACTGTCAAAATTTAAACAATTCTGTGTATATCTTTCATATTTCCAAATATCCCTAATGTGGTTTCATTGCTGTCTTGAAAATGATGAGGAGAGCAATGAATTAATCAGCTGTCAGCCCTGTGTTAGCAAAGGAGCACAGGAAACCTTTGGGTATCCTGCAGTTTGAGGCAGCAAAGGCTACTGAGGAAAATATGCCCTTTCCCAACAAATTTCTAATTTTTTTCCCAGCTAACAAAATTCACAGCGTTAGCAGTACTCCATTTTTGTCATACCCAAATGTATTTTTTATCTATAGTAAATGGCAGAAAACAACAGTGATTTGCTGTCTCTGTGAAACAATGTATATGAATGTGTGTGAATTATGTAATGAGACTTTTTTTTTTTACTGTTTCTGCGTCAGCTGCTGTGGCATTTCTGCATTTTCTTCTTTTAGACAATAAAAAGTTGAAACACTGTTCCTCTTAAAAACTATTCTAGACTTACTTTTATGGTCTAATCCTTTTTCATTCTGCCTTGCACCTGGCAATCCACTACAAGTTACTGCGAAACTTCTACAAAAACTACATATGCTTTATGATGCTAATCACTGCTTTTCCTAGCCATGCAAAATTATTCATCCACAACTTCTAGAAAGTGCAAGGCCACTTCTTTTAAGGGGCTATATTTGAACTCATTGCTGGGATATAACCAGCACAGTCACCCATCATGATCACAATCCAGATAGGGATATTATTCATTTGACTGAAAATAGATCAGTGGCTAAACAGCCATAAAACAGTGTTGCTCTGCTCTGCCTCCCCTGTAATCTGTCCCAGAGACCTCAGATACTGTGTGCTGGCCATATAGCTAAAATACATGTTTGGATAAGAGGCATGGAACAAAATAACCTTTAGACATATATAAGTTAACTTCTTTGAGGACACAAACTATTGTTACAATATATTTGTACATATCTGTTTTCATTTCACCCAGTGACTAAAGCTATTTCTATCTAAAGTACTTAAAAATTGTGCACAAATGTGAATTGCTCTTGCTTGAAATTAAGTGTATGGGGCTTGATCTAAAACATGAGTTCATTCAGGGAAACAAAACATCCTTCATCAAAGACAGATGAGATTCAATCATACACAAACCACTTTGAGGAAGTGAGCATTCACAATGCTTCTCTCATCTCTTCGCAGTGCTTTTCCTGCTGCTAGGGAGGTTTTTGTCTTTCAAGCAATAGCCTAACAGGCTTGCAAGGCTCCCTCCTTGCTTTTTAAGGAAACCTCCCACTTCACTCCCCAGCAACTTTTACCTACTGCCCTCCTGGAGCTCAAGAGAAGTCCTTTTCCCTTTCCATTCCCGGTTCCAACTGAAGCCCTGCTTCTCCCACAGCCTCATCAGTGTCCACCACATGTGGTTGCACATGTCCAACCACATGTCTGGTAGAGGCCTGCTGGCCTCTCCTGCTCACCAGCAACTGCGTTGGGATGAACTTTCTCAGCAAACACCAATACAGAGTTCACCTAGAAACCCCCTCCCTCCCACGCAAGAAGCAGGGGACTTGTTACCTCCTCTCAGCTCCCAGCCCTCACCCTGTCCTCCTCTGACTTTGCAATAAACAAGCCTTTGCTCAGAGAGGGTAACAAATTGCTGTTTACACAGGGTTTCAAGAATTCTACAAAAGGTTGCATACGGATTTGTTACCTAAGCCACAACTCTCAAAAAAACGGGAAGCTTGGGGTATTGTCATGTCTCAACAGGTGAACTCTCTAATGTTAAGTCATATCATTATTTTTCTTTCAGTTGTGAAACACAGTGCAGGCTCACAACAACTCAAAAGAGAGTACATTTCAGGTTTGGGGTATAACTTTATAGTTATTTATGAAAAAAAACCCCAGAGCTGAGATCCATCTGATCAAATGCACATCTCTGCATCTGATGGGGCATGGGGGCTGCATTCCCTTTCCAAGCAATGGCACAAAAGAGGTTATTCTAGGGAGAAGGTTATCTCATTCTGAACAAGACATCTAAATTTGGTGAAGTAAATCCCACCTCAGACTTCTTCAAACTGAACTTATGCTGAAATAGAGGTCTAATCAGCAGTTAAATTGTGTATTTTTGCTCTTCACAAGTCTGCCTGAACTGTCTCCTCACCCAATGTACAGCATCTTAAATAAGAGTGTAGTGGTTTGACTGGCTGGGTGCCAAGGACCCACTAAAGCCACTCTCTCACTCCCTCCCATGCAAACAGACAGAGGAGAGAGAAAAACCAGAGACTTTCACAACTTTGAGATAAGGATCATAAGAAAACCCATTACTGATCACTGTCACAGGCAAAACAGAGTCCAAGTGGGGATATTAAGAATTTATTATTAACAAGATCAAAGCTTAAGAATGAGAAGTATGATAAATCTTACAGACACCTTTTTCCCTTCCACTCCCTCTTTCTAAGGTCTACCCCCTTCCCCCTCAGTGGCCCAGGGAGACGGGAGTGGGGGTTACAGTCAGACGTTGTTTCTGCCACTGCTCAGAGAGAGAGGAGTCCTTCCCCTGCTTCCCGTGGGGTCTGTCCCACAGGAGACAGTTCTTCACAAACTGCTCCAGTGTGAGTCCATCCTATGGGCAACAGTTCTTCAGACACTGCTGCCATGTGGGTCACTTTTCCACAGGGTGCAATCCTTCAGGCACAGGCTGCTCCAGTGTGGGTCCCCCATGGGCTACAAGTCCTACCAGGAAATCCTGCTCCAGCATGAGGTCCTCTCCCCATGTGCTACAGGCCCATGACAGGACCCTGCTCCAACATGGGCCTCCCATGGGGTCACAGCCTCATTCCAGCATCCACCTGCTCCAGCGTGGGCTCCTCCACAGGCTGCAGGTGGATCTCTGCTCCCCTGTGGTCCTCCATGGGCTGCAGGGAGACAACCCACTCCACCATGGTCACCATGGTCCTCACCAGGGGCTGCAGGGGAACCTCTGCTCCAGCACCTGGAGCACCTCCTGCCCCTCCTTCTGCACTGACCTTGGTGTCTGCATTGTTGTTATTCACAACTTCTCACTCTGCTCTTCTCTAGCAGCCATCTTCATCTGTCCCCTAGGGTTTTTTTCTCCTTCTTAAATATGTTATCACAGTCATTACTATCACTCCTGATTGGCCTGACCTTGGCCAGCGGTGAGTCCAGCCTGGAGCCGGCTGGCATTGGCTCTGCTGGAAATGGGGGAAGCTTCCAGCAGCTTCTTGAAGAAGCCTCCCCCATAGGCCCCCCCACTACCAAAAACCTGGCCACAGAAACCCAATACAAAGAGGTAGTTGACCTCTATGCTAGGTCCACCTCCCTGCAGCTCAGCTGGAGTCCTGCCTCGCCTCATCCCTGTCAACTGATATGGACCCACAGATCAGCTCTGAGACCACCCAGACCAGCTCCTCCACTGTCCTCTCTCTGATAATGGGTAGCCATGGACACGGCATAGAACAATGGAGAAGCCCATAGCAGAAAGACAGGACATGTTTACTCCAGCATCAGACCATTATGAGTTAGAGCTAACCAGAAGAAGACTCACTATTCTTTTTAAAACATGCACTCACTTCTAAAAACTGGGTGTTTCAGCCAGCTTTATAAATTTCAATGATTTTTAATATTGCTGAATTTTTTAATCAGATGCTTTCCAGACCTGCTGTCCAGTGTCTGTGGAGGTATTTCCTTAAAATCAATTTCAGTTTTTTGTAACTGAAAGCCTGTCTGTCACAGAAACTGTCCTTTGGGTGGGAGGGAACAAAGTCGAGTTCGCCCTCAAGCAAGGTGGCTGCCTAGGCTGTGAGGAGACAGCAATTGAGAGAAATAAATGAGTAGGTACAAGGAAAGGCTTCTGTTTAAAGGCAACTCTTCCAAATGATCCCCACTTAAAACAAGCTGTGGCTTCAGTGGCATTTTTAAAAGAAAGATACTGAACTGAATTCTTACTGTGACCAGTCAGAGAGACTTTCATGTGGAATACCCAGGAATCAAAAAAATAAATATTCTTGTGTAGGTATTGCACATGATAGCAGGAAGCTTTTACTGTGTAGGAGGCCTGAAGTCTTTTTAATATTCTACTATAGTGATGATTAAATGTCAAAAAGGTTTGTTACTAGGGGCTGCATTCCTTCAAGGTTTAATTTTAATTATTTTTAATTTTTCACCTATTTAACATTTGTATCTGTCTGTTTTTAGATCTTTCCTTCTTATACATAACAAGTAAGTGCAAGAACACTGGAGAGGGAACACCAAGACAGGAGAGTGCTCAAATCTCTATTTAAAACACAAAATTAATCTCAGCTGTAGCTATGGAGCCACAATTTTTGAATAGTATTATCCTCCTGTCACCTGCTAATAATAAAAAGAGGACATCTGTGCACAGCAAGAGTATCTATTCCAAAAATATCTTCATACTAGATTCAATGTTGGGTAGCAAGCAGGTTCTCCACTGAAGACAAAGCTTAATGAATTCTTCCAGATTGACATGATTTTTTTCAGCTCAGAACAACCTTGCTGATTATTTGAAGATTAACATGAAGAACATTCCTTCCTGCAACTCTCCAGAGCAGTCAGCAGCTAACAAATGGCTTAACGAATATTACCTCTTGTATATCAACAACAGTGCAGCTGAATGCTACTCAAGTCTCCAGCTCTTGGGAGGAGGCTTGGCAGCAAAGGCAGCAGTTAGATGGGATGTTTATTGGATGTCTTCTACCAGCTGCACTGTGTGGTGGCTTGAGTGTTAGATTATAAATATTTCCCCTTGTGAAAAAGGGAAGTTGGCTGGATGAACACTGATTCAGCAGGACATATTCATAGCCTCGGCAGAGATGCGTGTGTAAGAAAGCAGGAATGGGAAGCATTGAATTAGGCCTGGGAAGTCCCCTCTCTCCACAGGCACATGAGCAGAGCACTTATCTCTGGAAGCTAGTCAGCATGGCACGTGGGCAACAGGAATATTAATAACTCCTCTACAGCAAGACTTCTGGGGGCAGGATGGCTCACCCAAACCACAGCCTCTGTGGCCACTCAGTGCAGATGGGCAACTTCTGCATTGAGGAGTTCCTTCTGCAAGGGCAAACTGAGCTGCTGAACCAGGTAAGGGTGCAGGAGGCACCTCAAAATCCATGGAAGAAATACTTTGGGGATACCGGCTTTCTCAGTGCTGACCATAGACATGAAGTGACTAAGTCACTCCTAAGCATCATACCAAAGGCCAGTGGGTCATGTGAGCCTTGGCAGTGCGCTGGGCTCAGTGAGCACCCAAGACCTGGCTGACCATTGCATGCAACGTCTGATATGGAGAGGATCGGTAGACAGGTCTTTTGGTGAGCTGCACAAGGAAGGCCTTCTATCTGGAGGGAAAGGAAAATAGGCAGTGAAGATGGATAGGATGTGTAATTGCAGCTTGTCATCTATCCTACAGCATGGCTAGGAAGAGCTGATAAGGATCAAGTGGCAAGAGCAAGGTGGAAATTTCCTTTGCCCTGCAGAAGCCTTCCCAAGAGGTGTCAGTCGTGGGATAGCTCTGGAGTTTGTCTCAGTGCTGGCTTTGTGCAAGTGGTTCTGAGTCACCAGGGCAATTCTGGAGCAGGGGGTTTTCCAGGAGGCAGGGACTGAAATCCCCAGGGATGTTAGTCTAGACAGGGTGCTCTTCCCTTTGACCTCATTGAGGGCCTCAGCTTCCTCTTTATGCAAGTAACACCAGCTGCTAGGACAGGTTATTTTGAGCTACAGAACAGTTATGAAAGAGCAATGTGCCTCAGATTTGAGGAAAAAGATGCTCCTGTTTTAAGTATCCTTTTCAGACCACAGTTGTGCCAGGATGCTGCTTGCTGCTGCTCACAGGAAACAATTTTTATTCCTGACATCTAGAGACTCAAACAGCCTGAGAATGGTTCCTTGACTGATGCTGGGCAAGAGCTTGTAAAATGCTCTCCAATTCCCTCAGGATAATCAGAGGGAAATCCCAGTCATTAAGTCTTCCGTCAAGTGTTGACGTAAGAGGGATTGCAAATTAATCCTGATCCCCATTCATCTCATCCCAGCAAAGATCCCACTAGTAAAACCAGTCCTCCAATAGCTGCAAGGGGAATCCCAAACCATATCACAGTGCTCTCCTGCCCTTGCCTGCAAGAAATACCCCTGATATGTCATGTCCATGTGTTACTTCTTCCATTCCTCAAGAGTTGAGGTGTAGGAGAAGGCATAAGAGAGGTGTGAGTGTAGTGGAAGCACCAAAGACTTCTGACATTCTGTGCCATGGAGCACAGTCATATGAAGCCTTGTGATTCCTAAACATACTTTCTGAACTGCCTCACTGAACACACAAAACCAGCCTGTGCCACTTCCAGCACTCCACATCCTGCAGACTTTTCTTGGGCCCAAGGAGAAGATAACAGAGGACACAGGGGCACGCTGGATTTTCTGCACAGTATGGCTGACATTTGAATTGCAGCAGGGCAGTTCCTCAGAAACCAGCGAGGTAACAGGCGGTGATGGATACTCAGCAAACAGTGTACCCAAGGATACGCGAGCAACTTCCACGTGGCCTCACCAGGCCCAGGGCAGGACTGAGGGACTCCACCCCGTGACACAGGTATTCATCTTATCATCCAGCCACTTCTCTCCTGTTGAGCCTTTCAACTCCAGGAACTCATGGGGGAGATGAATAGGTTTCATTTGCTCTGTGTTGTTTTGGGGCTTTTTTTGAGCACAGCATGAGGAACTGCTAATGGTGGCTGCCTAGTTCACCTCTTGCCATGTTGCCATATACATTTGTGATTCTCACCTCCAGGATCTGGCTGGGATCTGAGCCACCTCTCCAAAAAGAGTGGTATCCGGCAGTGTCATGTGACAGAGGTGGAGGGGGAAGGTGGCAGACCTCTAGGATAAATTACCTAGTGGGCACACGTCTGTCAGGCCAGTAAAGCAGTTTAAACCTTTTATCCTTTCTTTTTTTTTTTTCCATAAATAAACACAGAGGTTTTCTCCAGGACTCTTGTCATCTTTAGTGTTTGACAAATATTAATTTGCTCACCTTCACAAATCTTTACCCTATCAGCTGAATGATGATGGAGAACATTAGCCCCAGAGAAGAGGACAGGACACCAAACCACCCACACAGACACATGGATATCAGAGAAAGATGTACAAAATCACAGACCAGAGGAATGTCACAGAGTAGCAGACAACCACATTCCTGGCTTCCTCTCCTCTGTTCAGAACAGTAAACCAGGCAATAGAAATCAAAGCCAACACATCCAAAAGAGAGAGCTGCAGTTAGACACCTTCACCTGTAAGTGCTTTGAAAAATTTCACTATTATTTTTTTTACCTAGTATTTAGCAGCTTTGAGCAATTGAGGTTTCTCATGTCATCAGAAAAACGCTCAGACCTTATTTGTGTCTCTACAGGAATGTAGGTGACTCTTTCCCAGCTTCTAGTCTAGGCTTTTACCCTGGCTTTTTTTTTTTCTGCTATTTTTTTCTTGAAAGGGTCTGAGTCTTCACACAGTGTTTTCTGAGTCAGCTTTTCACCTTCCTCCAGTACTACATATCCTGTGGCTCCACCAGGTTGCAAAGTCAGCAGATAAGGGGGCTGGCCAGCTCTGCAGGTCACCTTGCAGGTGCCAGCAGCAGCTCGGAGTCCCAGCTCACAGAGGCAGGCTTGTTTGAGATCTCTGGCAGAAGTATTCCTGCTCCAGCACTCCTTTGCTCGGGGGCTTGGCCTCAGAGACTGTGAATCCAGAGCTTTCAGAAGAGCCATGCTCTGCTTGCAGCGTTGTTGGTGCCTGAAAACCGAGGGTCAGTGCAGCACCGAAGCCCAGCTTGCGTGTGAGTGCTCAGCCTGCATTCCCAAAAGGCAGTGATGAGGTGTGGAGCTGTCCCCTCGAGCCTTTGGCGATTGTGCTCCCCCCTGTTGCCTCCTCCTCCTCTTCCACACATCCCCTGTGGCCACACACCAGCCTTGCTGACAGATCTTACTTGAAAGCTCTGGCAGGCTGTGCCACTAATGGCAGAGCCCTGAGCCGGCTCCCTCTGTCTCCCTGGAGTCCCTGCGCAGACGTAGTTGCACGTCACGGCCTGCTCTAATTTTATCCATGTTTGATGGAAGAGACGAACAGAGCAGCAGGGAGGCAGCTATTTTGGTTTTCTTTGTGGCTGTGGGTTATATAAAGCATCTTGCCATGACCCATGTTACTCAGGAGCTGCTTTGCTTTCCCTGTCTCAGCTGCCAAGAACCAGAGGCTAGGATGCTTGCTCTTGGCAGCCAAGACCTCCATGCGTGTGGCAGCTGCGTGGGCCAGATGTGTCAAGTGTGTCATGTGTGTCATGTGTGTATGCTTACAAAGAGGAAGAGTGTATCAATGAGGTTCAGAGGCGACTATCTATAGGGAGAGACTGGGTCTCCTCCTTGCCATGCAGTGTGACGTGTGCTGTGTGATGTGTTTCACCCATTCCAGTGCCTGCACATCACGCGTGCTCCCCCACTAACACAGACAGGCAGCAGGCTGTCCGGGGTGTGCAAGCTTTGGCCGGCTGTCGCAGAGCACCGATGGTCTCATCTCACCCGCACCGGAGAAGTGGTTCCATTAGGTGGCAGCAGCAGCCACAGCAGCGGCAGCAGCAGCTCTCCCGGTGGGACTTCAGCAGGTGTGAAGAAGGCCTGTGGGGCCCCAGAGGAGCTTGACAGGGATAGCCAAGCACCTGGCACTGGGAGCCACGCAGCGTGCTGCCATGGAGTGCCACGGCTGTGGGGGGCTCCTGCTTTTGCTGCCTGTCCGTTCTGGTGTTCTGTGGTCCCTTGGTCTGACACTGGCTGAGCCCCTGTGAGATCCCAGGGGCCACTCCCTGGGCTGACCTCCCTCCTGCACGTAAGGCACGACGTGGTAAGCAGCCGGTGGCGATCCTGTCCCGTGCTAGCTGACTGCAACGCCCAGGCTCCGCGCAATAGCCATTTCCCAACTGCAGGCAGCTGAGGCATTACGCAGGGCTTCTCACCCGTGTGGGCTGTGGCTCCTCCACGCCTGGCCCTCCTGAGTGGTGTCTTCATCAGTGATGCTCCAGTGCTTGGTCCCAGGCTGTTGAGGCAGGGCAGCAAGCTTGCCAGCTTGGGAATTCTTTGCAGAAGGCGGCACGACCAGGACTCCTTCCTCTCTCTGGTACAAGAAGAGTTTGCTCACATCTGGTTTAGGTGCTAGAGCCCGCTGCCTGGGGGGAGCTTTGAAGAATGCCTCTTGCTTTTGTTTCTTGTGCAAGGAAGCAAATTTAATAGTACAACGTGGATTTGGAAGCTAAAGTAATTAGGACGTGTCATGATGTCGACTGGCACCTCTCTGCTCCTCCAGTCTCTGGGTACTGCTTACCCTCTGCTCAGCTCTGCTGCTGACTCACGTCAAAGCCGCCTTCTCCCTAATGACTAGAGGGTCAGGCCAGGACCCAGCCTGCTCCATGGCTCTCCTCACTCCCACGCAGTTCCCGCTGGGCCTCGCCGTGGCACCGGCAGGACGCACCCACTTCCTAAAGAGTCACCTCCTGGGAACACCGCCGAGCCTCCGCGGTGGCCACAGCATCCGACTCCCTCCCCCTCAGGACATGTGCCTGCCTGAAAGCCCATACCTGCCGCCTGGTCGCTCTGAGGAGGCACTGCTGGCTGAGGGATAACCCGCAGGGCAAGGGGGCTGTGGTCCATGTGCAATCACCACCCCCTATCCAGAGAGCTGCCGGCTGGGGTGGTAGAACTACATCCTCGAGGTGTCCCCAAAAGGACCTGTATCTGTCTTCCCCATGCATCTCCCACTGGCGCCAAGAGCCCCAGCCCCCTCAGCACACCACCGCATCCCTTTCGCTGGCACGATCCCCGGGGAAACCGGCGGGCGCAGAAGGCATGCCGGAGGAGGGACAGGGTGTGCGTGCAGGAGCGTGCATATGTGCACGTCAGGGAGAAGGAAGCGGGGCTGCGAGTGCTGGAGGCGTTGTGAGCGCCAGGCACAGGCTGACAGGCAAGGGCTGCCGCTCCCGTAGGAACATAAACTGTTTCACAACAGTCACGATTGCAGTGAGTAGTTCACTCCAGAGTGATCCTACTAGCTGGCGAGGGAGAGGACAATCAGAGCCGAGAGGAGGACTTTAGCCCAACCTTGGATACGGGGGAGCATTCCGAAAATTATGTGGACAGATTCAGTGTGTGTGGAGGGAGAGTATTTGCGTGGGGAGTGTAACAGCTCTGTAAGCCCCTAGAGTACTGACCAGGCAGCATGCGATGGGGCACAGAAACAGAGGAGAACTAATGCTATTATGCAGTAACGCAGTAACACAGCCCCCTCCAACACTGATGTGGATGCACCTCGATGTGAACGCTGCCCAGGGGCAGAGGTCATTAAAACTTCCAGAACTGGCACCAGAGCAAACAAGAAATGCACAAAGAAACTAAAGTGCTTCAGGGAGTGAAAATGTCATAGATTCTGGATAAACTGGAAAGGGACGGTAGCCAACTAACCCCCTCTCACTTCTGCAGGGAAGCATGAATGCATTCAAATATTGTGTGAAAGGACAGGTGACACCCTTCAAACCCTCCCACAAGAGCTCAGCTCCAGCACTCCTGTCCTAGTGCAGCAATTCAGTAAAGTCTTTGTCTTAGGCTTGGACTCACAGAGACTCTACAGATAACTGGAGCCCTGTTAGCTTGAGATCACCTTTGTGGCCATGCTTACGCTTTTTCAGTGCCAAGGCTGTTTGAAGTGGTCTGAGCGATCCCAAATCCTCGGAGGCCATTCACATCCTCTCTGTTGTGCCGGCACAACACTATACACAACTGACTGGCAAACCAGATCCAGGAGCTGTTCTGGCAGAAAAGCCATCATCTTTTGTCTTCATGGGGTTAGTCATCTTCCAGCACAGCTCACTGAAAGGCTCCTGAACAGCACCATGCACCCTGGCTCAGCCTGGGAGGTGCTGCCTGTGCCTCCCAGATTTGAATCAGCTGATATAGAGAGATTTGGGCAGCCACCAACACCGCACCCTTTGTCATGCCAGCACAGGCGAGTGCCCATTGCCCAGGTTACAGCTCCACAGCAGGCCAAGCTGAGCTGCTATAGACTGGCTTTTGCTACTACTCCTGGCATGGGACCCAGCCTTCTCCCTGCAGTGGTTGCTGTCTCATGACTTTGCTCTCAGTCATTTCACCATGCTAAAATGGCAGAGGACTGATTGACAAAAGACAGTGTTTTCTGCTGGCACAGGAGGGCAGCTCCTCACCCCATAGCTGAGAGCTGGACCTGGCAAGGAGTGGGAATGGGGTCTCCCAGTGGAGAGGGTACCCTGGCAGAAGCTCAGCCCATAGCAAGCCTGAGCAACAAGCAGCCCAAGCTGACCTCTAGTCTGCTGAAATAAAGTGTTGTGTTTCAAGCCCGGTCAGCCCCCTGAACTGGCTTACCACATGTCTGTGTGCCCGTCTAGTGCAAGGGAATTAAATATGTGCCTGGGGCGGGAGAAGACTAGGAGTAACACAGGGCTCCATGGCTGCTCCCTCACTTTTCAAGTCTTCAGCTGCTTGTTCTTGTTCCACATCACCAATTAGCTGGGCTCGTGCACCGTGTGGCAGGGCAGGTTTGGGAAGCAACAGCCGGGGCAGGGCTGGGCAGAGGCACTGCTGCATCTTGAACTCTGTCCTTTGCCCTGCTGCTCCTTCCCTGTCCTCTGTCCCACTGCTCCCCTCCAGCAGGTGAGGTCCTGCAGCAGACAGGGTGGCAGCCCTGAGGCAGTCCTGCCTGGCAGGATGGGGCACTGGGAATGCCTAGTTGACTGAGATGAGGCAGGAGCTGAGGAGGAGAACAACACTGGACTAATTGGTCTCTGTGGCTCTCTGCAGCCCAGGAGCTATGAGCACCAGTGCCAGCAACACTGTTGCCTGTGCCCGGGGCTGGGATGGGGGCAGAGGGCAGACAGCCTGTTCTAGGAAAAGGAGTAACTAGTGACATGTTCCCTTTCTCACTTCAATGTGAAACATGGAGGAGAAACCACCCCCCTTACCATGGGTACCACCTGCCTGGATGCATCTCAGATGGAAATGGAGCATCCTCTGCCTGCGGGTGTCAGTAGCAGGCACTGCCGGGGCAAGGGCTGTGGGAGGGTACATGTCCTGGTGTGACATCTCTCCCACTGGCCTCAGACTCCTTGGCAGGTGACTTTGGACATGTTCTGCATTGCATTCGCCAGAACTCCCAGGCGTGATGCCTGCCTTTGACCACCTACCCACACTTTCCCACACTTCTGTCGGTCCCCATGAGCAGGTGACTGGGCACCGGCGGCATGCAGGGAGCTGCCGTGACCATGCAGAAAGCCTTTTCTCACGCCCAGTGATTACCTTCCCAAACACCGGCACTTCAGGCTTGCCCTTGAGAAGCAAACACTAATTTCAGCCGCACCCTTTCCTGCCCTGGGGCTGCAGGGCGAGGGTATCCTCAACGTACGCCGTGTTCACCACGAGGGGTGTGGGACAGGAACGAGCCCTCGTAAAATCGCCCGGATTGAACCTGCTGCCCTCAGCCTGCCAAACTAAACAGAGCTGATGTAAAGCAAACAGCAATGACAACAGGCTGGCTGCTGGCGAGGGTTGGGCAAGCAGCTGGTTTCCAGTTTGCTGGCCTCAGCAGTTGGCGGCGGCGGGAACAGTCCCTGGGAGTTCCCATCCCGCAGGCACCCGACGCTGCGGCCGAGGCCGGGGCGGCCCCGAGGTTTCCTCCTCTCCCGTCTGCCAGCAGCGCCTGCACAACCCCAAATCAAAGACGGCTTTTCCAGGGAGCCCCGGGCAACAGTGACCCACCCAGCCAGCCCTGGCGTGGCGGAGGCCGGGAGTGCCGGTGTGTGAGTCCCTCCGCCAGCGCCTTCCTTGCCCGGTGTTTCACCTAAAAGGGGTCTGGCCGCCACACATCGTAAGGGAGGAAGCTGATGTCAGAGGGAAAGACACCCTAAGCACACCCAAAGGCCAGCAGCCGGGGACGGGACAGGGCGCCAGGAGCAGGGCTCTCTGGAGCAGCCCCTGCCGCCCAGGCACGCAGGGAGGAGCAGTTGGTCTGTCTGGCCTCTGCCGGGCACCCCTGCTGCGGGTGGCAGGAGCACGGCTGGCACTGGGTGGTCTGCTGGGTGATTTTAGCATGGCAGGCTTTTCAGACGATGCTTTCGGGAAGGGACGCAGAGAGGGACCAGGCCGCTCTTCAAGAGATGAACCAGAAAACACTGCAACATCTGTGGTTCACTTCTTACTATTTGTTTCAAGGCTAGATTTCTCAGGTTTGCTGGACATGCACTTCGCACACATACCCCACTCAGCAACCGGGATGCCAGGGGCAGCAGACCCGTGGCACAAGCCCTGAGGTTGCTCAGCTAGCACCTGCAGCAGGGCAACAGCTCCTGCCCACTCCTCTCAGAGCAGTGCCTACAGCGTGGCCTTTGCGGCCAATCCATCCATCTGTCCGTCCATCCATTTGTCCCTCTCAGCTCGGCGCTCTTCCTGCAGCTAGGCTGTGAGCACTGCTGGCCAGGCTCCCCAGTGCATCGGGCTGCACCACTGATCCCAGTTAAAAATAAACCCTCCTTCCCAGCGGCATTATTTTTAACCCTGGACACTCTCCCTCCCTAGGTTACCGCCCCGCGCCCTCCTGGTGCACGGATGCCCAGCAGCCACAAGCCGCTCGGGGGGCTGCCGGCTGAAGCGACCCCCGCTAACCCATGCCGCACATCGCTGCCTTCTGCCCGTGGGGAGTCCCGGGCTGCGGGGCTCCCCAGGCCGAACGGGGAGGGGAGGTGCGGCCCGCACAGAGGTTCCCCGGCGGCAGCCGCGTGGGCAGGACCCCGGCGGAGAGGCCAGAGCCGCCGCAGGTCCCGCNGCCTGGCTCGGTCTGTGGTGGTCACTGCTGCCCCCCGCCCCGGGCCTGAGGGGCCGAGCAGGGCCAAAAAGGACTGTCAGGCCTCAGCCCCAGCTGAATATTTTACCGCTACGCAGCCGCTCGCTCAACTCCCCTCTCTCCCCCCCACCCCAGTGGAATGGGGAGGAGGTAAAACTTGGAGAGGGGTAAAGTGGGGAGGGAAAACTTGTAGGTTGAGATTAAAAAAGTATGTTAATTGAAACCAAATCAAAATGCAATAGTAATGGTAAATAGTAATAATAATAAAAAAGGAAAGGAAAACCAAACAAGTGATGCACAGCACAGTTGCTCACCACCAGCTGACCGATGCCAGACTCCAACACGTTGCAGTGATTTGTGTCTCGGGGTTACCAGGTTGGCAGCACAGCTTTTTAAAATATTTTACTAGTTTTTCTGGGTTCTGCACTTGTTTGGGGCTAAAGAGCAAACATACTGCCCTAGGTACTTGCCCACACAATCCCACATACCCTGGTACTCTGAATGTGCAGCCCGTCAAAGTGGGGAGGTTGGAGGCCTGGCTGGGATGTTGGCATCAACAAGCACCTCAAAAACAGTGGCCTGTGCAGGTGGGCCAGAGGGGATCCAGCAGTCTGGAGGGGTCCTGCACAGCCCTACCATGGAGCAGGAGGAAGGCGGTGGGCCCTGAGAGGCCGGTGTGTGCTGTGGGGCCAAGTGCCCAGCACCCTGTTTCAGCTGCATAAACCCAAACCCGAGCCCATACTCCACTTCCTCACCAGTGCCAGGTCATTCTCTCCAGGCTGCCTCCAGCCCCCTGAGAGATGCCAGGTTTGTGTGGTGAAGGAACTCCTCCCTGTGGAGGGAACTCCTGTTTAGAGGAATTGGGGGAGGGCAGCCCTCCAGGCCACCTTACTGGGGCTCTGTGCTGAAGCACAGTGTGCCTTTCTCTCCAGGCTGGTGCCTGCCCACACCTACACTGGCACCCGGTGCTCAGGGAGGCCAGCATTGTCAAGTGGTATCTCACACGTGTGAGGTGCCAGTTTTGCATCCCACTGAGCTCCACTGAGATCATAAAGCACAGAAGGACAAAGCAAGTTAACCTGACCTCACCGGCTTGGTGGTTGTGCCCCAGGCAGTCAGGCTCACGGAAAGAGAGTACAGAGAATAGGTCCTCCATGTGCAATCACCAAGTCAAACAGATCCAAAAGTGGATCGCTGTACCTCTTCTGTGGAAGGTCCTTGAGTTTCCAGGCCTATACTCTCTGGCGTGCTTATTGTCTACATATTTTCCATATGACCTCAACGAGGAAGGAAATGGCTGATCTCTTCAGGTGCTGGTATGGGTCTGCATGATAGCAAGTGCTTTTCTCAACTTGGAATGAACTGTGAGCTGGTAGCAGTGAGCAACAGAAATTTTCCTCCAGATTCTGTTCACTGTACAGATATGGAACAGAGCATCCAGATGATCCGTAAATGTCCTACTCCTCACAGGTCTCTCTGCACAAGCATATGCTTAGCTCTGGTTACACAGATACTTAGGAATGGGTTAAAACAAAAGATGTTTTCCCTCCCAACAGCTACCCCTTGCCAAACCAAATTGCTTGGCAGATCAGCAGCCATGGGGAGGATCAAAGCCTTCAGGCTGGGCTGGCAGTGCTCTGCACTGTTTACATGTATGTATATTCATGGCTCTGTTAACTCCAGATGATTAAATACCATTGAATTTCATATTTGTTACATTTCTTAAATACCTTTTAAGGAACCTCAGCTTCCTAGGGTATTCCCAGTGTTTGTTCCAAGGGAGAGAAGGCCAACTCACTGCATAGCCAGGACTTATTTATTCTGTTGCTCCGATACTGGGGCCTCTATTCCTGCAGTGTCACCATGTTTCCACAGAGCTTACAGCTTCCTTCTGGTCTGCCTTGACTGCAACCTGACCAGAGGTACAACTCAGTCGGAGCAGAGAGTAAACACCTTGCTTTCAAGTCGACATTTCCTTTCAGCAGCAGCAACCGAATGTGACTCCCCCCGGGCTAGGGTGGACAGAGTCTCTGTGAGTCCCCTTCGACAGCCCCATCACTCCAAGAACTGAAGACTCAAAAAGAGAGACCTTGCTTGTGTTCATGGTTGTCCTCCATGGCAGCCCATCCAGTGTGCTTCTCTCTGACACCAAATGGCACAGGAGGAAGGTGATCTGGGGACTACCTCCAGTAAAGCAGGGCTGTTTCTCCAGGCAGTGGCAAAGGCTCAGACTGTCCTTCTCCCTCTCAGGCTGTCTTCAACTTTGTGATCCTTTGTTTGTCCTAAGTCCCCTTGAGCCTTTCCCCAGAGCACTCCTCAGTCACAACAATTAGAGGGTTTCTGAGCTAAACAATCTTCAACATCCTGTCCCTTCACTTTGCTGCTTTGTTCTCCATCTGCAACAAAATCTCCTTAGCTAAGCAGTGGCCTTTTCCTCCTTCTTCTCAGCACTTCCTCCTTTGCTACCCTTGGCCCATTTTCTTCAAGAACCCCTGCACCAATGAAGGAACAGGACCCCTTTACCCAGACCACAGTCCCTTTACCCTGACCCCAGCCCATGGCATAAGCATTGGTGCTACTGCCCAGCCCCACAGGGAAGAGATAGCTTGTGCAACATGACTGTCCAGCTGCCACCTTCAGAAAGCTCTTGGATGCAACAGAAAGCCCAAGCTTTCTCTCAGTTGTATGGGGTTTTATTGTTGGCATGTCGTGGAGTTCTATCAAGGAAATTGCAGCTATGCTCGCCTCGTTTGGATCTTGTTTGATTATCAGAAAAGTCCTGCACCATCCTGTATGTCACGGGATTTGAACATGCTGCCTCTCATGGAGCATAAGCTTATCGACATTCATTTTAGAGATTTCACTTCTAAATACCAAGTGGTTCCATGAATGTGTTGATCATTTTTTTACAGGTGTTCTTCTCCCATCCTGGCTGGCCAGTGTCCTGGGATTATAACTGTGAGCATGTAAAGTGCCCTAGGATGGGCATATGGTGCTGGAGCTGGCATGGAGATAAGAGAATAACTTGGCCACGGTGTTCCAGCTTTGTCACACTGCCACAGTGCACGATGCAGTGGTGGCAGCAGCAGCAGGAGTTTTGCAGTTTTGTCTGGAGAACTTTGTGCTTAAATTACCCTAAGTTATGAACTCTCGCTTGTGGGGCGATGGCTGCCAGCCCAGCCCTGGGGCAATGGGTTGTGGAGGAAGCACTGTGATGGGTTAACTCATCTTTCAGAGCTGCTGGCTGAGTGGTGGTGCGGGGGTTCATCAGTGTGTGGAGCAAGGTACAGCCATGCCTGTTGAGCTAGCATCCAGCATGGTGCAGGCCAAGGGTGGTGGGAACAGGTGGGATGGCTCAGCTGCATCATCCACAGTACGTGGCAGCCCATGGCATGTGGCTGTGTGACCACGAGATGCCAGGATGTCTCTGCTTGCACTGTTTATTCCTTAGGATGCCCCTGTCACACACCCAGCTGCTGTGATTATTAATTACTATTTATACTTTGCTTTGGGTATGTGCTGCATTTTTAAGACCAGCAGAGGTGGGAACCCTGCCCTCCTGGAGGCTCCCAGGCTATGTGGGAAGGTGATAGCTGCAGTGTGTCTTGAGGGGGGAGCTCAGGCCCTGTGGAAAAAGTACTAAGGGCACTTCTTCCACCCTCTGTTCCCCAGCCACATCAACAGAGGGGGCAGGCCCCCATCACTGGTTTATCAACCCCCTTTCCTGCTTTTCTATCCTCTTTTCTTCTGAGCCCTGCAGCTTCTGCCTGGCTCCACAAGCTTCTCTGGGGCCAGGTGAATGGAGGAGGTCCCTCATGCCATGCTGAGAGTGAATGCA
The DNA here is from genome assembly GCA_013390005.1 of Calyptomena viridis. Lineage (NCBI taxonomy): Eukaryota > Metazoa > Chordata > Aves > Passeriformes > Eurylaimidae > Calyptomena > Calyptomena viridis. The sequence goes on from WEIV01002835.1 coordinate 119,508, forward strand.
GTAGGGGACAGTGGGAACAATGGGTGTGTATGTGTGTGCAGTGGGAATTTCAATAATGCTCCTGGAGCCTGCCCATAAAGTCTATGCCGCAACAAGTGGTCAGGTTGTTGCATGGATTCTCTGATAGTATGGCAAGGTACTTGGCCAGATGGTGATGGCTTCTCAGTGCAGAGGAGCTATTTCTTGGTATCCACAGCAGTGTCCTCTGCATGGCAGCCCTCCTGCTGGACTCTGACTCCCGGGTCTCCTTCACATTCAACCTCAGCGGCCCCTAGTTAGCTGGAGGCAGATGTCCACCACATTGTGTGCCCAGAGAGGGAACATGGAACCATGTTGCAATCAGTGCCGCTGACAGAGAGTGGGTTGGGACTGTCATGTGGCTACAAAAGGGCAATGCTGTTGGCATGAACTTTCCCCTGGTGAGTGGCCAAATTTAGGCACAGCCATCTCCTGCACCCAAAGTGGGTTTTGGCTGTGTTGGTTGCACTGGCCCATACACCTCAAGAGCTTTTCTGCTGTGGTTTTCTTAGGCCAGGTTCAGTCGCAAGCTCAGACGAAGGAAGAGTATGAAAGCAGGACCAAGTTCCAGTGCTGTTCTCTGGAGCTGAGCAGCTCGTTACTCTTTTGTAAGCCTTGGAGCTGCAAACTTTCCCATCTCCCTGCTTGGTGGGAGAAAAAGTGGGGCCAGGTAAGTGGAGGGGTCCCACTGGTATGCAGAGCAAGATCCTCATTGGATGGGTGCTGTCATTCTGCCCTGCCAGCACTATTATGACGCCCAAGCAGTGCAGTGGGCATGGCATCTTCTGTCTGGCCAGGCATCTGTGAAGAGCCATCTCCCTGCTGGTGATTTTCAGCAGCCATCTCCTGCTCACCAGCACAGGACCCAGGCATGCTGTGTGCTTTTCTGGAGCAGGCAAAAAGGGTCATGCTGGGATGGGGGACCCTTCCCCCTTGGCTGGGGAGAATGCCATTCTCTACGGTGGTGTGTGTCGCTGCAGCTGAGGCCCAGCCAAGCACCACCAGAGCCTGGTTGTACAAGTTTAATAATGTAGTGGTTAGCGGACTTGTGGTCCATTTCTCAGATTGTGCTAATTTTTGAGGGCCTCTGCCCATTCCCGGCTGGTGAGGTGGACGAGGAGCCTCTGTCAAGCTGTGCTGGCTTGCTGGTGAGGACAACCCCATCACCCGGGCAGAAGGGTTCACACTCTGACTTTGTTTTGTCCCTGCAGTACCACCTGCTTCCTTTTTTTGTTCTCACACACACTGCGGTAAGATGTGTGCACCCTGTGTTTGGAGCAAACAACAAACCCACGTCATGTGTTTTCGCTTTCTCTGTTTCCTTGCCTCCACGTGTTAGAAATGTGTGGCATTCATGCACTTTCCGTTTTGTAAAAACAGATCACACTTTGTTGCCAGCAAATATGGCAACAGATGGTTTGCCTGGGCACCATAAAAATATTTTGGGCTTTGGTGAAGCAGGTTTTCCCCCTGGTTTCTAGACATTTCTTCTGAGGAGGGCAGTTTGGCTAGAGGGACTCTGGGTCAGTTTGTAGACAGCAGCAGGACTAAAAGATTTTCTGATGTGTGCCTGGCAAATGTCCGGGGCTGGAAACTATGTCAGAGGCGCTTTCCTGTGCTGGGCACCAGTGGGTCAACCTAGGCCCTGCTGGGGATGTGGCTGCAGAGGTTTGGCCTGTTGTTCACTGCTGGCAGTGACAGCAAGGTCATGGCTTTGTAATTTGCTGTCATGTCCCTTCTCTGGGCAATGCTGAAGGGGGACCTCCTCACCTCCTGCCGAGGGTTACTGAGGAGAGTATGCTCACTCTGCTACTTTGCCAGCTGGCATGGGGGGAATGCTGGCCAGGGTGAAGAACCCTTGTCAGCACAGGAATCTGGAGTGGCTGATAGCTGTCCTGAGAGGGACTAGCCCACAGGCCGGTGCTGAGCTGGTGAGAGCAGCACTGGCCCCTGCGGGTCCTTTCCCAGGGAGCGGTGTGGGCCGTGAGCTGCGGCAGTCCTTGGCTGTCCCCTCTGCTCTGACGGGCAGCTCAGAAATAGCAGCTGGCCCAGTTCTCCCGCCCCCGTGGCCCAGATCTCTAAGAACGGAGGTTGCTCCCGCAGCAACAGCAACAGCAGCAGCATCAGGCGCTGCATTTAGCCCATGAGCTCAAACAGAGGGAGAGGCTGCCAGCAGGATCCCTGCCTGGCTGGGTGACGCTCCTGCTTGGAGACTGCGCTGCAGGCTCTGTTTGTTGCTGTAAACACGCTCGCTCGCTGCTGCAGCTTCCCTGTTACTATCTATAGCCGCGATCTCTTGGCTCCCGTGCAAGGCGAGTCTGCGGTCTGGCTCCCACCTTAGCCTGACCTGAGCCAGGGCTGCCTGACATCCCCGTCGTGGGTGGGTGTCTCCGGGCTTCGTTGTAACAAGGATCAAAACAAAACCCAAAGTGGAGGAAAGGACGAGCCTCACCCCTCTCTCCTCCTCGGTGGTTTCCCGCTGGCCCCTTGCCCGTGCCCTTGGCGGCTATCCCAGCGCCCCCGAGTGCTGCTTCCAAGCTCTCCCAACCTTCCGGGGGGGCTGCGGCCCCCCAAGCTTTCCTGGCAGGTCTTCCTACCGTCCTGTGCCATCACCTTCACTCTCGACCGTTACTCGCGTACATAATAAGTCAATAGTGACACATGAGAGAAACGCGCCCCTTGCTGCTAGTCGGGCAGTCCCTGCGTGGGGCCCGCCGAGTACCTCTGCCCAGCTACGGGCAGACCCTGCTCAGTGCTGGCGACGGGACTTGACTTGCAGTGCAAAGCGCACCCCTGCCCGGCCAGCCCCCTTCTTCGCCGCCTTTCTTGGAACGCCTTGCTCCGCGGCAGGGCTGTGCGGGACCTCCCCGAGGGGAAGGGGTCACCTGCGCGGGAACGGCGCCCTCGGGGGCAGTGTCGGTGCCCCGGAGCCCTCGCGAGGTCTCGCTAGGCGGAGGGGAGGGGGGAGGGGCCCCTGCGTCCCGACCCATCCCATCCCGTCCCGTCCTGTCCCGCGCGCCGCCCGCCCGCCGCACTTGGCTGCAGCCTGGAGCGCTTCCCGTCAGTCACGCCCCCTCGCACAGGATGTATCCCATATAAGGATATCTGCGTCAGTGGGTTCCCGAGCCCGGTCGTACC
>WEIV01002835.1:129506-141839 GCA_013390005.1 Calyptomena viridis
TGCTCGCCCCAGCCCGGCGGCTCCCAGGTGCTGCCCGAGGTGGGCTGACAGCAGCCCGGTCTCAGTTCCCGTCCTCTGGCACTGTCGGTCCCTTTGCGGGGTGAGGTGTCAGGAGAAGGAATGGGAGTTTTCGCGCAGCTGGGTGCCGAGTCCCGCGCGTGCTCACGCGTAAAGGCTTGTAGCTCCCGCTGTCCCTAACTAGGTTTCCTTGGCATCACCCGTCCACCTGGAAATCTCCGTATTCAGCTCTGAGCTGGAAGAATTGATCTGTGATGGTGGAAAATCAACGGTGATGTAATTCGACTTAACATAAAAAATACAAAAAAGTCGTAATGAACAATTCCTTTTATCTCCATTAGGTGAAAGAACATAATTACTTTTTTTTTTTTTACTGCACTTGCAGCACAAGAGCTCCCCTTTGAAACCTGGCTTCAGTGTACTGGCTGACCAGGCACCCGTATCCTTGGACACTTGCTCTACCGGTTCTCATGCCATTTGTTCTGTTGTTACTTTGCCAATAAATCTGACTCTACTCCTTTCAGTCAAAATAGAACAGGAAGCCTGCCAAAAAAGCTGTCAGAGCCAGTGGACAGTCAAAAATAAATGGATTATTCAGAGGAAGTAAAGTTCTGGAAAAAAATTTTCTCTGTGCTCACTATAGAGGAACTTAAGAAGATTCCTATGCCTATACTTGATTTAGTGCAAGATTTGTCAGAGGGTATGTTTCAAGCTGAAGGTCCTGTAGAAAAGGTTATGAAACAAATGGCTGAAATAAAAGGTGATGAACAGCTGGACTGTGTAATACTCATCCAAGAGTTCTAAGAGAAGTCAAGACTGAAGTAGCTGAGCTGCTTACTAATGGTTTTGTATAACATTGTATTTAGAAGTGCTTTTATAACAGAGAAAGGGAAATAGTTAATATGCCCATTAAAAAATAAAAGAGCCTGAGAAGTTCTGGAGAGCTGTTGAGCAATGGGCCTGTAATCTGTTTAAAAAGGTGAACTAGTGGGTGCAGGGAGAAAGTAGTGTACTAGAAAAGCTAGCAGACCTTATTCTAATGAGAAATCCTGGCCTCACACATAGTTTGGAGTCCTGTGAGGAGTCAGCAAAGCATATGGACGAGAGATTCAGCTAATGTTGTCTCCTGGGTTTCTAAAAAGTGTTCAGGAAAATCTGTCAGCAAAAGCTTCTTATCTGTGGGATAAGAGGAGAAGTTTTTATGTGGGTAGATGATACTGCATTAAGGACAAGACTATAAGACAGAGCAAAACTATTTCTCAGTAGAGGGAGTCAATATGCAAAGTTCCATAAGGATCTGAATTGAAGCCTGTGAACTGAGAGGAAAAGTAGTAAAATGTCTCAATAGAAAGTGAGTGGGTGATACAATTTGATGTATGTAAATGTAAAGTGTTTTAAATGGGAGATAATCCTAATTTTCAGACATGCAGAAACAGCCTAGAAGCTTGGGAACAAGGTCTTAGCATAACAATAGTTCTGTGAAAACCTCAGCTCAAGGCTTGGTAAATGAGAAAATCAAGTGTTAAGAGACAAGGAATAAGAGCAAGGGAATGAAGCAGAGCATGTCATTATGGCACGGGATAAATCCACAGTGTGCCAGTGCTTTGAATGCTGTGTGCAGTTCTGATCTTCAGAAGGATGTAGAGCACCATAAGACATGCAGAAAAGTAAATAAGTGTTATAAGGTGTGGGACAGCTTCTGGGTCAGAAGCAGGTAAATTAACTAGGACTCTCCGGCTTTACAGAGATACAAGTGAGGGGAGATTTCTGTCAATGCAAGAGCAATGTACAATAAATGAAACTTGGGGAAAATGTGGGATAAAACTAAACTGGATAAGTTTGCTCATTCCACGTTGTGGATACTTGTAGAAAACCTTGTTGCTTGATTTTGTGTATACTGCAAGGGATATTTTTGGGATGAGAAATCCAGAAAATTAACACAAGAAAAAGCTAGTGAGGACTATTAAATACACAGGTTTCCCCTTTGGCTGTGGAAGTACTGCATTTGAAATCTCTGCGGCCTTAAGGAGTACTATGTGGAGGCAGCACTACACCCTCACTTTGTCCATACTACTTTCTTCAGGTGGTTGCAGCCAGGTAGTCTCAGAATACTGTGGCTAGTAACAGAGAGGGGCAAAAGCTGTGCCTAATCTCATCAAATATGACTATTTCTGTGTGGATTTGTAAGGATTTAGCTGTCCTTTTGCTCTTTTCTATGCTTCCTTATTGTAATGGTATTTGAAATGTGTTCAAATTACCACAAGATGTGATGTCATATGTCCATGCGCCTTATCTGTTCAGATCTTTTGCAGATAAGGTTGTTCTTTGGCGCTGCTTCCGGCAGGCTTTCCAGGCATAGGTAGACTGGTGACCCACTGAGGTGCTGAAGTGAAACCAACAACACTCATTCTTCTCATTTGGAAACAGCGGATGTTCACAAGGGACCTGGATATTATATCAACAGGATATCATGGGAAAACAAAAGAAGGTTGTAACTAGCATGTGGACAATGTATCTTTATTATTTCCAATTAAGGAGCTCTTGTTCTGTCACATGTCATCCAGTCCCTCCCAGTGCCCCCAGCATCTTTGGCCTGCAGAACAACAGATTTTCAGCTCCTCTTTACTGATTATATTTGAGCTCTGTTTTTACATAAATGTTTTGTAACTTGGTCTGTTGGCTAAAGATAATCAGCTGCAACATTAAAGGAGTAATTTTAATTCTGATTGCATCGCATCTTCCAGTTGGTAAGGATTTAGTGCTTTTTAAATAGCCCATCTTGAATCTTCTCATGCTGGGGAATACGGGAAGTGATACCAACTCATAATACAGTATTTTTCTGATTTTGTTTGCAAATTAAATATTTCTCCTGAATAGGTAACAGTATTGCAAAGGCCACAAAATACAGTAGCAGTGTTAGTCTTAAAGGATATAATCTGAAAGGTACACAGGGTTCATATATTGTGAGGTTATTTGGGTTTTTAGGTAAAATGTTATTTGGACACTGCTCTTAAGTATAGTGAGTGTTTTGTCATGAGAATGATGCAATTCCTGCTATGAAGTGTTTGAACTCTAATTGTAGGAAAATGACAGTTCCCAGCAGCACACAGTAGAAAGAAGGACAAGCTCTGTTACAGCATTTAGGCACGTGGTCTGACAATTGAATTAAAACAGTAACCTAATGATGATGTGTCACTAACCTCGAGGACAACAGGGAAGATAAACCAAAGTAATTTGCTGTCATTACATAAGAACTTAATGCAAAACAAAGAATGTGTTTTCAGCACAGATAAGGATTTCACTCCAAGACTTTGAAAGAATTCAGCTCTTCAAAGCTTTAACTATTCATGGGAGTCTCAGATCCTCCCATCCTTCCCACTCCCACTCTTGGTTGTTTTTTGTCCCCTGTTATTTGTCAGCAAATTCCAGGGGCTACAAGCTTGGGATCCTCAGCTATGCCTGTGCTGCTAAATCAAAGAGGGTGTTCGACTGCTGATTTTCTACTCTGCTCTACTACACAGTAATAACAATTCTGGTCCCTGAAACAGTCTTGGCCTGTGTCAGCCAGCAACCTCCAAGATGATACTTGGGCATAGTTTAGAGGGTAGCATGTGTCCAATGAGCAGTGAGCAAGACTGTGTGAAACTGAGTCCTTTCCACACTACTGGGTCATGCAGAATATATCCTAGCAGGTTTCACACTGTTAAACACACCTCTGTGCTTTGGAACATATGACAAGTTCTTTATCTTCATGCTGTAAATCACTTCTCTGGGCTACAGCACAGCCCTCATTTATTCAATTCTGAGTGTTTGAAAAACACTCCTCAAATAATACTTACTTGGCACCACATGTAGTTTGGAGGTGACCATGGGCCAAGTTCTGTGTAAATGTGGATGTGGTGAGTGTACTGCCTGGCCTTTCCACCACAGAACAGTTCCTGGCTGTATTGGGTTTCTGTGGCCAGGTTTTGGCAGCAGGGTGGGGCTTCTTCATGAAGCTGCTGGAAGCTTCCCCCATGTCCAGCAGAGCCAATGCCAGCCGGCTCCAGGCCAGACCCACCGCTGGCCAAGGCCGGGCCAATTAGGAGTGACAGTAACACCTCTGTGATAACATATTTAAGAGGAGAAAAAAAAGTTAGAGGGTAGATGAGGATGGGAGCCAGAGAAAAACGGAGTGAGAACATGTGAACAACAATGGTCAGTGCAGAAGGAAGGGCAGGAGGTGCTCCAGGTGCTGGAGCTGAGGTTCCCCTGCAGCCCGTGGTGAGGACCATGGTGGAGCAGCTGTGCCCCTGCAGCCTGTGGAGGAGCACAGGGGCACAGAGATCCACCTGAAGTCTGTGGAGGAGCCCACGCTGGAACAGGTGGATGCCCAAAGGAGGCTGTGACNATCTTGTGGTCCTTAACTTATGAAACCCTTTGTTATATTTTGCAGAGGGTAGTGAGAGAGCGGCGTTCAGCCAGGGTCAAACCACTACACTGGCCCAGCTTCACTTGACATTGTAGATGGTGCCTGTGTCAGGCTATAGACAAGCTCTGGTAGGTTAGAGGATTTACCTCACTGGAAGGGTTGTGTAACATGTTCAGTGCTCTAAAAGGAATCCTGATGACTGTGGTGTTTGGTAAACTATCTCCAGATCATCCTAAATGTGTGGTGGGAAGCATGAACTGATGTTTTTCACTGAATGGTAGATATATAGCTATCTCTAGTTATGGTAAAATAACACAAGGAAATGTGTTACTTTACCTGTTCTGCTATCTTCAAGGTCTTTGTTTCTGGGGCATGGCAAGCTGAGGGGATGGTTTCCACAGCTTTAAGAACCACTGAACGGAAGTCACACAAGCTACCTACCCCAGAAGGGATGATCCCAATTAGGAACATTTGTTTGAGAAAAGTTTTGTGCATACTCTAAATACCTCTAGGTTTCAAGGGAACCTACTGAGGGCAAATGCTTCATTGGTGCCAAAACATTTAATCAAGACCCAAACTTTTAATTGCCTTCTAATGAAACTGCTTTTGTTCTTACTTTAGTCTTTTTTTGTAGATAGGCACTACAGGAATGCAAGACTCTCACTCATTACATCAGAGCAGTCATGGCTTCTTGATAAAACTGTCATATAGTGTAAACATAAATCATCTTTGCCAACAAAAATTTAGCACTTCAAAATTAAATATTTCTTTTCATATTTTTTAGAACACATAATTTGAGAAGGATTTTATTGTGCAAGTATTTTCATGCCAAAAATAAATGCAGCTTATTTGCTGATTCCTTATAGAGTAGCTATAAATAAGGTGGTTCTGGAATGGTGATACTTCTGTGTTTGTGATAAAAGTGCTAACCATTTCCATTTGCTGGATGTATGTAATACAGTATAACTCCATGCAGTCAAACCCCTGCAAAATTCCCTTTTTCCAAACCACTTCATGACCAAAGTCTGCAATATTTTTATGCTCCATGCCACTTTGTCACTTGCTGTTGTAACATCAAGCATTTTCTGCAGCTGAAGGCCTGAACTGTTGCATGCATGTGAGAATGATGATCATAGCTAATTTAAGACACGTGTAGTACACAGGGAATGACCTCACAGCCTCCAATCTTGTCATAAATATAGCTTAATTACTAGATATTGTGTGACATATTGTGCCCTGCAGGTGATCAGGCTCACAGTGTGGTAAAGACCAGCTCTGACTCTTAACCAAAGGTTTGTATTTCCTTTTAAGATACATTATGCAACTGAAATAATCATCTGTATTTATGAGAATGAGGTATTTATTATATAATGATTTCCACCTGAGGATCTTAGGGCTCCTTATGGGTGCTAATGATTTAAGTGTTCTGTTCTAGTTTGCAGCTTACCATGAACCATTCAAAGCAGCATCTGAGTACTTTCCCATTAACCTCAAAAGTGACTAATACACAAATGTGTGGTTTGTTCCCCTCTCCTCTCCCCAGCAGATTTTGTGTTGCAGTGTGTTTGCATTACAGGTGAAAGCAGCACAGCTTGCAGTCTGAGCAGGCAGGTACTGAAGTGTCCTGGATCCATAGGAAGCTCATTCTCCAAATTTGGATGGATCGTTGGAAAATGGTCTCTCTTGCAAAGGACAATATTACATTATTGCAGAATCCTCTTGTGCCAGAGGGTCAGAGTAGTTGCATACCATCTATCTTGGTGTTCCAGGAGACCTTTTTTTCCTTTGATGTGCTGGTGTGAGGCCACTGGTGCCTTGAAAGTAACAACCTTGACTTTTTGCTTACTCAATTAGCTGTCCCCCAGAACCATATGAAACAGGTGAAGAATAGCAAGGTATATTGAGGTGCTGAAACTATGATTTCAGGATAGCTTAAATCAGTCTACATGTGTGGTTCTGCTATCTTCTCTGTTCCCATCCATGTGATTCCGTTTCACTCATGGCTTCTGCACAGTTACTTGTCTGAACTCTTGATTAAATGGTTCAGGAAGTTACACTGGCACAACAAATGTATTTATGTAGGGGGGTTAAGTTCCAGCTGGTCTGAGTCCTGGACCAAAGTTACTGCAGGACAAGTCAAGTGTTAATACCAGAGCAATGGAAGAAGTGGATGCTGTGGCTGACAGAATTGTATATATCCCTGTGGAACAGCATATCAAGGGCATAATTGATTTGCCTAAATTCAGTTTGGAGTGCTCACTCTTCAGAGCATGCACTAAAATCCTTATGTTTTACCATGAAAGTTGTCAAACACTGGAGCAGGTTGCCTGGGGAGGCTGTAGAACCCCCAGCCTTGGGAGTCATCAAAAATTGAATGGCTGAGGCCTCGAGCTGCCTGATCTAATTGTCCGTGCTTTGAGCAGGGATGGGGTTGGGTGGTGTCCAGAGACCCCTTCCAGCCTATGTTGATGCATTGAGTGTATGATTGGCAGGATCAGTTGGGTCAGGGAGAGCACAGTAATACGCTGGTGGTGTATGTAAAAGCAGCTGAGTGGTAACAGGGTTTGTGGCAAGAAGCTACTCCAGATGTATGAAATGTCTCTATGCATATGTATGAGCATCTCTAAGAACTGGATGACATGCTCTGACAGATCTAAGTAGCAGTTTAAAATACCATCTTTGCTGTCTATAGTGGGTTGCTAGCTCTCCTGGGTGACAGCCTGTGCTGTATCCTTGCCAATTCCCAGTGCTCTTAGCTAACCAACTGACTGAGGAAAGGGGTTTGTGCAGAGCTCCCCAATGCCCAGCAGCAAAAGCTGACTTAAATTCTTTTTTTGCCTCCCCTGGAACAGGCGTGTTAACCCAGGCAAGGAGAGCAGGGTGGAGAGACTTGAACAGGAATGCCTGAAACCACCCCATAAGTCACCCACCCCAGAGTCAGACCCCTGAGGCAGCACTTTTAGGCTAAGCCAGCTGTAAACCCAAATTTTGGGGGTCCCAAGACATCCATTAGCTGGGGATTTTCCCCTCAGTTCTGATTTTCCATACTAGTCATTTGTGGATAAAGTGCTATAGCATAAACCAACATACTGTAGTTTATACTGGAACTCACAACAGCGTGCAAATGTCTTTGTAGCCTTGGTGCTCAGTTCCACGATGGATATGAGCATGATCCTGAGCTGTAGGAAAGCTGTCCAGTGAAATGACACGGGGCTGCCCATGTCTCCTGGGTTTTGGCAGCCCCCTCCAGGTCTGGTGTCAGTTGAAGAGTATTGATGCTACTTGGGATTTCGTCATCCCAGTGCCTGGAGTCATGTCGTTATGTAAGAATTTAAATTTGGGGGTTTTTTTAAGCATGTGTTTAGATCTCGAGATCAAGGAGGAGAGTTGGGCAATACAAACCCTGTAGCCCCAGACACCTGAAGCAACAAGCAACGTCCAATGCTGACAGCAGCAATATCGGGCAGATCTCGGGAGTTCTGGAGATCTGACTCGTGGGATTGGCCTCGTGGGTGCAGCGGGCTGGGCAGCCCCCTCCGCCCGACCACCCGGCTGTAGAAAACGCCCTCGGCCTCTCCGTCCCTTGGCCAGGTCCCCGCGAGAGTCGCCACCCGCGCTCCTCCTCGGCCCCTCGCGTCTCCGCGGCCGCTCCTCGCCGTGCCCGGTGAGCGCATCCCGCACTGCCCTCTCTTAGCGAACGGCTGGCTGGGGCCCGGCCTCCCTTCCCCGAGGTTTTGCACTCAGAACCTCAGCCCTGGGCGGTCCCGGCATATGTCTGTAGCCTTGCAGGAATGCTGCTGGTCTGGGTAAGTCGTCATTTCTCGCCTTTCACTGCTCCCTGCTGGTCTCCGGGAAGCTGAGGGGAGAAAAGCAGAAGCGCCCAGTCCTAGTTAAGGACTATTGAATTAGGATTCTCTGACCCCAGAGATCATTACTTCAGCCCCCGGCTCAAATCAGGTCCAACAAGAGTGTATTGCTCACTCTATTGTCCAGATGAATTTTGAATGCCCCTGGGAATGGAGGTTCTGTAACATTTCTGAGCAACTTAGTCTACGATTTGACCGGCCTTACAGTAAACAATCAGGATCTTGGGGACATGTTCTGAAGAGTTAGTATTTCCCTGCTGCATTCCCAAACACTTCACAAATGCCAAACACTTTTTCAGCAAAGCAGTTCCTCAGCCAAGTGGCACCAAGTACTGTTGCGTGGAGTTATTCCCTCCCAGGTGGGGGACTCTGCATTTGATTATTTTTGAACTTCATGAAGTTCCTATCAGCCATTCATCCAGCCTATTTGGATTCCTCCAAGTGGTAGCACTGCTCTCTAGCATGTCAGACACTACCTCTGATTTGATGCTGTGCATTAATTTGCTGTCTGTAAGCTTTGTCACATCATTCAATACATTAATAAAGGCATCACAGAGTACTGGCCCTAGTATTGACCCTTAAGAGATGCCACTTGAGTCCACTGGTTGTCGCTTGGCCTTTGTACTGCTGACTGGCTTTGAGCATGGTGATCCAGACAGTTTCCAACCCACCTCATTATTCATGAGGTGAATATCAGGCTATGTCACTGCTTTGGCTCTAAGGTTATTAGGGTAGGTGGCACTGAGAGCTTCACTAAAGTTGACTAGTGGCTCAATCAGAGCCAAAGAGCTGATGCTCCATCCCCAGTGCAGCAGCCTGCATTACCAGCTGCTCCAGACAGACCCTTTAGTCCTCTCCACAAAACCTCTGCCCCAGACACTCAGCTGATCACATCTCCCATCTGCACTGACACTGCTTTCAGGCTGCCCTCTTTTCTCTTGCCAATTTGCCTTCCCACGATATCTGAGCCTCACAAGGGTGCTTTCTGGGGCAGGACCAAATGGGCAGGTAGACTTTTCATAAAATGGACTGGTTGTTGACACATGTCCATACTTTCTGTCAGAGTCCTTTGCTTTGCTGTATATTTCCTGTGCAGTCTGATAATTTAAATACCTTTAGTTGAAATCTTGTTCTTAATCCTCTTAAATATATACAAATATGTGCTGATATTGAGTCTAGTTGATCTAATGAACCTTTGGACAGAATGGTCTGTTCCTGTAAACACCATAGAGATCAGCAACCTGCCAACCTCTTACCAGATTTTGCCATAAGAAATAGCTAAAATTCTGAGAGAGACTGTAGAGTGGGATCTGGCACTTATGAGAAGTGCTGCAGACTAAAGCACAGCACAAAGGAACTTAAACTCCTACAGGCTATGCTAGTCAGGGGAAGAACCTTGCTTTTGTTTATATTACTGTTTTTTGACTCTTCAAGCTGTGCTCTGCAGGAAGGACTTAGGGAGCTCATAGGTTAAGCCTGTCCTGGGCCAGTGAGAGTCTGAACAGTTGACAGATCCTGGAAGGAGTGTCCTGCTGTAATTACTGTGCTGGATGTTCAGGTGGTGCTGAGGCTGAAGGGCTTCTTGGATTCAAACATTGCATTGTGTATCTAAATTGCGAGTAATTTCTAAAGGAAGTAGAAAGGTAGGAAAATACATCTCACGTGGAAGGTACCTCAAAAATGTCTGCACTGCTATTAGGTTACTTATGTCCTTGCAAAATGGATAGCAGGTAAAAAGTAACATATCGCAACATATGGCTCATGACAATTATTTCAGATCTTTTGAACCCAGAACAGAAATCCCTGTGTGGTGAAAAAGTAAATTGGGATTAAGATTTGGATAAGAGTTAGAGTGATGTGTATTCAAGAGCAGCAGCACTGCAACTGGCTCTTAAAAGTTAGCTTCTTCCCTGCTTGCACAGTGCAGGACAGGCATATGAAAAGATTTCTAACTGAGCACTGACCTGTTGCTATCTCTGATGTCCAGAACTTTTACATGGTCGAAGAGTGGGCAGGGGACAGATGCTGGGTGCAATTTGGAAATAGCTGTGGACAGCTGAGGAGGTGAGGCACCCTGAAGCATCAGTGTTACAGTACCAGGTGCAGCACTGGAAGAGACCTGTAAAGGTGTGTCCAAACACAACTGATGACTGTGTGACAGGTGCTATGGTGCTTTGTTGGATCTGCAGTTTCTAAGGCATTTTCAGAAATAGTCATTCTTCTAGTTGTTTTTCTTTCCCTGCTTTCATCAGAGAAGCATTTATAGGTTTAAACTAACCTGAGCTATGTCCAGCTGCTCACCATGCCAGATCAGAGAACTAACCCTGTGTAGTTTGAGATACAATTCCTTCATTCCACTTGCTTGGGTTAATTGGCCATTTGTGTCCTGTCGTCAGAGAGGCCCGAGGAGGTCTCTTCAAAAACAACATAATCAATTTCCTTATTTTATTTTCTTGCCACCTTTCCTCACTCCTACCTGCTGACATTCAGCATGTTGATGGCAGAGCAGTGGGAACTCTGGCCATTGCAGTCAGACAGCCCTTGCAGTCATTTCAGCTGTGCAATAGAAATGGTCACTGTTGTGCTTGTAATGGTTGTTAATTACCTGGGTTTGAAAGGAAATAGTTTGTTAGCATTTATGCAGCTACAGAGTCCTGCCTGTCTTACAAACTCTGCTCTGTTCTCAAGACCTTCAGAATAAAAATGGAGACACAGTGAAATGTGCAGGCAGTAACAAACACTGCCTCTTGTTTTGTTGATGATGGGAGCAGGGGTATTTTGCTATGCTGAGTTTCCTTGTGAGTGAGGGCATTAGTTCTGGGGAAATGGTCTTCCTCTCCTGAGGACTGTCAAGCACATACCTGCCTTTCTCTTTGGGAGCCCTGTCATTGGAGTTGCAGAGGTGTGTGTGCAGAATTACCTCACTGACCCTGAAGGAGGGGGTTTTGCTGAGGAAATTTAATAGCTGCAGTACCTGAGGACCCTCCTCTGTTTGCTTGAGCCTGACAGTAAGGTCCTTCTACTTCTGCTAATGGGCTCTGTCCAAATCCCTCAGTAGATGAGATCGCTTCTGTCAGTGCTGAGAGGCTAGGTGAGTCTAGCCAGGTATTTGAATAATGCTTCACAAGGAGCAAGCTTTTCCTCTATCCCACAAACCTTCTGCTGACAGGCAAGGTGTTAAAATAAAGGTTGTGTGGCCCTTATTGATTCTATCCAAGACTTTTTTTTTTTTTGCCTTATAGAAGCCTGACACGCAAAGTCTTGCACTGTGCCTTTCAAATCAGGCTCTAGATCAAGTCTTGTAAAGATTGGGTGCAGCTGCAAGATTGCTGGAGGGGTTTTCATCCTCACATCAGATGGAGCTTGGGCAAAAAACCCAAACCAAAACAAGGGTAAATCACAGAGCCAGCAACTTTCTTGGCGTCTCTGGAATTGTGGCTCCTCCTGCCCCTCTGGCCTTCAGAAATGTACTCGGCAGAGCTGCCCGCATAGAAAAACAAATGCTTCCCAAACCAAAACAGAGTTGGGTGTTGGTAGTGAATGGGCCAACACTGCGTGCCGGCGTCATCTCTGCCCACTGCCAGCACGTTGTCATAGGAACAGCTGGATTATTTTACAATCCAGCTGTGGATCCAATTCTCCAAAGGAGTAGCCTGGAGGGAGGAGAGAGGGGCAGGCAGAAAGAAGCACTGCTGTACTTTCTGGCAACTGGAGGGAGGAGTATTAGTGGAGAGAGGGAGGGAAGGATTATCGGTGAGTGCCATCTGTCATAGCCTGAAACAGCAACTAGTCATTTCCAGGTAACTGACTGCTGTTAACTGCATCTGGGAATCACAAGGTGCCCTGTTGGAGAATGGCAATGAGGAAAAAGGTAAATCTTCTTTTTGTGGTGAGCCTGATAACATGTGTCTCACAGGATGCTCTCCTGCAGAGACCGTAGCTTGCCAGTTGTGGGGAGTGCTGTGCACCTGTGTGGGGTCCCACCACCACAGAAAGTTGGAGCTGATCAATTAGCGAGTGTTAGTTCATTAGGAAAAT
>WEIV01002835.1:142082-168758 GCA_013390005.1 Calyptomena viridis
CACAGTGAAATGTGCAGGCAGTAACAAACACTGCCTCTTGTTTTGTTGATGATGGGAGCAGGGGTATTTTGCTATGCTGAGTTTCCTTGTGAGTGAGGGCATTAGTTCTGGGGAAATGGTCTTCCTCTCCTGAGGACTGTCAAGCACATACCTGCCTTTCTCTTTGGGAGCCCTGTCATTGGAGTTGCAGAGGTGTGTGTGCAGAATTACCTCACTGACCCTGAAGGAGGGGGTTTTGCTGAGGAAATTTAATAGCTGCAGTACCTGAGGACCCTCCTCTGTTTGCTTGAGCCTGACAGTAAGGTCCTTCTACTTCTGCTAATGGGCTCTGTCCAAATCCCTCAGTAGATGAGATCGCTTCTGTCAGTGCTGAGAGGCTAGGTGAGTCTAGCCAGGTATTTGAATAATGCTTCACAAGGAGCAAGCTTTTCCTCTATCCCACAAACCTTCTGCTGACAGGCAAGGTGTTAAAATAAAGGTTGTGTGGCCCTTATTGATTCTATCCAAGACTTTTTTTTTTTTTGCCTTATAGAAGCCTGACACGCAAAGTCTTGCACTGTGCCTTTCAAATCAGGCTCTAGATCAAGTCTTGTAAAGATTGGGTGCAGCTGCAAGATTGCTGGAGGGGTTTTCATCCTCACATCAGATGGAGCTTGGGCAAAAAACCCAAACCAAAACAAGGGTAAATCACAGAGCCAGCAACTTTCTTGGCGTCTCTGGAATTGTGGCTCCTCCTGCCCCTCTGGCCTTCAGAAATGTACTCGGCAGAGCTGCCCGCATAGAAAAACAAATGCTTCCCAAACCAAAACAGAGTTGGGTGTTGGTAGTGAATGGGCCAACACTGCGTGCCGGCGTCATCTCTGCCCACTGCCAGCACGTTGTCATAGGAACAGCTGGATTATTTTACAATCCAGCTGTGGATCCAATTCTCCAAAGGAGTAGCCTGGAGGGAGGAGAGAGGGGCAGGCAGAAAGAAGCACTGCTGTACTTTCTGGCAACTGGAGGGAGGAGTATTAGTGGAGAGAGGGAGGGAAGGATTATCGGTGAGTGCCATCTGTCATAGCCTGAAACAGCAACTAGTCATTTCCAGGTAACTGACTGCTGTTAACTGCATCTGGGAATCACAAGGTGCCCTGTTGGAGAATGGCAATGAGGAAAAAGGTAAATCTTCTTTTTGTGGTGAGCCTGATAACGTGTCTCACAGGATGCTCTCCTGCAGAGACCGTAGCTTGCCAGTTGTGGGGAGTGCTGTGCACCTGTGTGGGGTCCCACCACCACAGAAAGTTGGAGCTGATCAATTAGCGAGTGTTAGTTCATTAGGAAAATGATTCATCACAGTTTGCCCTCTTTGCAGTGTTTATTGTCCTGTTTCCTTTATGGAAGCTCCTTGAATCCTGTTTTGAGGTTGCAGAGCACTGGGGGCATTGTAGTTGCCTAAGCAGAGGTTTAGTCTTTGTCCTGCTGTCATACCAAAATGAACACACCTGGTCTGGTGGCAGGATGTTTGCTCTTCAGGTGAGCTCCAAGCCTTGTGGTTTAGCAAGTCACACTAGTTTAGGACTTGATGAGTACTCGCAATGAAGATTTGGTGAAAAAAGCCAGGAGCCTGCAGTGGCTATGAGAACAAAAGCAGGGCCTTTGCTCTGAAAGGGGTGGATCTGCTGCTCTTCTGGAAGGGGAATCCAGGCAGAAGGAATTCACCCACCTGAGGAGCGCTCCCGGCCCAGGGAGAAGCGAGAGGAGGCAGAGAGGCTCGGCTGGAGGCGGTGGCCTTAGCAGCTTCCTGCTGTGCCCCGTCCATAACGTGGGTACACTCGTGGCGTCACCCCGTTTTATCCCGTTCCACTGCTGGAAGCGGCGTGGCGAGGTCCCGGGATGCGGTGGCCAGGGCTGCGGGAGCGCCCGGTGGCTCCTGCGAGCGGCGGCCGGCAGAGNCCGCGCATCGCGCTCCCGGTGCCCGTCCCGGCCGACACAGCCCGGCAGTGGCTCGGGAAGACCGGGAGTGACAGCGTGGCCTGAGCATGTGTGAGCAGCCCTGGAGCTGGCGCTGCTGGGCATGGCCGGGGCACGGGAGGGACAGAGAGATTCGGCCGTGCCGCTGCACTCTCACCCGGGACAGCACGGGGCGGGCAGCTGCCTCTCAGCTCCGTCAGCGTGCTCTGCAGCCTGGCTTGACTGGACAGGAATTCTTCTGTCACACAGGGAGGGATGTCCAAGCAAGAGCTGAGCACGGCTGGCAGGATAGCTGAATTATCCTTGCCTTCCCATTGCCAAGTTGTCTGGCTGCTCTGATAGGCCTGGCTGGGTCTGGAGACCCTTTCCCTCAGTCAGTTCACAGATGACACCAAGGTGGATGGCAGTGTTGATCTGCTGGAGGGTAGGAAAGCACTGCAGGGAGACCTGGACAGGCTGGATTGGTAGGCTGAGCCCAATTGTATGAAGTTCAACTAAGTCAAGTGTTGGGTCTTGCACTTTGACCACAACCCCATGCAGCACTACAGGATGGGAGCAGGGTGGCTGGAAAGCTATTTGGCAGAAAACGACCTGGGGATGCTGGTTGCCAGCTGCTGAACATGAGCCAGCAGTGTGCCCAGGTGGCAAAGAAGGCCATCTTGAGTTGGATCAGAAACAGTGTGGCCAGCAGGACCAGGGCAGTGATTGTACCCTTGTATTCAGCACTCTAGAGGCCACACCTTGAGTATTGTGTTCAGTTTTGGGCCCGTCATACAAGAAAGACAGTGAGGTGCTTCAGCATGTTCAGAGAAGGGCAATGAAGCTGGTGAAGGGTCTGGATCACAAGTCTTTTGAAGAGCAGCTGGGACAAAAGAAGGCTCACGGGAGATCTTTTTGTCTCTCTACAACTACCTGAAAGGAGGTTGTAGTGAGATGGGGATCAACCTCTTCTCCCAATTATCAAATGACAGGACAAGAGGAAATGGACTCAAGTTGTGGCAGAGGATGTTCAGATTAGATGTTAGGAAAAATTTCTTCACTGAAAGGGTTGTCAAGCACTGGAACAGGCTGCCCAGAGAAATGGTTGAGTCACCATCACTGTTGGTATTTAAAAGACATGTAGATGTGACACTTAGGGACATGGTTTAGTGGTGGACTTGGCAGTGCTGCGTTAATGGTTAGACTTGATGATCTTAAAAGTCTTTTCCCACCTAAACAATTCTATGATTCTACACATGATCTTTGCCAGAGCTGGAAGGACAGATCCAGTTTTATTCCTTGATTTTGAAGTGATGAGTGTGTGATAAGAACCACAGAATGTCAGGGAGTTTAGAAGACTCTGACATAGTGATTTTGCCCTTTGTCAGAGTTCAGAAAGGATACTGAGCCATTTTCCATACTTCACTTGGCATTTTTGTTGATCTCATGTATGGATTGACACTCTATGTGCAGACTAGGGTCTCAGAGAGATTTGAAAGCGGAGTATCTGTCCTGTACTTTACTGATTCTTAACATTTTAATAAAATGTAAGTCAGAGTTGCAAAGGAACATTTTAGGTACTGCAGTACCTTCTTCCATCCCTTCTGCTTTCTTAATTCTTCTGGCTCCTCCCAGTGGTCCCTGTTGACCCTGCCAGTGAAGACTTGCAGCCTCCTTTAAGGGCACAATTGGCAGGTCTTCGAATACTTATATCCAGCTTAGATTTCAGCATGTGGACTTCTTTACCAGCACACCTCCAAACTCATCAGAAGCTCCAATGAGAATTGGCAGCTTTAAATTATTTTCAGGATTTGGACTTACAAGTAAAGACACCTGTTTGAAGAAAATTACTTCGGGGCTTTTTTAGTAGTGCAGTTCTGGACCTGACCCCCAGAGGAGATATTTGCAGATGAAAATATCACTGGAGAAGAGGTCAGGGTTTGGCCCATAAAATATACAAAGAAAATGCTTTGCCTGGCATCTAAACTGCCACTCCAGTCAATTCCACATTTTCAAGGAGATAGAGAGATTCCTCTTTTCTCATTTTATTTTTGGTCTCTACTGCTCTGGGGACATGTTTGAGGAGGCAAACTGCAGGCAGTGACTAATGAAGTGCCTCAGATGTCTTTCCATGATGAGACAGCCACCAGTGTGGAAAATACTGCACTTTTTCTGGGGGGGAATTTTGTCTCTTGCTTCCTGCTATAAGGAACCCACTTTTTTGTTCTTTATTTTAGGCTTCAGCAGAGAAGGAGGATTTAGGGAGTTTTAGGCAAGTCAGAAGGACCTTTTTTTCTCATCACTGATATTCAGGTTAGACTTTGTTTCCAAGTTATCTCTGTTACAAGTCTCACCTGTTACATATTTACCTGGACTCATCTCCTCCTGCAGGCTGTCACCCTGACGCTGTGCCATCAGTTGGTAAGACCTGCCAGCTGTACTGCTGTTGTGGATAATCTGTTGAGCCGAGTGATTTGGCCAGAGCTGTCACACAGGTCAAAATGGTGTAACAATAGCAGTGGCAGCCCCAAGCCTGTTGATATGCAGGCAGGTGGCTGTTGCCAGTGCATGGATCAGCTCTTGTGTGTAATGAAAGCAGCAGTTACTGGTCCTGAGATTTTCCATGGATGCAATGTAGGATCTCTTATTGCTTGCTGTATAGCTACATGGAGATTTTACTCTTGAAAAGGTTGGTGTTGATGGGTAACAGGACTGTCCGTCAGTAGAAATTACTGAAGACGAGACATGGTAGCTGGGGCAGAATGTGGGAAGAAAGCAGAGAGAAGAAAATAAGATTGGTACAGAGTAATTGTGGAAGGGCAGAGGAGGTGTGACATTGGCTTTTATGGGGAGTTATTAGTATGGGCCCAGGGAGGAGTATGCAGCTGAGAATTGTCCTGCGAAATTACTTGACCTGTGTTGGCACTTTGAGGGTGCCATGTGGTAGATGGAATCCAGCTCTGCTCCAGGAGTTCCCCAGCTATGACAGGTCTCTGGTAAGGTGAACTGAGACCCTGTAAAATGACACAGTGTTCAGCACTCAGGCTGTGCCACTACTCCTATCAGCATGGGAAACACATGCAGCAGTTAGAGCGTGCTGCTGCCCAGCCCCTTCTGCCTTTTAGGTTCTTTCTTTTCTTAAGTGGTGCTATGTGACACACTCATGGCCAGTGATGGATCTGGACCACCTGTATTTGATGCTGCACCCCCAGAAAAAAAGCAATTCAGCATTGAAGCCATGCTTAGCTGCACTCTTAGACAGAACTGCCCATGAAAAAAGGAGTTTTAGGAACTCCAGTGTACTGTTTGTCTTGGGATTCCCCAAACTCCTGTACTTGAGACTCTCTTGTAAGAAGTCAAAAAACTTTTTTGAAAAGGCTGATTAACAGACAGTCCTGTAGAGTCCCTGAATGTGCATATTGTCTTGAACTGTAAATGTAGATAGGTGTGGTGTTGCTGGGTCTTGGCATTTGGTGCCCTTCCAAGCATCAAGTATACCACTGACCTTCGAGTAGTAAGGCACTAAAAATAGTAATGTATCATGTCAGAGTTGACTCCTCTTCCTCTGACTGCAAGAGTTTTTCTATTTGTGAGTTTTTCAGTCTCCTAAGGTAGACATCAGGGTGGGTGGGTGTGTTTCTGTTCATTTGGTTGGTTGGGGTTTTATTTGTTTGTTAAGGAAACATGATCAGATCAGCTTTGACCCTCTAATATAGTCTTTAGCTAGTAGTAAAATTATTGGAATCAACTGATGAAAAATAAATTATCAAAATCACTTAGTCAAGTGAAGACTTTCTAAAAAAAACCCAAATGTGCCTTTGCTCATCATGCTTACAACCTTGGTATTGCAGTCATGAAATCCTGTAAAGGAAAAAAGCTTAAAAGTATGGACAAATGTGAAACTAATTAGCTTGGTTTCATTGTCCAAGCTGAATGAAGTGCTGAAAGAAAATAAACATTCATAGTGAAGCACAGCATGGATCTAAACAAATTCTTGCAGCTTTAGTAATAATCTGTAGGGCTTCCTTACTGAATGAATGACTGGAGAATTTTATTTTAAAGCTGGGGTTGTACTCTGATGCTGTCACCCTGAAGCTGCATTATTCAGTGTGGACCTGCTTTTGCCACAGAGATTGGACCAGACTCTCCTTTTCCTGTCAAAGAGTTTCTTTGTTCGGGCAATCGTGGTAGCTGCATGTGTCTATTAAGCATGCATAGTTTTTGATTTGGACTCTTGCCTTTTAAAGATCAGGCCATGAGTGATTATGGTTTTTAAATTTGCTTTGGAACTAGTATGATTCCTGAGAGTGCCTTCATTTCCAGAAGTAGCTGTTCAATGGATTTGTCTTTAGATAAAGAAAGTTCTATACTCTGGCCTGGATAGAGCTTGTCAGCTGCAGTTATGTGTGCTGTGAAATTCCCAAGATTCCCATCACCACCCTCGTTTAAACATCCCCCAGCCCTGCTATAAACAAGTGAGAGACACTCACCCTGCACCCTGGCTGGGAGCCAAGGATATCTGGCTTTCTGGCTGGAGACTGAAGCTGGAGCACAGAAAATAGTGTCAAGTCATGAATCATCTCAGTGAGGATTGACACCCACCATCAACAACTGGACAAACCTGGGGTCTCTGGTCAATAACCAGTTTATTTCTCACCAAGGTTACAAAGTGCAGGTGAACTGGAAAGGCAGCAAAGCACTACTGCCCCTGCTCCATGCACAAAGGGCACCTCCTATGAGCCTCTTGGCTGCTTCTGGATGGTTTCCTAAAGTGGCAAGGCCTATGTAGTCATGCTGTTTACCATGAAACCCTTCTGGCAACTTTTGAACATGTGGGAGAGCTTCAACCAAATTTTGAGAGAAGAGTAGAAATTTCCAAGATTGTTACATTTCTATAGATTTTGTGAGGCTCTACAGGTGGACAGAAGAATCAGGCCCAGTTCAGTGACATGCCATGGGACAGGCATGGAGCATGTGTCTGGTCTGGCAACCAAGACCTGGATACATAGGGTGTGTGTGTTGGTATCACAGCCAGCACAGACATACATCAGGATTAGCCAGAACAGAGGATGGGAGAGGTGTGAAGAGGAAAACAGAATTAATGCAGAGTGGCAGAGGCAGAAAGCAGCAGAGCACATCAATGTGGAAATTGGCTTACCAGCTGTTTTCTTCTGTACCAAAGATCATTATCTAGACCAGCTTGTCCTTTTTAATTCTGGAAAGAAATCTAGACAGTCCGTGCTCATGAGTGAAGACTCAGACATACCTCTATAGCTTCATGCACTGAGTGTGAGACTCACTTGGTTGGCTGCATCCTAAGCTCCTCTTTAACTCTGCTTGAAGCTTGAGAGCACTGCCTCCATTCTGAGGGACTTTGCAGGGATTTAGGTACAACCCATCAGCTCTTAGCAAGTTTCCAAGGCGGCATGGCTTCTTTTCTTGTGAAGTCCTCACTGCCTGGTCTATATATGCTGTCTGCTTTCATCAGATATATGGGACAACAAAGACTAATGGGGGTGCTACATAGCAGCTGAAGTTTCCTTGGGTACTGCCTGTGCATAAACTTAATGAGCCTGCAGCCTTACTTTTATTTGCTTATTTTTATCTTTTTGGCCTAAACAACCTCATACCCAAACAGGAACCATAGTTTTTGCCTTATGGGACACCTTACCACATTACTCTGGAAGTGCTGTAGCTCAGTTTGGCAAGGTGATCTTCTCCAGTACAACTGCTGTCCGTGTATCCTTGCGATTGTTTGCATACCCTGGGAGTTCCTCCTTCATCTGTGCCACACTGTAGTGCATCTCATCTGAGCTGATTTGTTGCGTTGTCCATATGCTCTGTGACTCTGGGGTCACCTTCACCAGCCACTCTTCTCTTAGGTTGGATCAGGAGCACATGTCCTCTTGTCCATGGCTCAAGGGTGCAGCCAGCCCCCTCTGGTTGCCATGCCCCCTGCTTCTGCAAGGTTATACAAGGAAAGCTGAAATTTTCTTGCCAGAGGCATGGGAGCAAATTCAATCTGCGGCAGACCTGGAACAATGAACAGCTTGGAGAAGGTGTGCTTCCAGGACATGTGCCAGCACTGAACCAGCACCAGTGGCAGGTTTACAGAAATGCCACAGGCAAAACAAGAGTTCTGGCAATTCACAGGCTCCCCAGATTTGACAGGTAATCATCCAGCCTTACCTCTTGTATAAGACTGGTCCCTTCATTTCAAGTAGTCACCCCTGTCACACACCCAATAATATGTGCTTGCCAGCAGTGCTTTTGGGAGGTTAACCAGCCTCAGTGCAGAATCAAATAGAGACAGGGAATCTACCATGTACATGGGCTGATCAGCCACACTCTGCAAAACAGTGGTTTATTTCTAATCAGAGGTTGCCTGGTTATGGTATCTGGTTGTGGTTCCCATTCTTCCTTTCTTCAGGAGATTAAAGACTTTTTGAGTGCCCCATGTTTACTCCCTGGGATTACAGGGGAATAAAGGCATTTTCTTCTGTTCGAGAGGCTAAACAGGCTGAGATTACTATGGGGCGAATAAATGCAGCTCTCAGCCACTGGAGTCTTTCTTCCTTCTCCATTCCCCAGTGGCCAACATCCCCCTTAAAGTAGGGAGGTAATGTTTTTTCCAGTGCTGTACACTGGCATCACGTACTTTCTTTTACTCCTACCCACGATGTCCTTGTCTGAGTGTCTACTGTGAGAATTCAGAATGGATTTTAACCCATATTCCTAAGGAGAAGTGCTTGGAGTTATATGATACAAGGTGCATGTTGAATCCGAGACAGAGAAGACGAGCAGCCACAGAAAATGTTTTTTGAGTTGTAAGGTCCAAAAGGAATTAATCACTGCAGGGAAATGGCCCCTCTCATCTACACAGAGGGTGGGAGAGAGAATAAAGGAAGTGTCTTAGAACGGAGAAAGGAAAGAAAGGTCCTTGCAAAGTCCTTGTCAGTACTAAAATAAATCTCTGAAGAGAGAGAGGGAAAACAATAGTGGCAGAAAGCTGCCAGAGCAATGGAAGAGCAGAGCCTTAAGAGCAGATCTCTTCTTGATGAAAGGCCGCCAGCTCTGGACCTTTGTGGTTAGTTTGCTTTGGTAAACCCAGTAACTGTTGGCATGCACTTTTCTTTCTCATCCGTGGACTGCTTGCTAAATAGGCATAGTGATGATACTGAGGGCAATATCCAAACAGGAATGAAACTGAGCCATTGGATCAAATACTGGATTTGAACCAAACCAGTCTTGTTTTGGAGCAACTAAACTGTCCGGTGGGCTGGAAAAAGCTCTGGGGAACCTTGACCAAGGCTGCTAGAGAGCAGAGTAGTAGAGACTTTCCATCCAAAAAGGATCTAGGCAACATGTCCTTACAGTAAACAGAAGAAAGCCTTGCAATTCTGAGATCCTTAAGCATAAGGGGGAGTGGAAGAGGCTGCTGGGAGCAGGCTGACAGGCCTGGGAGGTTTTATACTGACAGAGTACATCTGTAGAGCAGAGCTGCCAGGCTGTCGTGCAAACCCACAGGGGGACCATCTCACACTTCAAGCACATACTGTCTGCATCTCTGGGGCTCCTCGCACCTTCCTGGACATGATTGCAGGCAGGGAAGCAGGTCAAATCATTGCATTATTAACAGCAAATTTGACATCTGTGCTGGCCAGTGGAACAGCCCAGGCATTTGGTTTGTTTGTTTAATTTTTGCCTTTGGCACTTTTGCTCTCTACAGAAGGTGCCCTTAATGCATTGCTAACACACTGCTTGGGGTAAACACTAAACGAAACTCCCACTATTTTGGGGAACGTAACTCTGGCATTTTTTAAATGACTGCTGCTTTTTTTGTGATTCTTGGACAAATTGAAACTAAAACCTCTTCATTGACACACTGGGTTTTTTTGTGTTGTGCTGGTAGGCTGCTCTGTGGTTGCAAATCTTCAGCATACCCAGATTCTGCTCTTGCTTGGCCTAACTTGACACTCTGGACTAATTTCATTAATGTCAGTGAAGACATTTCCTCTTTATGCTGGCACAGAGCTAGTTTGGACATGAGCCCCACCATACATAGAGCAAAGCTGCAACTCTCCCTTGCTGCAGCTAGCAAGATCTGTGCAACAGAGATGAACTTGCTGGAGTGCAGAACATGAGTACATAAGTACTGGGGATTAGGGAGAGCTGCTCTCCTTCCTCCAGTTTACAATTGCTTTCACCAAGAGCAGGTTTTCAACTGGGAGCTGTTAATTTCCCCAGTATTTGCTCTACAGCACAAGGGAAACGGACCTTTGCACTGAGCATGGCCCGTTCGGATATATTCTTCAGAGGCACCTCCACTCTCCTCCTTCCTTCTACTTCCAAACCCACCTGTCAGCATCCTGGTGCCTGACATCATGAGCCACTTGCCTTCTTGGCCTTGAAAACAGCGGGACTCGGAATGTTAGACTCTTCAGAGCAATTAGAATCTATTTTTAGCTGAGCTGCTTTCTAGAGCCATTGAGTAGGTGTAGGTACAGTGCCTGGGGATAAGGTCTTGGGGCTTGTGACTGCTGAGATGCTGAGAAGAGGTTTGGTGAGTCCGGCAGCAGAGGGTTCACTGGTCCCTCTGGGGGTATTGCAGGGAGGGGGCTGGGGTGGGTGTAGCTGGTGATATGTATAGGCAGCCAAAACCTGGTGTTGTAATGTCTGAGACGCTCTGAGTTTGGAAAAGGCCCCGATGATATCACCCTGCAGAACTGTTAATGGCAGAATACAGGAAACATTCACAAGTCCTTTCCAGATCTGTAAAGGAGAGGAATTAATACTTGTTCTTCCCATGCCCATCATTCTGCTTGGAAATGGCTTTCTGTCACCATCAGGCACCAAAAGGGATGGTTCTTTCTCTTTTTTTTCTTCTCCATGCTGTTGCAATCTCTCTACCACATGTAAGCAGAGAATGCTGAGGGCAAAGAGTGTGAGACTAGTGGCTTTTCTGCATGAGCTCCCTGTGAGGACACTGAACTCTGCATACCATCCTTCAGTTTTGCTTAATCCACTTCCAGAAGAGATAAACAAGCAATGGTGCTTTTAGTGCTGCCACAGAGCATGCAAAAAAGAGATTTAGTTCTGCATGAGCTCTCCCATACTACTTCTCCTTTGTGGCTGCTCTCTGTATCTCTCTCTGCAGCTCTCCGTATCCCACAGCTGCCCTACATGACCACCACCCTTGTTGGAGCCCCTTCCTGCAATGAAGATCTGCTTGACTGCAAGACATTCTTTGTCCATTGTGGCTGTGGCCAGCACAGTGCATCTTCCTGCTGCTTAAGAAAGCATCTCTTTTCTTGAGTGAGGAGTGATACCATGCAGAGATCGCTTAGGTGCTCTCAGCTCTGCTTTTTTATTGTGATCCACCCACTACCACAGAATCCTTGGGAGAATGGGAAGAAGCAGCCCAAAGCTGGAGCCAGTTGATTTGAATTAACTGAGCAATGCTCCACACAACACAAAGAGCACGAAGAATGATGTCAACCAGTAACTGCTTGAACTAGGCAATTATCTTTGTGATTTTTCTCAAACTAGGATATGGAGAATGTGTGTGAAATATTTCCCTCTAGAACTTCATGCAACAAGACCTACAACAGACTAACTGGGCTGGTGTGTCATACTGAGAACAAGTGAAAATATGGCTTGTTAATGTGCTTTGATGGGGGAGCTTTCTCTTGTAGCCAGCTGCTCATTGCCAATGCATAGTCTTGCTTCCCTCCTTCCCTAGTGCATGGGCTGGTCCTCCTTCTGCCATCTGTGATGGATGAGATCAGTGTGGAGCTCCCACCCTCCTGCTTTCAAAAGAGATGAAGTCGTGGGCAATTCAAGGAAGGGGCAAAACAAGTAGTAACTGCTTCGTGTGGCTTTCACAAAACTTCATGTCCTGGACTCACCGATTCCAGCATGGACACTTGCCTGCAGACTGGCTGAAAAAGGACTGTGATAATTTGTTTATTCTTGTGAGCAGCAGCTTGTAGCAAGCATGGTCCTATCCATATGGAAATAGAAAGATAATAAATGGAATCGATTTTCCAATAACTTTCACTCATTTTTGGAGTACAGCCCCAGGAGGACAGCAGTGGGGAACAACTCAGGGTCTGTGTTGCATTATGGTTGTGGAAAAGGCCAATGTGATTTTCCTCTTGTGTAGGGGAGTGAGAATCTCTCTCAAACAGTTCACCAAATATTGTGATCTGAATTGGGGATAATTGGAGGTGTTGACAAGCATGGGAGATAGACTGAGCATAATGCTAGTCAGTTTAGCCAAAAGATGACATAGGTGGAGGAAGCAGTGCTGTCTCCAAACATCTGTGAGGAGATGCGGATTACATTAGCAAAGGAGAAAATTTAGACTGAGCATCAGGAAAGTACTTCCTAGAAGTGAACTGTGTCTCCCCAGGGAGGGGGTGGGAGTCCCATATCTGGCAAGATGGAAACAGCAATAAGTAATAATGAATCTGATTATTTGCTATGTAATGATAACAAATAATGTAAAATGAGTCTTGATATAAAGAGCAGAGTTCTCTGATAGCAGCCAAATGCACAAGCCAGCGGCTGAGCAGGGTGGGACTTTGGGGATTTCTGATGCTGACAGGGTGCACCTGGGAGTTCTGCTGACTTCCTTGAGCCACAAAGCCTGTATTTAGGCTTTTGTTCACTCAATACTTCAGAACAGAGTTAAGTTCAATTCCTGGCTCCTTCTCTTCTTGAGGAAGGAGAAGGACTGATCAGTTTGTGCTTTATTGCTGGCAGTGGGATCCCAGAGACCTGTCCCCACCAGGTTGATTCAGTCACATGCTGTCTGAAGAGGAAATTTCCAGAAAAGAATGTGGAAAAGCAAATGTATGTTTTGGTTGGGGCTGTTCTGTGATACAAGCCAAGGGCTGGAGTGGGGTCTTAAATTGACAACCACATCCAGGAGTATGTGAAAATCATCTCCTCTGACATGTGGCCAAAACACTAGACGCTCTGGCAAAGGGAGCCCTGCCTACAGAGCAGGCAGAGCAGTAGATGAGAAGAGCAACTGGGTCTATGGACTCAAGTGAGCCCCAGACACCTGGATTACAGGGTCAAGACCCCAGGTTTCTCTGTAGCTCGTTTCTCAGAAAGAGACTAACAACAATCTATTTATACACCACTCAAAAAGATGAGGTTAAGGCCAGTGTTTTGAGGATTTTGGTTAGGGTGACTGATGAGCTCTTGATTTGCTTTGGTAACACAGGAGAAAGATGGCAACATTTTGTCTTCTTTCCAAACTTGAAGCCTTGGTTTTATTTAGCATGAATTATAATGCCAGCCCTGGAGCACTAAAATGTGAAAGGGGAACACCCTTCACTTGCAGCCTTACCCACTTGGTCTGCTGATGATTATGTCCTAAATGGTAATCATAAGATAAGAGGAAAATTATGACAGAGGGTCTGGGAGAACTGCGCCAGTCCTGTGGATCACCTGCCCCACCAGTGTAAGAGGAAATGGGTGACTCAGGGTCTGGAAGCACAGCAGTGGCAGCTGCCTTGCAGAGTCCTGACTGAATGCAATCCATGGGGTCAGTCTCTGTCCCCAACAAGTTTTGTGGGGGTTGAAGGAGAGGAGTTTCCAGCCCTGGCTTACAGCAGCCCCAGCACAAAAGATGACAGGCCAGCGGCACCTGACTGTGCAAATGTGAGACACGGGCAAGCATGGGGAAGAAAGACAAGAAAAGGGGCTGGTGGTTGAAGATAATTTTAATCCTGAAGCATGTTTGTCAGAGTACATCCATAGCTGCACAACGAGTCTTCTCACAGTTTATAGGAAAGCAAGCACAAAGAGAAAATAAACTGTAAGAATCAGTCAGTTCAACAGTGAGATCATCAAGGTTATTGTCCTTGATATATTGTCCAGTTATCCCAAAATAGACTGTAATTTCAGAGACGCTTCTTCTCCCCCTAGTCCTGCTACCTTTACCCATGAACAGACTCTCAATGTGCTCCTGCCAGGTACTTGTTAAACTCCCATGCGAAGCTTGTGGGAGGTAAATGCAGAGGGGAGAGAGTAGAGTGGGTGCTGGCCTGGGTGTGGTGGCCAGTCTGGGCAAGAGGAGCACAGCATGCTTGCTTGGAGGTCCACCTGAAAGCTCATGGAAGCTCCTTGCTTCCTGGGCTCAAATGAGATGGCTACAAACTGTGTATTGCTTAAAGGGCTTCCAAGGATGCTTCCAACTTGCCCTGATGTGCAAACCATACCTTCTCTTCCTCCATGACATTCCTCAGATAAAGGTTCTCTTCCTCTTTTTTGTACTGTGAAGGGTTCTGCTCCCTGTGTCCTTGAAGCTGAAATGATGGAAGTAGTACTCAAAGCTCTTGGATCTGTTTTCCATCATAAGAACCCATGGAACCCATAAGAACTGAGCACCAGCTCAGTACATGGAAATGGATCAAGAAGAGTAGCCCATCACAGGACAGAGCGAGCCTACAATTGCAGTGTACTTCTTGTGCAAAACTGGTCAGCTTTTCTCCCAGGTGCAATAGATAGATGAAGAGAGCCCCAGCTGGCAGCATGCAAACCATATGCAGTATGAAAGGAATCTCAGAGTTGCATGAAATCCATTAGCAACGTCACCTATCACTTTTGTATGGCTTGTGGATGGCCTGAGAGCTGATCAGTTGTTCCACCAGCTCAGCTCTCTTTTGTGACAGGGGTATATAAACTAAAATAGCCCTGAGCTCACTTGTACTGAAACGGCTGAGCTGGTGTGACACTGCTCAGGAATGTCCTGCAGTGGGAGGCCAAACTGATCTTGTCAGAAGAAGAGGAACCACCACAGTCAGCACAGCCCTGCACACCCTGACCCTTCCCACAGCACCAGCCAGACTGGCTTTGCAGACCAGTGATGGGGGCAAGCACTAGGGGAAATGGTTGTCCCTCCATCATCTCCCAACTCGGCTTCTAGAGCCTGATCTGATTTGAAGGCCAGACACTAAAATGTCTAAGGAATGAATGGAGAGTCCTATGAGGCCAATACTGGGAATGATCTGGAGTGCAAATTTCCCTCATTCCTTCCCTAAAGCAGACCTGCCCTAGGCGCCATGAGGGCCATGGAGAAGTTAACTCTGCAGCTGGGGAGACATCTGCGATTTGGCGAGGATAGGTTCTTTCCACAGAGGCTGCTAATTCTGCATGACCTAATCTGGGTTTGCTGCTTCTCTGTGCTGTGAGTCACAGAGCACACAGTCGTTTGGTCACTGTGACAGGCTGCGGGGCTTCACAGTGGCCTTTTGCTCTTCCTATAGAGAATAACTGTCTTTGACTTAGCTGCCATGTGCTGTTTGATGTTTTCCATTTCCATTTATATGTAATGAGAACACCGTGATCTGCAGCAACAGTAGGTTGTCATCCTTACAATGCATTAGCTGGTCAAACTGGTCCAGAACAAAACCTGTATGAAAAATTGATAGCTCTTAGGAATTGAAGACTTTGGACAGATACAGCCATTAGTGCAGGATAGCTTGTCTTGTGAATGTAAAGCTTTACAGAGCTGAGGCCAGGAGAGAAAAAGTTTGGTATAAAAATAAAGCAGAAGCTAATCATTCATTGCAAGGTGAGCACTGCCTTCCACATCAGCCTGTCCAGCACCCATGGAAAAGCTGATGCCATCAGTAAACCCAGCCCTTTGGTCAGAAGACTCTCTACCCTACCCCACACCTACTGGGACAGCTGAGCCCTGAGATCGTGCAGATTCCCAAGCTGCAAGCACTGGGCCATAGGTACCAGATTAGTTCTTTTTATTTCCTTTCATTTAGCAGGATCCTGCAGAGCTGGGTAGCTGCCAGTCAGTCTGTCAAGACGTGAACTATTTTGGGAATTTTTATGATGGAACAATATTTTTTTGGTAAACAAATGGAAAGCTGTTAAACAGGGACCTTCACCTCACAGCTCCCGGTTCAGCTCCCTCACTGCTGCGATGCCACAGTGACTGTACTGTCCACTCTGCAGAGCTCCCTTCATGGCTCCAGCAGGGGCAAAACAAATAGCAGCTCTTTTTTTGCCTTTTCATGAACTCCTCAACCAAAAAAAAAAAAAAAAGGCAAAAAAAGAAGAAAAGAGTAATTTGGTTTAAGCAGCAGAAGCATTTTCTTGGTGGACTTAACCATTAACCATTAACCCTTCATTTCTCTGAGGGCAAGCTGTATATTGTCTCTGTGTGCCATGTTATCTGACCATTTAGTATCTAGCCACATCCGAGCCTGGATTTCCTCAGGCCTGCTGGCACATGAATCCAACAAGCAGCAACACAGGGCTGACTGTGAACAGAAGGAAGACTTCCTTTTTCACAGTGTCTGTTAATAGGAAGCCCTGATGGAGTCATAGAGCACACAGAGGAAGGTATTTGTATGGAAGAATTTAGCAGGGAAAAGAAGGGCAGAAACTCTTTCCCACTCTAAAATGGAGGTAGTGTGTTGCTCAGGGGAAAAAATCCATAATGGGCCAGGGAGTCCTTCTAGCTGCCATAGGCTAGAATTTGTTTCACTATTCCTATATGTTGGTGGCAGAGGAGAATCCAGTCTCATATGGGGTGTATCTGTCCCAGCCTTTGAGGGAACTGGTTGATGGCTATCAATTGGAATTAGCCAAGCCATCTGTCTACTCCATATGCTTTGTCCACATCACAAAGATAGTTGCTGGTTTTCCTCAGTCCCTAGAAAGTCCAGTCCAGCTTGTACAGTAATGCTAGCTCACAAAGTCCCTACTGGCAGCCTGTTAATTCCAGAGCATGCTGAAGCATCTTGAGGGATGGCCGCCTTCTTCTCTCCTCTGCCCCTTGTTCCACTCTCAGACTCATCAGGGAGTTGCAGTTTGCTCCACTGAGATCTTGTACAATGGGATCTTTTGATTGTGTCATCCTGATTCTGCCTTGGGATCTCTCCTGTAACTCATTAACTGTTCTGACTCTGAGACTGCTACTAATGACTTTTTGGAGAAGCGTTCAGTAAAGTTGCCTGTGAGTAAGTGCCCCTTCTCCCTGGCCAACTCCTTTACTTCCCTCTCTTGTCCTCTAGTTTCTAGGTTTCTTGTTTCCTTTTGCAGCCTCAGCAGGTCAGCTCTGGTACCTCTGTCCCTTACCCTTCTCCATGTAACTCTGATACTTCCTGAAATTCTTCCCATGTCCATTCCTACACATGAACCTCTTCTCACCTATAGGTCTTCAGCACCCTACAAGGGCAGCTTCCACAACCCGCTGTTCCTGCTCTTCCTGCCCTCTGTGCAGAGTGGCTTTCCTCAGTTCTCTGGTTTGCTCTCTGCTATGTAAGAGCAGAACTCACCTGGCCCCCATCATGAGAGTGCCTGTACTGTACATAAGGATTGAGAATCCCAGGACTGCGGGGAGGACATGGGGTGAGCATCTTGAGAACTGCAGCAGTGATGCAGTTGGAGAGATGCACACCCGTCCTCAAGGTTCCTGGCATTTAAGGCATCTCCATTCTGCAGCTGAATATACAGAGACCAATTTACTCAGGTCTTTCTCAAGTGTGCATTTTAAACAGAGTCAGAATCCCTGCAGCTCATTTCTCCCGTGATTATAGCTTTTGCCATCTATTATTTCTTCTTCTTGGTTTGGCTTCCCTCTCTTCGGCCACTAGCTTCCCCTCTCTTCATTGCATCCCACATTTAGCTCCATGATTTGAACTTAAGCATGCTTATCTGGTCCATCTGCCCCACAGAGAACACACTTCATCCTCAGTAAATAGCTCAGCTCTCCTCCTTTTGATCTCTTTTCTCCTGAACTAGTTGTGCTCTTCTGCAGAGTGTTATCTCTTTAGCACTGAGTGCCTTACCTAAATCGGTGTCACTTATGCCTACTTCTCCTGTTCCTCCTGCTCAGCCTCATTCCTTCCCTAAAAAAGGTTTCTCTTCCTGCTGCAGTTTTATTCCTCCAACTTTTATCCATCTGAATCTCGCCCAGGTCCAGATGCACTTTGTTTTCTATGTGAACCAGGGAGCTACGCTCCAGAAGGGTCACCACATGGGAGGGGGGACAATCCTACAGTAAGTCATGCCAGTATAATGTGTTCTGCTTATGTTCACCTTGTGCCTCTCTGGGCCTTAGCCTATAATTGTCCAGCTCTGTCTTCTTAGTGTCAGGCCATCAGAGCCAGCTTTATGATCCCCTGATGGGTCTGAACACTTGTACAGCAGAATACATGTTTTTTGTCCCAGCAATGCCTCTGCTGTGACTTGGCCACAACTGCTTGTAGCTCTAGATGCTGGGCACCAAAAGGACCCTCTCCATCTATAGTTTTTGTGGCTGTTCCTTAAGTCATGTTGTAGTTAAATACATCCACAAGGCTAGAAGGCAACTTAGACCCTCTGTGGCTGTGACAACATCCAGCTGTACTACATGGTCATGGGTGGTGAGAGCCTACCATAAGGGTGCCTTGTCCTTGGGAGGAGCAGAGAAGAGGCCTCAAGTGGTGACATTGGCAAAACCAGCGGCATGGGCAAGAGCTGAGAGTCCTGTCTCATCTTCATTTGGTCCACCTATTCCTTCACGAAGGACATTCTTTCTCTAAGCTTCCAACCTGCAGGCATCTCATGATCTTCTGTTGTTTATGATACTGCAATTTGTTGCCTTGGAAATAAGTGCTGGTTTATCCCAAACAGAGCCTACAGTTTCACAGTGCAATAAAGTGAGAGGAGCAGATGGTTACCCCATCTCTTCTGTTGTATTTCCCATTATCCTCATCTATAGTTGGATGACAGGAATCTATGATTCAGTGCATGTATCTGTGGCTCGGCTGCATCTACCCATGTAAGATGGGGAGCCATGTTTCTGCTGGGATGTGACATGCTTTGTGTCTAGCATCACTATTTTGGCTTCTTGCAAATGGAACTTGACCAAAAGTGTAAAATAAACAACTTCCAGTAGTGTCTAGGAGCAGTGGGCAGAAAGAAAGGTTCAATACCTGCAGTTTCTGTTTCCCAGGGCTCTGTAGTATCTATCCTTAAGCTTTCAATCCTCTGCAACCTCATTTTACTGTTTTATATGTTGAACTTCGGACAATATACACCTTGTACTCTCAGTAGACACTGGCATTCTCCTTTCCTGCAGCTCTCCTAGGCTGAGGCTGCATTTTGGCAGCAGCTGTGCTAGGTAGGACTCGGGCACTGGATGGGGGCTACATCTTCATGCAAATGCCTTTGCTTGAAAGCAGTTTTCAAAAGAGTTGTTGGTCCAGAGACACACTGGTGTCATGGCTCTAATATGCACTTGGGGAATGGAAGAGATGTGGGGACTCTAAAAGGCTGAGGAGCCTTCAGGATCTGAAATGGCTGGGGGAATCAGCACTTCCAAGCCCAAGATTAATTGCTTTGCAAACAGTACTGCTTTCATTCCTCAGTGTTATTCCATGTGATTCAATCTGATTTGTTTGAATTCTGTTCTGAGGTTTATGTCCTACCCAGCACTTTGTTGCGTGTCCTTTTCTGAGCAAATTTAGGCTGGAGATTAACAGAATATTTCTTCCTTTCAAAGCAGTAGGATCCTTGAACACTTTTCTAGTAGGAACAGAGAGAGCAAAATTCCAATTGGTTTCAAGATTGAGCCTGGTTAGTTTATGAAAGGGATTATATAAGTAATGCTGTTAGAGCTTGTGGCTGGATTTAGTGATCCAGTGTCTCTTCTTGTTCCACCTTTCTGGGAACCAGTTATGTTTATAATTCATTTGAAGAAGCAAAAATTATCCTCAAGGTTCAAATGTTCTGCATTATAAATGAAAAATGGAGCAAAGGAGACCGAATACTGGTTCTTGCCTAGCAGCACGCAGGCTACAGAGCCAGGGCAGGAGAGAGAGTTGGATTGTGGAAAGAAACAAAATTGCTCTAGTGTGGAGATGTGGCATGGGGAGGGCCAGGCAGAGCCCTGGGGGGGGCAATTGTGAGTGATGAGGCAAGGAAGGAGGGCTGAGTGCAGTACTGGGGTAAGGGGTGCAGGCCCATAGATATGGGAGGAGGAGAAAGGAAGAGAGTTGCTGTTCTTGCACATGCCATAGCTGGCTCTTTTGCTTATCACTGAACTTATCCTTTCTGCAATGAGTAACAGACTAAGGCTCCTTGTGCCGCTCCATTAATCTGTGGCTTTCCATTAA
The DNA here is from genome assembly GCA_013390005.1 of Calyptomena viridis. NCBI lineage: Eukaryota > Metazoa > Chordata > Aves > Passeriformes > Eurylaimidae > Calyptomena > Calyptomena viridis. The sequence continues at coordinate 162,152 of WEIV01002835.1, forward strand.
CAGGCAGGTGCTTGTACCCGGGGGACCACCGTGCTGACTGCCAGAGATTCCTGGCACCGGGTACTACAGAGTTAAGCAGCCAGGCTGGAGTGTGCAAACAAACAGTGAGACCTGTACTAACAGTCCTGCTTTGTGCTAGTGGGAAGCACAGGCTCCAACTTCTTCCGATTTCTCACCTGTCCAGACTGGTACAGAGAGAAAATGCCTCTTGGAGTTTCAGAGAAAACCACACCTATTTGCAGTGGGTTCCCCAGGGCCCTCCTGTGGGGTATTAACCCTTCAGACCCAGGTGCACAGTCTCCCTTTGGTAGGAATAATTCCTAACCATCCCTGGGGAAGTCAGCCATTCTCCCTCCACTGCAGGGATTTCTCCTGCTTGTGGCCCAGGGCATTGGCCCATCCACTCCCTATAGCAAGCCACTGTTTTCTCTTTCCTTCTGTCTGTACAGTTATCTCACATAGCTGTGCACTATGGCTTTTTCTGTGTGAACTGGGTTTCCTGACCCAGCTCCTTATTCCAGAAAGCAGAATTTGCTCTGCTGTGTTTGGATTGGACCTGTGATCATCTCTCTGTGTTTGTCTCAAACCCCACAAAGTTTCCCTGAGATACCAGCTCATCCCTCCCACTTGAAATATCCATGCTTTCTTCAGATTTCTTCCTGGTCTCACTGTTTGCTTTCCCTCCTTTCCCTGGTTTCTGAGTTTTCTCGGAAGGAATCCCGTGCTCTGGCCTCCTCAGGCTGGAGTGTTGTGTTGTTGTTTTTCCTTTCGTCGCTATGGGCAGGGATTTCGAATACTGAGCCAAGGAGAGGGAGGGAAGAAGGGAGGCAGTGAAAGAAGGAGGGAGTACAAGGGGAGGGATGAAGAAAGCCAGGAAAGTGAGAAAGCAAAGTGTGCAGGGGAGCAGGGTAAGGAAGAGATGGTGAAGGAATGAAATCGGGAAGGAGGATAGAGGGCATTGGGGAGAGAAAGAGTTTTGGATAAATATCAAGGAGGGCTTTTTCATTGGTTCTTATATTAATAGCACTATTGCAGCAAACAGCAATGTCCAGAGGAAGGCAAGGAACCTCCACTTCTCCTCGCCCCTAACCTGTCTAGGACACAAGGCATGAGAGGTTATTCCAGGCAAAGAGATCCTTCAGAAAATTAACATCTAAGCCTAAAGCAGCTGGTAGGTGCACAGGTTACAGCAGGGAAAATGTTAGACGGGAATCTGGTGGGTAAGGAGAGAATGTGAATCATAAAGACACAGAAAAAATTATAGGACCCTCATTCAGCCTGTTGAAAGTAGGAAGTCTGGGAGAGGGCTGATGTGTTTTGGGAACACGGAAGAAAGTAGAGCAGCTAAGGAAGCTTAAGGCACTGCAGAGAAGTTAAGTAATTCCTATACCAAAAAGAAAAAAAGACAAATTCCCCTAATAGTGCAGCTCAGTTGCTACACAGAAGGCACCCTCAGGTAGTGAGAACTACTAAAACAAAAGGCTGGTGTCCTAGAAAACAACAGTGCCCAAGACTGGGCACCAGCACCTGAGGAGTAGAGTCCTAGAGAGCAAAAGTTATGTGCAGCAATAGAGAGAGCAGAGATAGCCAAGGAATTGCAGACATAGGTCTTATTTGGATTCCAGGTAAATTGCAGGAATGCTCATTAAGGATGTGCACATCCTCTCTACACACCCACCCTGATTGGCTACACTGCAGCAAGAAATTTGCAGCTCACTTTCATCTGTAAAGCAAAATCATACTCCTGGAGCTGCTAGAAGTTATGGAGTGTTTCCTGCTGTAGGAAATAACAGCAGAACATGGATTTTCAAAAAGCTGGGAGTGGCATCTTTCACAGGAGCTTTTTGATGAGGCTAAATGGCCACAAGGTGATTTGTGCTAGCACTGCTGAAATACTGCAAAGAAGTAGAAACCATAGGGTTTCTACCCCGAAGGCTCAGAGCAGTCTGTCCCTAGGAGCCATGCAAGGGTGGCTTTATAGTAGAATGGAAACTAATCCAAACAATAGCGAGCCTGGGACAGACCTTTAGTTGGAATACTCTGTGTGCTTCTCTTCACCCTTGCTGGGGAAAATACAGGCAGATAAAGAAAGTTATTAAAAAGATGAAACTCCTTCCACATGAGCATTGCAAGGAACGCAACATGTCAGTTTACATAGGAGATACATAGGAAGGGATATGAATTAGATACAACTATTACTTTTTTAGGAAATACTATATATTTCAAAGCCTAAGCCAGTGCCTGACAAAGGTAAGAAGGAAATTCCTTTCTGAAGAGGTTATTTCACAATTGTTCAACATAAAGATTATTTAACTTAAGGATCTAGCACTTTCAGAGACAAGCTCTTCCACAGCATTTGCCAGCCTCGGTCTCTAATCAGTCCCATGTTTTAAACAAGAAGCCTGGGGATCAATCAGCCCATCAGTCTATGTCCATTAAGGCGCTGTCTGACCACAGGGGTGTTGACTGCTCAGGCATCAGCACTGCTGCCAGCCCAGACACAGCTGCTTTTCCCCAGTGACTTGGGGGCAATTTACCATCATCTCACTCCTACTGCTTGTGTGATTCTTCTCTTCACTTAACAGCCAAATTCTGCAAAATGACTGGAAATAATATTTTTTAAAAGAAAAATCAGACTGGAAACCCTAGTAGAGGTAGAGTTGCATGAAGGGAACAGTTAAGTCAGAACTAAGTTATGGGGAAGGTGTGACGTAGCCAGAGGTGGCCGAAGAGCAGATACATCTTTACTTGCATCACAACCATCCTCTCCTGCAGGGTGAAGCTCTTTCTAGCTGCAGATAGGTATTGTACTCTGACTTAACAGGAGTCTGAAAGCATAAGTCCTAGGTCAGGTCCTTTAGTGAATGTTTTTTAGAATTGGCCATCAGGATTGAATACTAGTACTGAAGACAAAGATCGGGAAAAAGGGAAGCAGACCCATGAGGATTTGGGTGATTTAAGTGGATGGGCAACAGATGAAAAGCACTGTTTCATGCAGCAAATATTAGATGGCAAGTGTAGGAGCAAGGAACAGGTCTGAGGAATCCCACTTAGGCAGAGCCACAGCACGGCTCCCAGTAGATGGGAGGAGATCATTAACCTCATTAACCCCATCAACCTGCACAAAGGGGCAATGCTAGAGAGAATTTTACACATAGAACATCGGTGTGGCTTTATGTCTCCCAGGCATGTCCCATGTGCATGTTGTTGTGCTAGTCAGCTCTCAAGAGGTTACAGAAAGGAGGTGAACTGGGATGGCTAACATCCTGATTAGACTTAGAATATTAATTAATTTAAAGCAAATAAAGCTGTGCTTGGACATGCAACAGGGATGTTTAGGTCTAACTATCACTGGCTTCCTTGGCCAAGAATGCCCCAGGGAGGTTACTGTGAGCTCATCTCCACTAATGGTGGCATCAGGAGGGCACAGAGAGTAAGCAAAGGACTACCATTACTGGGATCTTAAATATGCTCTCAGTGCATTTACATACAGCACATTAAACGTTGAGGACCCTCAGGAGCCTTGTCAGTGCTCTGGCTCTCATCGCTGTGTCACGGACAGCTGAGAATGCTGGGAAGCCAAGATGCTGAGAAACCTGGCAATAGAGATCAGTACTGATGTTGCCTCTCCTGCCCACCTTCAGAAGACATGGGCCCACTCCAGACCCACTCCTGCTGTGAGAGGGCCACCAGACAATCCAGAAGAGAGAGGTGAGAAGAACAAGGATGGCTGTGGTGCTCTGTCTTGTGGTGTCCTGGCCTATGCCTGAATCCAGCCAATGAGATGCACAGTTCATCCTTGTAGACAAGGCAGAGATTTGAATGCTTGCTGGCAGGCAAAAAGCAGACTTTTCCCAAGGACTGAGAGCAAATCTTTTGCAGTCAAACTCCTGTGCTGGTGCGGCTCTGTCTTGCTCTAGAGTTACCTCTGTTCCAGATAGCCTTCTGTCTCCATGTTGTATTGCAAGGGCTATGTTTCCACATCCATGAGCTGTCACCTTCCACAGACTTTATTTTGGACAAAAATATGCAGATTATCCCTTTCGTCTGAAGAGAAAGCCATCTGCCAAGCAGCAAGGTAGCAGCAGCTTTTTCTGTGCACTGTTGCTTTTGCTTTTTTTCTCAACAGCTCCTGTTTCCATTGCAGATGCTGCCATTGACATTTGGTTAATTTGTCTTTGTCAGCACATGTTTGCACAGCAGCAGCAAAACTGACTGGCTCTAGTAGGGGCAGACATGTTTATCTGACCACTCTGCATCTTTTGACAAGCAGCCTGTTGTTGGTGACTTTTCTGTTCACTTTTACCCACTGAAGCCACAAATTCTTAATGAATTGTTACGCCTTTTCTAGCCAAAATGGAACTATCTGAAAAGTAAACATATGTGGTGTTTACATGAGGCAAAACCCATCTTGGGAAAAGAACAGTTCAAGTACAGGCGGCTGCAAGAACGAGGAAAATTCCCCTGTGAGACAAGAGTTCCCAAGTCAAGAAAGAATGATGCAAGTTTGTCCCTTTAAAATGTGCGTAAGCACTGACCCAAACAAGGATTGCTTCCCTGGAACTAGCTCTTCAACAGTTAAGTTAAACAAGTCCCAGTTAGGACTAATTTGGATTATTATAATAAGGGAGGCTCAGCTGCCCCTGCGACCTGCAGTGGGGAAGGGAAGGAAAGAAATTGTAGGCTGATGGGCTCTCCTCCCCAATGCCCAACCTTCTTCAGCACAGTCTTGAAATCAGTGCATTGTAAACATGCTGCAAGTGCTGGTCATATACAGACTGGTAGGTGTGGGGTCCCTGCTCTCATCCCGTGGGGGCTGGCTGTGGGGAAAGGGGCCAGTATTCAAGGCTGGGGCAGTAGATGTCTATGTTGCAATGAGATCTCTCAGCTCTGCCTAGAGAAAGGGAAATGAAAAAGGTAAAAACAGTGGAAGACAGGGCAGGGAGAGCCCTCTTTCTTCCAGGCTCCAGCAGAGAAGGGAAAATGGCACTTTCCCACCTTCCCCAGAGCAGGGAAGGGTTGCTCAGCCATCATTCTCTCATCCTCATCATCATCCTCTTCTGAAATCCCCCTGGTTTTCCTTTTTCCTTCCCTCAGGATGCAGCAGTTGTGAGGGAGCTGCCATGCCCTGAAGGCAACTTGTCTGATTTGCTAGGGAGAGATGTTATTTGTCAACCACATCGGGATACCTGCAGCTTAAGGCACTAGAAAAGTCTGTCCTATCTGATGTAGGAAGTGAGGTGCCAAGATTAAAGAATTATTGAGGTTGTATGCAGAGGTGTATAAAAAGTATTTTGCCTCTCTGAAACCAAAAATAACAAAAGAACAACAGCATGAGAAAAATAGGAATAAGGATACATGTGCGGTGTTCCACCAAGCCAGGCTGTTACCTATTTCTGTAGGACAACTTGGGCAGATTATATCCTCTATTGAATGCAGCTTTTCTGGTCCCCTGTTCTGCTCAATCCCAGCTCTCCTCAACTGAATTCTCTTCCTCTTGCTGAGATACAGGTGAAAAGGACAAGGCTGGAAGTACTGATGCTGAGATCCTGTGGATGATGAATAGTGTGAATTGTCAGTTGTGAAAAGAAATTAAATTGGTAGATGCCATAAAGCAACAATGACTGACAAGCTTGGGGAAGGAAAACAAGGTAGGGTGGATAGTGCCTTTCTGTGCAGCTGAGTGGGTCAGAGAGGTGGCACTATTGCTTAGTTGGGTGGTGCTGCTCAGCCTGGTGTTTTGCTAGCTGCTCTTGGGATTTATCCTTTCTAAAGAAAAAGAAGTGTTTCTGTCCTGGAATGCTTTAGAAGCAACAGCCTTGGAGCATCCTATGGCAGGTCTAGCATGGTCCTGTGATTGTGCAAACATTTGCTTCCCAGAACAGTTTGTCAGATGCAAAGAGGCCAGTGTTGGAGAGAAAGAAGGAGACAAATCAAATCCACATAAATCGGTTATCAGGAAGGCTCCACCATCTCCATCTGACATTAAGGTGCTAGAGCACTGGGCACAATGAGTGTGCCTGTGCCTCAGGCAATGTCCCAGTGATGATTAGGGAAGAAAACAAAGCAGCTGAGCAGAAGAGCCTTAAATCTTAAATCTGCTTCCTCCTGGCTACTCTCCATGCCAGTCAAATGACTGCTGGAGCTGGGGCTGATAGTCCTTGACTCTTGTATGAGGGAGACAGCATTGGGTGGAACGTGAGCAGGCCAGACTGTGGTGGGATGGCATGAGAAGGATCTTGACTCTCACAGGACAGCGGGGTGACCCTGCAGACCTCCCTGCCTCTGTGCCATTGCTGCCCTGGGTGAGGTGGGCTTGCTGCTCGCGAGCTCCGGATACTCTCTCTGATACTTTGTGCCGGCCGGGCGCACAGGGACTGAAGAGCTGGTGCTCCACACAGGGCGGGCTGTCTCGGGCACGGCTGTGTCGGCACCGGGCCGGGTCGCCGGGGCTGCTTGGGCCCGAATCCCGCCGCGCGGGGGGCAAGGAAGGCGCGAAGCGGAAAGTGTGTGGAGCGGCTCAAATAGGAGCGCGGGGAAGGCTCGCGCGGGGTGCGAGCTGCCGGGGCGCCGTGGCGCGAAGGGGCCGAGGAGTGCCGGAGCGTGC
>WEIV01002835.1:168966-258133 GCA_013390005.1 Calyptomena viridis
GTAGAGGGGGCCACCCGCAGGAGCATCCCGGCGTCTGGCGGCAGCGGGCAGGGTGCTGCCGTGCGGGCGGTCGGGCGCACGGCGGAGATGCGGGGAGACTCATCGGGGGTGGGCACAACCGCATGGGCAACTCAGAGCAGGGTTGCTGCCCCCGCACTGATCAGCTGCGGGGCGGCAGGGAGCGGCCTCTCCCCGCTTTCGGGCGCCAGCCTTGCCTCCTCTTCACCTGCCGGCCGGGCGCACAGGGGAGGGGCGCGGACTCCCTGGGGCCGCCGGTCCGTGCCGGGGAGGCTGGCTGTCGCTGAGCCGTGCCTCCATCCCGGGAGGCCCGGGGAAGGAAAGGGGCCCTGGAGGTGCCCCCAGCGCGCAGTCCCAAGTCCGCTTTAGCAGTCAGGCATGGAGTTGAATGGAAGTTGCATTCTTTTGCACGGTCTGCTCCAGGAGGCACTTTTCTTTTTCCGTGGAAGGGAAATGGGTTTGAGAGCAAATTGGGGGAAAGGGAGAAATACCAAGGGAGCAAGAGCCACATTATATTTCCATTTTCCTTTAATGAAGGCCCTGTGGAGGTGTATTTGAAAACACTGGGTCTCCTATGCCTTCAAGAAGGGTGAGAACACTGTGCTGGCTGGTTCCAGGGCCATATGCAGCGTATGGTGGCCAATGAAATGAGGCCTGGCTCGTTCTCTTGCTTGTCTTGGCAGCTTGCTCTATGGCTTGCATTACCAGCCCTGGAACACAACCACTGCCAAACTGTGAGTGTGTGCATGTGTGTGTGTGTTTGGACTCAGAGAGCCCAGCAGAAACAAATGCTTCTGCAGCTCAGACCAGGATTTTTTCGCTAGTTTTGAGAAGTTGCACGAAAAACTATCTGGAGGCTCTTCCCAGAGTCAGCACTGGGATTTTTTTTGGCAGATGCTTGTGTGGGGGCATCTGGCAATGCCAGTCTTTGGAGTTCAGATTCTTAGTATGACTCTTAGTGGTTTAAAATGGCAAAAACTTGCCCATCTGAGGGCTGAGTGTGTGGGTGCAAACTCTCTGTGTCATGGAGTGATTGGTTGTTCCTGGGGTCTTGGGTGATCTGCTGAGTTAGTGTGCCAGTTGCTGCCCCTGTCTCCTTGCTGAGACACCTATGGATGCTTTTCCTGCATCCTCACAGTTGAGCATTTCCCTCCTTATAGGATTGAAAGGTCTTTGTGCTGTGTACCTTGCCAAGGAAGAGTAAATACTCCCTCACACCTCTTGTCTCCTGCTGCTTTCTTGAGCAGTGTGCCCACCTGGGCTGTTCAAGCACAGGCAGTGCTGAGCATCTGCTCTGTGGTCTCCTTCCCTGTGCTAGTGGTTGCTACTTCAGCTGCATTGCCTGGGCCAGGTACTTGGCAACATGCAGTGTCTTGAGTGTGAAGCTGTTAAGGGGCTCATTTCACTGCAGCAGGCTGTTTGTAGCAGGCCTGCCCCCAAGAGCAAGTGAGGAAGAGCCATGGTGAGTGGCGTGGACTTCTTGCCAGCATGCGTGTGTCCTGCAGTACAAGTGCAACAAGGAGGGGGCACGGCAAACCTGATGTCTGTTTTTGGCTGCATTTCTCATTAGACTGTCCAGAGTATCAATCCAAACATTGCAGGCTATGTTAACGTGCAGCCGGGGGAGCTGAAGGTCCATACGGGTCTCTCAGCTGAGCAGAGCTGTTGCAAACTAGCCAGAGCTGGTCTTTATATGGATTAGAGGTCTTTGTGGATGATCCTGACATTCAGGGCATAATTTTGAAGAGTTTGTAGGGGGTGACCCTGTCATCTCTGATGCCATCCTTGTCCCCTGAGGGCAGAGCTCTGTGTTGAAGTAGTGTTGTCTTCTTGGATTCTAGCCCTGACCATATGTGGTTATGGGAGGTCCTGGGGAATTTCAACAAGTCTGTTGTTAGGCTGTAGCTTTTTTTCAGACCAGGATATTCCTTCCTTTCAAATCCCTTTGAGCTGTTTCAGGTAGAAATAGGATAGTTTTTACCTTCCTGCTCTGTACTGCCATCCAATGGCTGGTGCAGCCACAAATACTTAATTACAATCTCAATTGATTGAGATAATGTGATGATCAATGGCAGGGGTTTTTTTAGTTATTACAATAGAGGACCCTTTCTGTGGTAGGTGCTGTCCAAAACCCTGCTGTCATAGGTTGCTTATGAGTCAATCTCTGCATTGCAGTCGTGGCAGCAGCTAAACTAGAGATTTTTACTACCCTGTGAAGATATGGAGGAAAATGCTTAGGGAGAAAGAATGAGGACTGTGAGCTGACTGCTTTGCTAATGGCAAAGGAGGGTTATTCTAAAGCAGAGGACTAGAGAAACAGTATTCTCCCTCCTTATAGAAAGGATAACAAGTCAAAGCATTAGACAGGCAGGTGTGGGGGCCTAATGGTGGTAATCAGTTGGATGAGGGCTGCAAAACAGCATTTCTGCAAAGGAGTGGCTGTCTGCTCTGGGCTGCCCCATGTGCATAGTGTAGGGAGCTGCAAGCTTCCCTAATGGAGAAGAGGAGGGAGGGCAGCAAGGCTCTCTGCATTCTTGTTTTCAGAAATCTTTTCATAGCTTTCTGTCTATGAATGACTTGGATGTTCCTCCTGTTAGCTAGATGTGCAGGACTGAGCCAGAATGTTCCCACTCATGAAATGGGTGTAGAATTCCATCTCCTGAGGGACAGTTCTTCACAGCTCCTTCCTCTCTTTAGCATTGTGGCCTTCCTTTCTACTCTGTCAGCTGGGAGTGGAACGTTACATGAGCTGGTGTTCCCAAACCCTGCAACTCTCCTTCGACCACATGAGGCTGCCTGTGGGAGGAAGGGAACAGCAAGAGTGTCAGCTGGGAGCGTCTGTGGGAAGGACACAGGCACTTCTTTGGCTTTGCAAACCCAGAACCTGTGTTGTAGGAGCTGTCTCTCCCTTTTGGGTGGAAGTGGAGTGTGGAGGTAGTGAGGTAACTACAATGCCTGGCATACTGAGGTGGTGTGTTCCACCTCAGTGCACTTGGTAGGCCATGCTATGATCATGCCTTTATTTAAAGGGGAATTTCCCTGATGCCATAAAACACTGAGTAATGTTAGGTCCTCAATTAAAGAGAGAGCGTGCACATTTTTATCCCAGTGGGTATCACTGCAGCTCTTCAGGTATGCTACAGGTGGTGGGTTCCTTGGCATCAATAGATTCAGCAGATGAATGAATATAACACAGTGGCTGTTGTTAAAGTCCGTGTTTACCAGCACTACTGCATGGGTATCTGAAAAGACTGGCTACCCACAAAGGACTTTTCTGCTGCTGTGTTCTGATGGTTGGCAAATAGCTTCAACACTGAGCAATGTGGCTCTTGGCACTGGCACTTCAAGTTACTGCTTTTAATGGTGCAGATCAAAAGAAGCTAGACAGAAAATGAGATGACCTGCTGTAAGGTGCTACTCAAAACTAGATGCATCAGATGCATCCAGAGCAGATAACAGTTGTGTGGGAATAGGAGAGTATCACACTTGAGACAACAGAGGAAAGTTATAATTGCCTTTAACTTCATCATGCTTAACTTGGCACTCACTGGGAGCTGAACCTTGAGATGGAAGATGATCTGTAGGCTCCAGTGACCCTCAACACCCTGCAGTCTCTTCAGACAGAAGAATCCAGATGGTAAAAAGCAAGTGGTTCAGAGAAGGCATTATAGCTAAGTGCCTTGTCTTTGTTCAGGAAGTTACATTCTTGGGGCATGAGAAGTTGGGTATGTCAGAAAAGGGCTTTCATGTAAGTCATCTTTCTGCCAACAGAAGGAACTAGAGAGATGCCATGTGTGATATACAGGCTGTTAACTTGATAGTCAAGAGCTAAAAAAAGTTAAAAAATGGCAATAAAGCCACAGTAGAATCTAAGGAACTAGAAGTTGCTTCTCATGAATGGTAGCACTGGTGCTGATCTCCACAGCAGAATTATTATTGCCTGTTGGCCAGGATCAGATGAAGGCCAGTTGCTGTGACTTAGGTGCTCTACATACAAATGGCAGTAATATATGAGGTGCTAACACATTGAACACATCAAAGGTGCTTGTACAGTGGCTTGCAGACTTTGGCAGTGCACGGATGTGTGACAGCTGACAGGTAATTGCAGGCACCCAGGTGAAACCTGGAAGTGAGAGAAGAGAAGGCAAGCATGGCCTTGATTTGGAGAAGTGTTGCTAGGACAGACTATGCCTTAGTGCAATACTTAACATGGGCAAAAGAGAAACATGGTGGTATATGTAGAGTGTCAGAATCTGCTGGTTGGCAGTATTAGGTGCTGAACTGTCTCTGAGCATCAGAAAGGTACTTGGATCAACCTTTGCAGAGGTCAGCATATGTAAAATAGCTTATGTTGTAAAAACCTGTGATTATATTATGGACAGCAAAACTGAAAATAAGTTTGCAAATAGCCCTCAGTCTTGCCAAGGAAGTTGACATCAGAGATAAGGCAGTAATGACAGTTTAAATTGAAATGTGACTGTCCAAGTCTGCTTTGGGATGTCATGGTCCTATCTACAGGATGATGCTGTTGATGCAACAGTAGCATCTGCAGGAGGTTTGTAAAGAAACAAACAGCACCTCTGGATAAACAAGGATGCATAGGATGGTCGTGGGGGAACAATGTCCTGGGGAAACTGAGTCTTCTGCACAAGGAAATGAATGTAGTATTTGAACACAGGCAGGCATTTCTGTGCCAGTTTTAGTCTGTGGGTAAGAATAGCAGTGAAGAGGTGGCAGGAGGGGTGTGAATACAGGCTAGTAACCGGAGTACAAGCCTCCAGGGATACTGGGTTATGTGAGTTATGCCTACACACGTTAGGTTTATGCTGTAACTGCTGTGCAAACATCAGCTTCTTAAAAAAAAACCAACCCAAGAAAAGAGTCCCCTGAAAAAGTGGCAACAAAATCAGTATGGGGAGAGAGGAAAACAAACAAACAAAAAAGCCCAAGCACATGAAGATTAAAAGTGCAAGAGAAACAATGAGGACATATGGGGACAGTGTCACCAAGGAAGCTAAGCAACTGTATGGAACAGTAGGAACTTGGTAAAGCTTCTCTCTTGTAGGCTCCAGAAGATAACAGGAGGTTGCTGGCAGTAGGAGAAAAACTAAGTAATGGGTGCTGCTTTTAAGAAATATTTAATCATTCACTGTCACAGACTGTTAACCATAAGGACAAAATTGGGGGACAAAGCATAGAAACACTTGACACTGGTGGGAAAGATGCTGGAAAACCAAGGTGAACAAAGGAAGCTCTACCACTGTCAGCTTTTTCAGGATGAGACTGCTAATAAAATGACTGAGTTGACAGAGACCACAAGAACAACAGTGCCAAAGCAAGGATACAAAAGTTACTGCAATAATTAGGAGGGTTTACAGGCATTTCGACTAAAGGTCGAGTCTTGTGTTACAGCATTTCAACGAGAACAAGGAGAGTGTAGAGTTCAGACTAAGGAAATAAAAACTGAATTTTGACCCACAAAATCAAGTGTTGACCAGATTTTTCCTGCAAAGATAGTTGCTGAAGAGATCATTGAGTGACATAAGATGCTTATCATTGAACTGAAATGTAGGAAAGCCTTCTCTGTCTCCTTATTCACTCTGGAGCATCTTTGATGTCCTGGCACAAAATGATGAATAGCATTGGTGCAAAAGGCATAGCTACAGTGAGTGTAAACTCAAGCAGCTGGTGTCATGTGGATCCCAGGGTCATGTGTAAGACCACACATTCTCTTTCTCCTCACTGTTTTCCTGTTAGCTTCATGACATGGAAAAGCATAGCTGATACAATGCAGGAATTGTGTGGTTCAGCTGTAGGACACCAGAAAACTGAGTTTTGCTGAAGACAACATTTCCAAACTTATGTAAGGAGACATTGAAAGACTGTCTGGCATTGAGGAAAAAAGGCTGTGTTATTAGTTGGTTTGGAAAAGAAAAAATCTAATAAGAATCCTAACTAAGGCATTGTGTTAGAAAGTAAAGGAATACAGGGGTGAGTTGGTTCATGTGCCTTAGAAATAACAAACACAGCAAGGGAATATCCAGATAAGAATTACGAATTGGCAAGGCACCAGCCATATTCAACCCATCCAGCAATAGGTGGCTACTAAGCTGCAACTTAAAGGTTAAACTCAGATCTTGGATTTCAAAATAATTTCTGCCCTACCCTATGAATGTGGTAGAAATATGCTGGAGCTATAGTAGGCATGTCCATGTCTGACAAGGTTAATGGCCTTGGGAAGAAGACTGAAGTGTTAAATAGGATTCTATGCCCTGTCTTTTATGACATGATCAAAGTACAACTTCTTACCTCTAGCACTAACCAGAAAAGAACATGAAAGTATCTGTGACTTGGGATGAAAAGAGAGCCATGCTTACCTGAGGAAGAAGCAAAGAAATGGAACAAGAGAGTCCTCCCAGTCAGAAGGGATTGACAGTGCCTGGGCCCGAGGGCCATCAAGAACTGGATGATCTGCCACTGCATCCCTGCTTTGCAGAGAGGGACTGACATCTCTCTCCATTCATTTCTTATTTCCGTGGTTATACTCCTGCTGGAAATAGTGTTACATTTCTCTTCAAGGTTTAACTCAGCTTGACTCTTAGCAGTTCTCAATGTGCTTCTGAGCTTCCTGACCCCTGAGCAAGATCTTGTTTTTAGTAGTCACTTTTCCCCCTTTCCACCTAGTTCTCAGATCATCTTAATGTGCAGGTGTATGTTCTTCAGGTGGCTTCTGGCACTTTTGTTTGATCAGCTTTAGATTTAGTTTGCACTGATGATGCAGGTGTGATGTAGGCTTTGGCAATCCAGTCCCTAAATCCAGGATAAATTTTCAGAGCATGCTGGATACTGGGCCAGCCGCTTCACTCTGAACTGTGCCATATATTACACTGGTACAGAGGCTATTTCAAGGCATATTAGCTACCAGATCAAAGATGTAGAAGGAAAAGATGTGTCAGAGAAAATACAGTGCTTTCTCAAATAGCCCATTGTCCCCAGGGAGCTGCCCTACGCTCAGGAGTGCAGGGGGAAGGATATTTGGTGGCCAGGTTGTTCCAGTCTGGAGAACAGATTTCTCCTTGCTCCTTATTTCGTAAATCGCAGTGACTCTGCATTCAGCCTGGCTGAGGACCTAGACTGTCCAGCCTGGGTGCTGTCAGCTGCATGTCATGATGAAAGTTAAGCACAGCATCTCCAGCTGGTCAAAGGAGGGGATTGTCCTGCTCTGCTTTGCACTGGTGTGGCCTCACATTGAATATTGTGTGCCGTTTTGGTCACCACAATATAAAAAAGACATAAGCTATTAGAGTGTCCAAAGGAGGGCAATGAAGATGGTGAAGGTCCTTGAGAGGAAGCCGTATGAGGAGTGGCTGAGGTCACTTGGATTGTTCAGCATGGAGAGAAGGAGACAGAGGAGACCTTATTGCAGTTACAACTTCCTCATGAGGGGAATCTGAGGGGCAGGCACTGATCTCTTTACTCTCATGAATATTGACAGAACTCTAGAAAACAGCATGAAGCTGTGTTGGGGGAGGTTTGGGTTAGATATTAGGAAAAGGCTCTACCCAGAGGGTGGTTGGGCACTGGAACAGGCTCCCCAGGCAAATGGTCACAGCACCGAGCCTGACAGAGTTCAAGAAGCATTTGGACAATGCTTTCAGACATATGTTGTGGCTCCTGAGGTCCTGTGCAGTGCCAGGAGTTGGACTCTATGATCCTGATGTGTGCCTTCCAATTCAGCATATTCTATGGATAAATTAAAACCAGGTCCCCCAAGTTCAGAATGGATTTCAGTATCCACTTCTGGGCTCAAGTCAATTCCCAGCCTGAAGCCAGTGAAAGGGTGGGTCAGGGCCCCAAACCAATCTGTGCCATGGCAGTTCATGTGTGGTATTTGCAGGAGGGAGACTTCAAGCAAATGTTCCTATACTTTACCTTTTTAAAAAAAAAAAAATTATTTTTTAAGTTTTGGCTTAAGCTGCTCAAGCTGAGGATGGACATCTATGGGATTGCTGGTGAGGGGTGTGCAGCAGCTGGCCCAGTGCTGCTGTTGGCAGGTGTCTTCCCCAGTGTCACAGCCTGTTGCCTTGGGGACAGCATCTAGGAAATGGCTAGCTCTGCAGTGTGTGCAGCTATTCCAGAATGGTAGACTGAATTTAATGCCACACATCTGTGTCCTGTGGCAGTGTATCCTCGGAAGAGCCTCTGGAGTCTCCTACCCTTTGCCATGCCACCTCACTGACCTCGTGCTTTTCCACTGGAGAGGGACAATCTCTGAGGAACACAGTAGGGAATTAGACACAGTCCCCAAATAACTTGCATTTTTCTGACTGAAGTGCAGCCTAAGGGTATGATGGTGCTGGTTTCTGGACAGGTGAAACATCTTAGCCATGTGTAGGTCTGAAAGTAAGGGGGAGGGAGGTAGCATGCAGCTTCAGAGCCCTGCTGCATCAGGCATCTCCAGACAGTGTACAAGGCAACCACTGCAGATGTGGAATTACCACTGTCTGGTTTAGAGATTATTGTTTAGGTCCTTGCAATGTCAGAGTTGATCCGTAGTCTTTTCTGAGGTTAAGTATCATTATCAAGTATTTTGTCATTCTTTTCTGTCACCACATGGGCAGGAGACCATGTCATCAGGTAGTATAACTTAATTTCAGAAGTTACTTGTCTCTCTTCTCTTTCCCATGTTCTCCTTTTCAAATTTTAATGACCTTGTGCAGATCACACTCCCTGTGTCCAGCTTCCTCTCTCCACAGCAGTACTCCTGGCACTGCTGAGCACTGGCTTGCTCTCCTCTTTCTGGTCTAAAGGATGACTGGAGCAGAGGGCTTAATTCCTGCAAGACCTCTTTATGGTCTCTGTCTTGCTGCATTTGCTTTCCGTGCTCTTTCTCAAGTCCTATTGGTCACAGCTGAGCAAACTCTGCCAGGGCACATCTCTTTGGACCTCTTTGGTGACAGATTAGACCATATAACAGCTCACAGCTCATTGCAGCTTGTAGGCACTCCCTGCTGCAAATCCTCCTGTCTGTACAGGACTTGCTGGAAGCAAGGGCCTCTTTGCCCTTGACTAACATGGATGCTTGTCTTTCCTTCCCTTCTGCTGCTTATCTCCTGTTCCTTCACACTAACAAATATATTAAATAATCTTCTGGGTAAAGAGATGTGCCAGTGCCAAAAAATCCTTAACTTCTTTGTTTGTTGTGATTAACCTTGTTCAGTTTTCTCTCACTAACCCCAGCTGAGCAGTGGGACTGGACCAGACAATCTTCAGAAGTCCCTCCCAACCTCAACTGTTCTGTGACTTCATGATCCAGCAATCCTCACATGCAGCTGTATTCAACTTTTCAACTTGGTACTGACATAGATTTGTCACCTCAGGATGGCAAGTGCTGAGCAATTGTGGCAGCTGGCTTGGCAATCTGTGTGTGTGTATCTCTGCTTAACACAGCCGTACTGCCTAGACTAAAAGTCTGCATTGCCTGTAAGCTAGTCTCTCAGCAGCTGCGAATGAATGCTTTGGAAAGAGCAGGGGAAGTACATGTGATCCCTAATTTAATGCACCTCCTCACTCTGTCACTTGGTGCTACGACAGCTTCCATGAGTTTCCCCAACTGTTTCTTGAATCCTGCTTTGTGACTGGCTTTTGTGGTTGCAGGAAGCTGCACAGTGAGATTTTTGGTCCACTCCTTTAGCTTGTTTCTCTCTCCTGACATCACTGGTCCTTGTCCCTGCTGTGTCATTGCCTCCTGCACAAGAGCAGAATGGGGTGGATGCCTAGAAGCTCCTATAGTGTCCTGGGACTGATCTAACTGGGCAGAGCAAGGAGAACAGTGCACAAACACTGGGACATATGGTTAAGTTGAGGAAGGAGGCAAAATGGTTGCTGTGCAGAGAGAAATTGACTGCATCTTGTAAATGGGTAACTTTTGAGTGTCCCAGGCCAGTTACACAGCAAGGATGTACTTGCATTGCAGCCAACAACCATCTGCTCCCATTGCTTTTGGACTGATGTAACAGCTCTGTGGGCTTCCCATTTTAGGTGTAATTTTATTTCTTTATCTCTTTGCCACTTGTTCTTCATATTTCTTGATAACTCCTTTTCTTTTGCCTATAAGTGACTTGCCAAAGTTTGTCCAGATCCTATTCTCACTTACACTGCAATTTTTTTGTTCTTTTATGGAAGAAGCCTTTTGCACCTAGCTCCAATTCTTCTCCCCTTCGACCTTTGCTTCCTTATGTCTGTGCTGAGAGATGTTTGTACAGTGGTGGGTTTTTCTCTTACACTTTTATCCATGGTCTTTTTGTACTGTGTCCTAGCTGTGACTACTAGGCTGAGCCTTCCCAGAAAAAGTCCAGCCTAGGGCATACTGTGGTCCTCTTTGCCATTTTCTTCTTGTACTAATAATCTACACATTAATTAATCAAAACTCAGTTAAGAGTTTTGTTTACTTGGTTAAGTATCTTCTATACTCTAGAGAAAGATGTGCCAAAACCGGTAGTCCATGGGATCACATCACTGTCATTGCAGCCAGCTCTTGTTCTTCTGGTGCTTTGCCTCTCAGGTCTCTTCCTTTCCCGATCTACACTCCAGTAGCCTATTCTTCCTGGCAGGATTTGTATATTTTGATTTCTATGATGCAGATTCTGCTTAGTCTCTGCCTTTGCCATCCCTGGGAAAGAACGTCTGCCTTCCCTGGTTCGCACTCCATTAAGTGATGGGACTACAGAATGAATTTGGCTTGTGCTGTGTCATGAGGCCCTGTAGTTGGGTTGTAACAGGACGTCTCACTCTCCCTCCAGCCTTCGAAACTGTTTTCCCTGCTATGATGCCAGGACAGATCCCCGACCCGTCCCTGACGGCTGGCGCGCTGCCTGGGCTCGGCCCCTTGACAGGACTGCCTGGCACAGCCCTGACTGCTGAGGAGCTGAAGTGCGCTGACATACGGAACATCGGGGCCATGATCTCACCACTCCACTTCCTGGAGGTGAAACTTGGGAAGAGACCCCAGCCGGTGAAAAGTGAGGTGAGTCTTGGGGGCTCCTGGCTGCAGGTGGCCCTGCAGGGTCGTTGTCTGCACCTGTCTGGGCTTCCCTCCTGTTCTTGGCTGTCCTACCAGGGTGTCCAGAAGCATATTTTGTAAGCATGTCATGCTGCCTGTTTGGTGATATGCATGCGTGTTGGCAGCTGCTCCACTCACTGCCTCTTCTACCTGCTTGAATTTCTGTCCCTCCGTCACTGGCTGGCAGTGGTGGCCTCAGCATCCCAGACCTGACTGGTGCCATGCAGCCATTGACAGCCAACTGAACTCAAACCCTGCCTGTGGAGTGACATCTGGTGCAGCCAACATGTCTCTAGGTTGGCACACGCACCCAAAGGAGAAGTCACACAACCTGTCACCCATGCCAACGAGCCCTTGGTGCTCTTGGCATTGGTGTTGCCTCTCAGGCAGGGATGAGGTACATGGGCGAGCGATGTGGGGAGGCAGCAATGACTCAGCCTGTGCCACAGGCACTGCTGGCTGGGGGATGCCCTTGCTTCACCTTGAGTGTCTTGGGATGGGGAAGGTGGGTGGTTTCTCCTTGGTACCACAGGCTGGCATGTCAGAACCAGGCTGAAGGGACTAGGGAGACACTTGCACAGCATTTTCCTTATATGGTTGTCCCATGTGTTGGTTATCCAGTCGTTGACTTTGACTCTGGCTGTACGGGTGGTGAGTGTTTGTACCTCTCACTGCCTGCAGATGGAGCTGGGAACCCACCAGTTCAGAGGTCCCACCTTGGTGAGGATGGTGGGTGCTGTCAGAAGGTCCAATAAACAGCCTTTCTGAACAGTGCATTTGCTCTTATGTGAGGTTACCTTGGATGATGCTGTGTGAGGATGGGATGATGTGTGTTCTCTGGATACAGGAGCAAGCAGGTGCTAGATGGTGTGAAAAGCTCCCTGTGGGGAGCTGTGAGCTGAAGGGGGTAAAATAGCAGTTCCAGGGAGCAACCCACTCTCCACTCTTTTGGTAGAAGAGCGGCCCAGCTGTGGGGAGGGTCCCTGTTTTTCCTCCTAACCCCTTGATGTGGACTCCTGCGGGGAGAAATGGTACAATGGAGTCATATGATCACCTGGCATAGAAGCACTGTGTCCAACAGTGTCCAGTCAGCTTGTGCAGCCTGGACATCACCTGGGGAAGGACTGGGCAGCTCTGCAATGGCAGAATCTGAGCTAGAATGCCATGGGAGGCTACCATAAGGGCCTGGGGAATGCTAATAGCTTTGATCCCTCCATAGACAAAGCAGTCATGGATTTGCAGCTGAAGCAAAATTATCTTCCAAGCTCTTGGCTTGGCTATCCTGCAGCAAATGTGGCTGCAATGCCCACCTTGCTTCATGGCTTGGGAAAGAAAGAGGGAGTCCACGGCTATGCTGTTTTCCTGGGCCCAGCTCCTTTCCTGTGGCATCTCGGGCACCTCTGAGCTGGCCCTGCAACAGTTGCTTTTGTTTTTTGTGGGCGTGGGTATGTGATCTCACTGGCATCTGCATAAAAGGGGCAAGGCAGTTCTGCCCACAGCAGGTACTGGAAGTGCTGAGTGTCCTTTGAGCCAATTGTTGAGGCATCATGGAGGAAAGATAAGAGGAAACCCACTGGCAGCCCCTGCATGACTGACTTCCCTGCAGCTGGTTCCTTCCCTACATGGCCTGTGAACCCGAGGAGCTGAGGAGAGCAAATGGAGCTGCCCTTGGCAAGGTTTTGCAGCAAAAGCCTGAGGGAGCCGAAGCAGTAGCTGCTTATCCCATGAGTAGCCAAGAAACTGCCCACGCATAATTTTGCAATGCAGCCTGCAGCTGCTTTCCTCTTGCAGGAAGCTGGAGCCCAGGAACACTGGGTACCAGCATGCCATGCTTTGTGTGGTGCCTAGGAGGGCAGGCTGCTCCCTGTGAGCTTGGGCACAGGCAGCTCTCTGCTCTACTGGGGCACCAGCATCTCCTGGCATTGGGGTCTTTGTGCATGGGAGTGCACACAAACCCACCCAACGGGTGTTGGGCACTGGCTTCCCCACAGGGTGATGGGCAGCCCCACTGGACAAGCCGCTCTCTTGGGGCAGCTGTAGACAGGTGCTGCCAGGCTCCTCTACCACTGGAACCCACCTGGGGTGTTCCCTCTGGGACAGAGCCCTGCCCCTCTGGCAGATGATTACCTCAGTCCCTGAGGCTGCTGACTGAAGCAATTCAGGAGGCATCTGAGACCACCTACTCACAGGGATCCCCTGGAGATCAACTGCTGAGACATGCTATTGGGTGATACACCATCACCATTCTTCACACCTCTGAGTAGAGTCCTAATGCCCAGCACCAGGGCCGTGTTGCCCTTCTGAACTGAAATCAAGCAGAAGCAGATGGGAAAACCTGCTTTCTTGAAGAGAGCTTCTCTGCCCTGGGAAGTTCTGGATTCCCCATCCCTGGAAGTGTTCAAGACCAGGCTAGATGGAGCTTTCAGCAACGTGCTCTACTGGAAGGTGTCCCTGCCCATGGCAGGGGAGTTGCAACAAAATGATCTTTAAAGTCCCTTCCAACCCAAACCTTCATGGTTCTATGAAGTTACAGGAGCTGTGGTCAAAGAGCAAAGCCAAGAGTTCAAGCTGCCACTGTCTGTGCTGAGCCACCTTTATTGACCCCATCTAAAGGACACAGCCCTTTTCTGAGCCCTCTGCAGAGTGGAGGGAAGCTGAAAGGGACAGGGACACGTCACTTGTTCTGTGGGTCTTGTTGAATGAAACAACAGGGCATGGAAATGTCCGGCAATTCCCAGGGCTTGTGCAGATGCTGTTTGGTCTTCCAGTTCCTGTTGCAACCCAGGAGGTACTTTGCAACAAAGTTTGTGCATGTTTCTTGAGCTTTGGAGCTGTTAGCACATGTTCTCTCTCTGCACCCTCCTAGTAATCCTTGAACTAAAAGGCCCAGAAGATGTCTTGGGGTAGATGAGTCGTTGGTGAATGTGCAGAGGGGAATCATGGCTATCCTGACACCCACCTCCTTTTAAACTCTGTGAGGAAATTTTTTGAGCTGGCAGCAGAGCATGGAGTTAGAGCCTACCTGATAATTTCTGCTAACACCTATTACATCTGAGTGATGTGTGAGCTGTCCATTTCTGACTGGCCTCGGGGATATATTGCAGCTCCCATCCAAGTTCCCCCAAGTGTGGTACGTAGTGCACTGCCTTGGCAAAGGAATGGTGGCAGCCTGGCATTATGGAAGTCTGTGCATAGCTTGTGCTGACTTTGCTTAATATTTTAGCCACAGCTAAAATAGCAACTTTAGTATAATGCTTTGGAAGTAAGGTAGAGAAGATGCAAAATCTGTTAGTGCTATGAAACTTGGACATTGCCTTTTAAAGCATGCTACAATGCTGCATATCAGACATGCAGCTTACTTGAGGTACCACATCACCTTAACTTTGTTGAGTCCGTGTTTCATCCCATCCATGCACATCGCATTGAGATGTTTTGATTAGTGGGCCTTGGACTTGGTGAGTGTAAGCAGTGTTCACATTTTACTGTGGATGGTAGCACCTGCAGCTTTCATTACCAGCAATTTCATTACTGGTGCACCTCAGTGGGGAGTTACTGGTGGCCATCAGGTATTAGTCAATACAGTGAGGCAGTTCAGTCTGACAGCTCAAATTTCCAAGTCCTAGGCCACATGTGGATTAAGGCACTGAGGACCTTTTCATCTCTATCCATGCTACAAAGCGTAACCTGGATGGTGATTTCACAGGGCTTTCCAGCACTCAGATTTTTCTTGACAGAGCTTGCTTGGGTTCTTGGATGTAAGCATGCCATAGGCCATTTACACAGGATTTGTAACAAATATCCCTAAATACTTTGATTATGGGTTTCCAGCCCATAGGGCTTATTGGCCTGACCTGTGTGGTTTGAGCCAGAGAGCACAGGGAACTGAGTCATGGCAAAGAGTGCAGGCACTGCTATGTCCTGCTTCTTTACAGGGGGATGCAGGACCTGTCCCTACCTTATCATGGTTGCCCTGTGACTCAGCCAGCACTGAAGCTACAGCAGACAGTCCCAGGTATTGGAATGGGGGGAACTGTCAGGCCCAGCTGGTGGATCTTTCAGGTTTTTCTCTCTCTCACCCTTGGCTGCATGTGTGATGCTTTGTTTGAATGACTGTGTTCATGGAGCTGTGCCTGTTGATGTCTGTGTGACAAACTGCCCATCTTTGTGAGAAGGAGCTCTACTCTCCTTGCCTCTCCCCTTTCTCAGGGAGGGCACAGCCCTGCAAAGGGTTGTCTGTCCCCTGCCAGCCAGGTCCTCAGTTGTGGATACCACACTGGTCTCCCTCTCTGTGTCCCCATAAAGTGGAGTTAGAGGCTGTAGCAGCAGCACACCTAGTTTCTGGTGAGGATTAGATCATCTCGCTGGAGGCCAATGACATGGGTGACCACCTTGCCCTGCCATGGGTGGAGCTGCCAGGTGCTCAGCTCTACCTCCTGCCCCAACCCACACCTGCTGGCTCTGACCTGGGTTTCTCTGTCTCATTGCAGCTTGATGAGGAAGAGGAGAGGAGGAAAAGGCGCCGGGAGAAAAACAAAGTAGCAGCAGCACGATGTCGTAACAAGAAGAAGGAGAGGACAGAGTTCCTGCAACGGGTGGGTGACCCAATCTGTCGCAGGGCACAGTGGGGACCTCCATAGAAATGTACTCCAGCCGCAGGCAACGTTGCCTCCTGAAGTGCCTCTCTGCCTTCCCTTGTTCCTGTGCCCTTATCTGGGAAAATACAGGGCTCCCCTTTCTGTGAGGCTCTGAAGGTGGTGGCCATGTATATGCCAAAGCAGAGGTTACCAATGGTGAGGCTGGAGAGGGCTGGAGGTGGGCTCTGGGCTTGTGGTGAGAGAGAGATGATAGTGTCACTGCCTCAGTGCTGGAGCAGGAGCACCCATATGAGTGTGGCACAGGATGGGCTGGCAGCTTGCTGGCCCCTTGCCTGAATTCTTAAAGGTTTTCCCATTCAGAGGCCAGATGCCCACTCACCTGTGACCCCAAGGCAGAAAAACTGTCACAGCACCTGGCTGTTTTTCTGCAAAGAGTGGTGAGACACAGGCAAATGACACAGCAGGGAACAAGGAGTCATTTCACAAGGGCAGATCCTTGCAGATGCGGGAATGAAGATTTAAACATAACTTTGTTCCCAAGCACCATTGCAGACCATGGAAAGCAGCCAGGCAGAGGTTTTGCTGTGGTGCAACAGAGACCTGCCCCAGGCAGTGGCTGTTTATTTCCCTGTGGTGGCACTAGGTAACAGTGCAGCAGGGCTGGGGAGGAACTGGAGAGACCTGGACTGCCTGAAGGGACCTGGTGCCTTGGCAGGTCTTCAGTCCTCTCCCATGCTGCAGGGGCTGAGGGGCAGCACTGAGCAGAGGTGGCCTGTTGACCAAATTGTTTCTCCTCGTATCTTGTCCTGCTGGAGTAAAGTCACATGTGGTTGTGTTCCTGTCCTGCTAGGAGTCTGAGCGTCTAGAGCTCATGAACGCGGAGCTGAAGGCCCAGATAGAAGAGCTGAAACAAGAGAGGCAGCAGCTGATCCTGATGCTGAACCGGCACCGTCCCACCTGCATTGTGCGGACAGACAGCATCAAGACACCTGAGAGCGAAGCCAACCCACTGCTGGAGCAGCTAGAGAAGAAGTGAAGGTGGCACTGGGCCAGGAGGAGGAGCCAGTGGTGCAGGGTCTTCCAGGGTCTCTAATGTATGTACTGTATGAAGAACTGTGCACCCAGACCTGGTGCAGCCAGGACCCAGTGGGCTTCCTTGGGAACTATGGACCAAATATGGGGACAGAGAAGAACAGGAACCTGCCAACCATGTACTCTGAGGCTGAACCTGGGAGCAGGGCTAGTGGCGCCAGTGAGGGCAACCTCCTTGTGATACCTCATCACAGCCCTTCAGCCTGCTTGCAGCCCTGGGGACCCACAATGCCACAGCATATCCACCCCTTGGACAGCAGGGGCTGGAGGCAGACGAGTGGCAGCTGTGCCCATCAGCACCCTGCCCAAAGGCTGCTGCTGCTCCTGGACCATGCTCTGAAGGGAAACTCGAACCCAAGAACCACAAACACTTGATGCAGCCCCGTCTGGTGGGCAGGCCTGTCGGGGCTCGGTGGCGCAGGCGCCCCCCACAAGCACACTCAGTATAATGTTTACAGCCCAGCTGTCCGTGTCGGCCGTGCTTTTGAATGCACATTTTTACACTTTTTTAAAGTATTTTTTACAAAGTTTTTATACAGCAATCTCTATATGGATTTATATAATCACTAGATGTGATCCCATAGAAATGTATGTTATGATGGTCTGTTTGTTACAAACACATACGCCACAGTTATCTCCATTGTGTTACTTGTCCAGTAGCATCCAGCTCCTTTCCTGGCATGCTGGGAAGGGGGTCCAAGCTGCCCTCTGCAGTGGTGTCGTAACCCTCTCCATCCATGTATGTCCTTCATAATATTCAGTTCTGTATCTCTCAGTAAATGTTACCTTTGCGTATGCTGTCCTCCTGTAGCTCTGTTTGAGTCAGGCCATGGTGGGCTTTGGGCAGAGCTTGGCACTGTAGCAGTGTGGGCCAGGGCTGAATATGCTGGGTGCATTCCTGGCTGAGTGGCATGGTGGAACAGATCCCAGAGCTGGTTTCAGTGACTGTGTTAGTATTTGTGGGCTGGGAGAATTCACCATAGAGAAGCTGGGAACCTTGGAGGCAGCTCTGACTATTGTCAAGCAAGAAGTAGCTCACTGCTGCACCAAAGAGGTCAGGCAGGCATGGCTTGCCAGCTGGAAAGACAGAGGGAGACCATCTCATCCTTACCTGGACTGTCTTGTTTCAGTCTTAAATACGGCAGTTTGAACTCATTTCAGGGATGAGAAAGGGATGGGGGAGCTATCATGATGTCCCTGTGGTGGTGATCCCTTTATGGATGGAGATGGAGAACAATTCCTTTGGATCTCTGCCAGGTCCTAGCCTCTAACTGCCATGCTGGGAAAACTCCTAAAGTCTTGCCCTGGGTTTTGGTCAGTGCTGAGCACAGGGGTATGGAAGTTGAGAAGATGATCAGCTAGGTATGCTTCAGATGCTATAACTGAAAGTCAGCATCCCCCTATGAATAACCAAGCCCTGACACTATGGCTTTGTTCCTGATTCAAAGGTATGAAGGCAGTGGTCTGGACTGGGGCAGACCCCATCTTCACATATGTGTGTTACTGGAGGCTGTCTCGGAGGAGCAGTGGTGCACCCAGTCTTCTCCCAGTCAGTGTCCAACTCATTTCCAGTGTGATGCAAACTGCAAGTGAAGGAAAGCTTTCAGCATCTGGTACAGATGCATGCTACAGCGAGGAGCACTGAAGCAGTTTGGGGAGAAGATGAGTTTAACCTAAAGGTGACAACAGCATGAGAGGAGGTCTTCCCTGAGCATGACTACTTCTCTAGTACATATTTCTCTCTCTCTAGCCTCCTTTTCCAATCCTTAACCTCTAGGGATACCTGACATTAGTCCTTTCTCTTCTTTCTTTCTGGATTTCCTCTCCCTTTCTATACTTTCTGTCCTTGAGACCTCACAAAATGCTGCTAGCTGCCTTATTTAGTGTGAAGCATGTTGGATCTGTTAGAGACAAGGTTTTTGTCCTGGGAGAACGTGTTGGCTGAGGCTTTTGAGAGGGATGAGCAAGGACAGGACCTGAAACAAAGCTGGTGGAGAAAAGCAGTGTCTGGTCTGGCTCCCATTACCTGCTGTGCAGCCCTTGAAGATGGGCAGATGACCCTCTGCAGTTCCTTCCGCCCAGACCCTGGAGTAGGTGGCTCAGATCGGACCCATTCCTCAGCTGCTGTCAGGAGCCAATCTTTCTCCAATACCTCTGCATCTCATCAAGCTTTGCCAAAAGGATACAGCTTGCTGTTTATCTCTTCAGGACTTTATTTCCCTCTGCAAAATGTACGTGATAATGAATTTCCAGACTCCTGCAAGTATCAGTTTCCTCTTTGGTGGTCAGTGGGTGGTCCCTGTGGAGTATCAGATCAACCAGACACAGCTACCTTGTGCTTTTTTCTCACCTGGAGAGCTTGTCACCTGCCACACACCTTCCAGGAGCAGTGACAGTGCTGTGGATTCAGATGATGGCCCTTCTCTGGCAAATAGCCATGCTGCAGTAAAAATTTCTGCTATGAAGAGAGTTGCCTTGGAAGAGAAATGAAAAGTACCCTTTGAAACCAAGCATGCTAGAAGCAGTAGTAAAGGCAACAGCAGAAGAGTGATGGATCTACATCGGTTTAATGCTCAGCTATTCCAGCCAAGGCTCAGGCAGGAGCTATCTGAGTCCTGGCAATGCCCCAGGGTTGGAATGTGACAATCTTTAAGGTCCCTTCTAACCCAAACCACTCCATGATTCTGTCCTCCAAACAACCTTCTGCTGCATTCCAGTCAGTAACAAGGGGTTGCCACTTGAAGTTTAGGGCATTTCTTTTCAGGGGACTTGGTTAGGCTATAACCCATTGAAGTTAAAGCAGAGGATTTAGGCCCCTTCCCTTTTAAGCCACGGCCTGTGAGTGTTGAATGGAAAAGGCTCCATCCAATTTAAGACGACTGAAGGCCCACACTAAGACTCTGAATTACCTTGTTCATGAGCTGCTTTTTGCTGACGCCGCCGCCCCTTGTTGCTCACACAGAAGCAGCTCTGCAGAGCTTAACATCTTGCTTTGCAGAGGCTGCTGAGCTTTTTGGGCTGGAAGTCAGCTTGAAGAAGACAGAAGTTCTTTACCAACCTGCACCTCAGGAACTTCACCATAACCTTCACATCACCATAGGTAAATCAGAGCTTAGATCAGTCCAGCAGTTTAACTACCTAGGAAGCATCATTTCCTTGGGTGGTAGGATTGATAAAGAGATAGACAACAGGTTAGCAAAGGCATACAGAACTTTTGGGAAGTTTTATAAAAGAGTGGTGCAACAAACACCCGAAGAAAAGTACAAAGATTAGTGTTTATAAAGCCATTGTACTGTCTACTCTTTTATATGGGTCTGAATCATGGTTCATCTACTGCCATCACCTGTGACTNTTTTGTACCTGGACTTGTCTATCCCGCATCGGCCTTTTTAGCCATCAGTGCAGTTGTAGCAAGTGTGGGTAGAGCCCTTCTCATATCTTCATTTGCAAAGCTTAGCCACGATGATGATGGGCTGCAAACCCCTCTTGGTTTCTGTAGGAGACATGCTATTTGATGTTCCTGACTCTAATAGCATGTGTCCTCTCAAAACCCAGCACACATCAGAGTTACAAATTTTGCCATGGGATAGGTGGTCCTGCTGGACACTGTTCAGGCTGGTGCATTATAGTGGCATCTCCTGGGTATGGGGAGGAGCAGAGGGCACATGCCAGGCACAGCCCATGTTGCTGCACGACAGAACGTGCTCCCAAACCAAAAGAGCAGTTGTACCTGTGGCAGTGTCCTCCCACTTGGAAAGGCTGGTAAGGTGGTTTTGCCTGGAAAAATCAACGGACGTTTCTCAAAGGCGAGGAAGCCACCTCCTGGCCATCCCACACCACGCATCCTGTGCTAGGTGCACTGTGGGCCACTAGTGGGCACAGCTGATGCGATTTCGTACTTCAGGGACAGGGCTCCGTGCCGGTGGTGCTGGAGCCGATGGCCTGATAGATGGTCTGCTGTCAGCCCCACGACCTCCGTCCAGCCAGTCGTCGGGCTGCACCCCTCATCCTGATGGGCGCACGCACACACATACATACACGCGTGGATCTCTCCCGTGGGTGGCTGTAGCTGATTGTAGCTACAGCCACAGTTGCTGCTCTTGGGCGCAGGAGCCCTGAGGACGCCAGCCGCTGCTGGCACGCAGCTCTTGTCTCGCTCGCTGCCTGCTCCAGCCAGAAGTTCCCTCGTCCTCACGCAAACCCACACACGACGTGATTGCAGTGCGTGGGCACCGGGCAACGGGCAGGGATGGCGCGGCCGGTCCTTCCCTCTCTGCCCCCCGTCCCGGCCGCTCTCGCGGTCTCACCGTGTCCCGCTCGCTCCTTTAGCCGCCCCGCGGCCGGTGTCGCCCCCGNTCCCAGAGCGCCGGCGCTTCGTGCCCCGAGGCCTGGGAGAGCGCCCCCGAGTACTGACCGCTGTTCTGCCAGGAGGAGAGGAAAGGAGAGTCTGGGGAGACCGCAAAGCACCTTCCAGTACCTAAAGGGGTGTGTGAGAAAGCTGGAGAGGGACTTTTTATCAGGGCCTGGGGTGACAGTTTTAAACTGAAAGAGGGTTTGGATTGGATATAGGAATTTTTTTAATTTAAAGTGGTGAGGCTCTGGAACAGGTTGCCCAGAGTTGGATGCTCCAACGTAGAAGATTTCATGGCCCCTGTTGGATGGAGCTCTGAGCAAACTGGTCTAGTGGAAGGTGTCCTTGGCCATGGCAGGGGATTGGAACTGAGTGACCTTTAAAGATCTCATCCAACCCAAACCTTTCTGTCATTCTGTGGTTCATGATGCCATCCTGTGGTGTCAGATTGTTCTTGTCAGAGACATGAGTACAGAGCGCTTAGCAACACTGGTACTTTCCAGCCATTTCACCTGCAGGTTCCTCTGCCTCTGAGATACCTGAGGTGCCTCAACACTCCTGGTGTGTCAGCAGCCCCCTCTAGCACATGCCCATCTCCTCATTTGTGGATCTACATTCAGGTCATAACCCTTGTGCTTCTTCCCACATTCATCAGTTCAGGCCAGAGGTCTCCCCGGGGTAATGTGGTGCCACATTTTTCCTGAATCCCAGGCAGATGAGTCCCATCATGTTTCCATTGCTTAGATGCTTGTTACAGCTCCCTGGTGTCCTTCACATACTACCCCAGTTTCCTTTGCAAAGCCACTCTTACCTTTTCTCTCCTAGGGAAAGGTAGGTGTCACTTTGTCCCAAAGCACAAGGCCTGAGGTACTGTAGGGGGTGATAGGCTGAGGGTCCAGCTACAGTATGTTGGTGTGAGTGCTCCATACTGCACGCCTGACTCCCTTCTTGCTGGACCTCTGACAGGTGCCAGGGCCCATGGGCAGCAGGAACTCAGTTTCCTCAGAAGGGTCCCGGGTCTTGCCAGCTCCTCACCCCTCTCTCCTACAGTCACCTCATCCCAAAGAGATTGAGCAGCTCATTGTGTTCCCATAGCTTAGTAGCGGCTTTCTTCCTTTTCTCCTCTTCTTACCCTCTCCTCCCCTGCTCCTGTCTTCTCACCTGCTGCCTCCATCCCCTTGTAGGTGACAGCCCCTGTGTGCTGTCCGGGGGGCAAGGGCATGCAGCATCTCCTTTGGTCTTTGGCCAGTCACAGGCAAGGGTTGCTTAGAGGCCATTACTTTGCAGTTTTTCACAGTATTGTTTTCACTTTGTATTTGAAAAACTGCCTCCCCTGCCCTTCTCATCAGGGGCCAAGGACAACTCTGTGACACTGTGTTAAGTGGTATTAACCTTTGCCAATGACCTGCCTCTCTTGTTTCATTTTGAGGCAAGGGCAACAGGTATTCATTTATCTTTGTCATTATTGGTTCTTCTACTCAGCTTGCTGTAAAATAAGCCCCAAAAATCCCCAGCCTTGATATTTTCCAAGAGTCATGGAAACCGCTTTGATTAGCATGGGTGCCAGACTATGATAAGTAGTACTGGCACCAGCACGGCTCATTACTGGGTGCAGGACTGGGGCCAGGGAAAACTGCTCTTCCCGAATGTTTGCAGAGAAATGAGAAAAACTAACTACTGCTTCCCTGAGCCTGGAAGTATCACTTGGTTCCCTATGACTTTGTGCACTTTTGCTTATTTTTGATCACTGGTTGCTGGCGATTGAGGCATGGGGCTGAGAGAATGGGAGGCAGGTACAAGCCATAGGAATGGATTCATAGGCATCCCCTGCCACCGTGGAGGCACAGTGCTCCTGCTGGACTCAGGAAACTGCCCTGAGGGCAGAGCCAGCTGGGTCACCTGTCTCTGATGGAGGATGTGATTCTCCACACACTATGCAGCTGGTGGGGTGGATGGGGACATCTCCCAACTGGGTGATGGAGGCAGGCAGGGCAGGTGCTGTCAGAGGTGCAGTGAGCCCCACTGGTGGGGAGCTTGCTGCCAGTGGATCTGCCACCAACACTTTCCATCTGAGAAAAAGATCCTTCCCTACATCCAAGAGGACTCCCTGACTCTTGCTGGGCAAGGCCACCAAGAAGGGCTGGCACCTGTGACAGCATGGTTGGGGTTTGCCTTTTCTCTGCACCTGAATCCCTGTGAGCAGAAGCCTGGGAGCACCTGCCATCTCAGGCTGACTCCCCCATTGCAACTGGGTTTTAATTCCAGGCACAGGCAGTGCCTGTGGTGCCTCCCCAAGCCTCAGCACTCATCACAGCCTTGGTGGCTCTGCCTGCTCTTAGCTGAGTCTCCTGCCAAGTATAGACGCATGTCAGCTATTCACCATGCTCACATACAGGGAAGAGGTGACAAAGGAGCTGGGACTGAGGCTGATGGGGAGAGCAGCTTTAATAGGCCAGAACCAGGCTCTGCAGGGGGCTTAATTTGGTATGCAGGTGCGGTGTGTGTTTATGGGAAGAGAGAGGTTAACGACCCTGAGCCTTTGGTTTTTTCTTGTCTGGGTGCTCAAGAAGTTATTCCCAATTAGCTAAAGTGATGGGCTGGTGTGGTGGGAAAAAACCCCTCCCCCAGATGCCCTGCTCCTGAATTAAAGTGGGTTTACTTTGGTTTGGCTTTTTGAAGTGGAGGGACCAACTCAAGTGGACTCCAGCCCAGGGATGCATTTGGCAGAGTGAGCAGTGGGTATGACTGCCTGTGGTATGACTGCCTGTGGTGATAAGCTCTTTGTGAGCAAAGCCTGCCCAGGGGGGAGAGAGTGAGCTGAGTTGTATCAGGATTGCTCTAATTCTGATTAAGACCATCTGCCAAGAGGTTTATTGAACTTCAGTCACTGCAACTTAATACAACTTAGCTGTTCTGGATGTTTCTGTGCAGAATGTTTTTCTTGGTTCTTCATCAATAAAGGAAGCACTTTCCTCTCTCCAGCCCTGTGTCCTGCTGTCTGTGCACAGAGAATCAGAAGGGTGCTGTAGGGTTTGGAGAAAGGTTAATCCCTGTGGAGGAGGAAAAACTCTTGCCACTCGAGGTAGGAGGTGGGTCACCAGAAGTAGGACTGAGAGCTCTGCATCACTGTGCAGCTCAAGGGAATCAGCTAGACAAAAAGTCCATGTGTCAGCAAGCTGATGGACTTTTCCAGCCCTAGCTTCCAGCATTGCAACCTGGAGCTCCTAGGAAATACCAGCAAGAAGCTACTTCCAGAAGTCTACATGGGTTTCAGCAAAAGCAGAGTTTTGGTCTGTTTGGCAATGAGGTTTCACTGCAGCCTGTCACGTCTCAGATGAAGCTCCAGGAACAGGATCGTTTGCCAGTAACCACCATCTTATGCTGATGTTATCTAGTTTCTGCAGAATGAACTTGCTGAGTTGTCATCTGTGGCACTGTCAGGGGAAGTCCTGACTCCTGACACTGCAGTTCCTGCCTCTGCTTTGCCATAGCCCCAATTCCAGCAGCATCATCTGGGCTGGCTGGATTTGCTGGACACCTGCTTATGCTGAAAAACCATGAAGTTGTCAGAAGGATGTGGGCAGCAAGCCTGTGCTGCAGGTCTGCAGGCTCCCAGATCAGTCACTAGGCAGGCCAACACATAGTTTCTGGTTGAGGATAAAATGGCTACTGACAGCTCATCGCAAGGTGATGCTGAACCTCCAGTGACCACTTAGCAAGAGGGGGTTTGCACTAGAGCTAACATGTGGGTAACAAGTGCTTCTCAGTACATGGGCTACTGGCTTCTGTGACAGAGGCAAGCTCAGTGAGTGCCAGACAGAGGCACTACTGCATTACGCAGACATTTGCTGAGTGAGGCATCCCTTTTCTTCTGTGCAGACCTTCCCTGTAAGCAATGTCACCTGATACACTCACCAGCTCCAGCCAGCAGATAATGGATGAGGGCTGATAGTCAGATATTGGTGCATGCTGGCACTGCTGTGTGGCCAGGTAGGACGATAGCACCTCATGCTGCCAGTGTAACAGGCAGCAAAACAAAACTCACTTGTTCAAACAAACTCCCTTGGTTGCAGGTGCAAGGTGTTCTCTGCATCTGCAATGGGGATGCAGGCAGCTGCTCCGCTGTCTAAGGGACCCTGCAGGTCATTGGATCACACACACAAGTTTTAGGAGCAATGCAAGCTGCCAATGTACCCTACCTGGCCACAGAATCACAGAATCACAGAATTAACTAGGTTGGAAAAAACCTTTGAGATCATTAAGTCCAACCTATGACCTAACACCACCTCATCAAAGAAACCATGGCACTAAGTGCCACAGCCAGTCTTTTTTTAAACAATTCCAGGGACGGTGACTCCACCACCTCCCTGGGCAGCCCATTCACCTTGCATGTGACATGGAGTACCCTTCAGGCAGGGCTCTGGAGCAGATTTCTCCACCTGATAGCAACCATTCACTGTGGCTGCAAGATCCAGTGCTGCTCAGCAGCTGGGTTTGTGCATTGGGGTAGCAGCATCTCAGCATTTCTCCCAGCCATCCTCTGGAACACACCTAAGTGCCAACTGGCACCTAGGTAGTTTAAATAAGAGTGCCAATGGGTTCAAGGCTGTGCTCCAAATTCAGAATAGAGCTACCTGGTGGGTCCTTCTCATTGTGCAGCAATGGGGAAAGGAGGAAGACTGCATGAGAAATGGGATGAAGAAGAGTACATCCATCGCTTATAACTGTAATGACAAGGTAGATGGGGGAAAGCTTTTCTGTAGTGCAATGTTTGCTTTTGTCTGCCCTGCTGTGAAATTGGGAGATATCCAAAGATAGATGCTGACCTAAATTAGGGCTGCAGGAAAATTTCCCTATGTGGGGACTAAAAGTCCCATTAGTTTAGAGTGGAAACTAGTGAAATGCCATGTGATAGAGATGTGCAGAGCAATGCCTGGCTTAGAGATAAGTCTGTTCCTCTGCTCTCCCCCTCACAAGATGTTCAAAGAAATGGAAATACAACTCATTTCAGACTGGTAAACTGACACACTTCTCACAGAGCCAGCAAACTGATTTGTGCAGGTGGACAAGATGCCCTATTGGCCAACAATTTCAGAGAGCTCACAAGGGATCAGATATTGATATCAAAAGCAAGGATACCCAATGCTGAAGTCAAAAATTTGGTTTAAATAAGATAGAAGATGGTACAATTCTCGGCCATCTACTTTGTGTGGGTAAAGAGCAGCAGGAAGGAGTTGCTATCCTTTTTCTTCTCTTTGAAGCTAATATTTATATCAAGAGGACTGACTCTTCCAGTCAGGACCTTGCAGTAGCACCACTGGCATGACTTAGAGTATAGCACTTCTCCCTCATCCCACCTCCAAAATGGATGCAGTGCAGGTCACCTATGTCTGAGCACTGGTGCTGTCCAGCCACTGCCAAAGCTGTGGGAAAAGTAGCCGTGCCACAGGAGGCTGGTTATGGAACTTCTCTCTCATGTGACGATACAAAAATGTGAGGGTGGAAAGAACAGGATTGATGGTCATCTGAAACTGCCCCTCTTCCACCCTCCCTCTGCTGCTCTGTGTCTCCTGGAGACAGCTGGGGGACTTCATAAGCTCTCCGAAATAGCTGGCACTAAATGGGTCCTCCCTTGTGTTTGTGTGTTGGATCATGATCCTCTCTCCTCGTGTTTCTCTGAAAAAGGCATTGAAGAGCCCTGGGTTGGGCAGAGGATCCAGGGGATTGACCAGAGGTTGTTTAGGGGCTCGGCCCTGCTGCTGCTTCCCCTGACAGCCTGCTCTGGGATGAGTTGTCTCCCAGAGAGCTGGCAGCAGGAGAGAGCTGTGCGTGCCAGTTGGTGGGTGCACCAGTGTGCACCACTGCAGTGTCCAGGCTGATGGGGCTTAAGTGCATTGTGTGTTTTGGTAACTCTGCCAGTGTGTACTGCTAATCAACACTACTTGCATAGGCACCAAGTGAACATTCTGCACAGCTTTCCTGTCCTCTCCTTCACAGCCGCTCTGCTCCACGCTGTCTGTCCTCCCTCGTGCTGTCCCCAATGTGCTGTGCTCCAGTACTGCTTGTACAAGCACTACGCATACCTGGGCACAAGCTCACTGCACGTGTGCCCATCAGTGCAGCTACTTGTAAAAACACTCTCTTCCAAATACACTGCGTGAGCTGAAGGATTTGGGAAGCTTGTTCCCACCAAATGGGGTGGGGAGAAAGGAGAAACGGTGTATACATTCATGTAATCCAAAAGTGAAGCATATCTCATTGGGGTGGGAATACAGCACTGGCATTTGTGTTGTTCACAGCCATCTTCTGCAGAGGCGGGTGTCTTGGAGTCTAGCTACAAGAACATGCCCTAAATAAACTGTACTCAATCCTTGGGAGTCTTGAACATGTTTTATGCTGATGGGTGGTGTTGAAGAACAGTTTCCCCTGAATGGCGTAATGGAGCAACAATGTAATACACTCAAGAGTCACGTATTAATTTAAGATACAAGTTAATGCATTCACCACCCGCCCCCATGCCATTGATCGTGGCTGCAACCAATGCCCAGTGAACATCAAATCCTCCATCAGGCAGTGATCATCCCCTGGAAGCACAGTTTTTGCTGCTTGGTTGCTGTAGTTGGGTCCTGCTGCCACTGTGGCAGGGCTGGACAACCACATGTGCCTCTCCTGATTTTGTGGTAGCCTGGAAAAGCACATGCTGGACAGGACAAAGGAAGCTGGGACTATGGCCCCTTGCCATCACCAGTAAGTCTACCCCTGGGCGGATCAGCCCTTCTGGTTAAATGGGTCACTGCCCTTCCTCTTTGGGCCTTCCCCGTCATCACCAAACGAGACTGCCACTGAGATGAGTCAAACCGTCAGACAACATCTGCACCTTCCACACACCCTGTCCATGCGCTTGGATAGTTCAGCTGGTGGGCTCAGCCCAGGCAGCGGAAGCAAAGAAGCTCTGGTTGACTGGGGGGCATCTGGCAGCTGAGACTTTTCAGTGTCCCACGTGTGTCTGAGTGATCTGGTCAGTTTCTGACCAGATCCCTGAATCTAAGCTAGACAAGGGCTGTGAAGACAGCAGTGAGAGAAAGTTTGGCCTTAAATGGATGTACTCTACCAAGGTCTGGGATCTGCTAACCTGGAGACTCCTGTAAGTGCACATCTGAGTCGTTGCTCATGAGCTGCTAAGTCTTTGCCAGGAACAGATTAGAGGTTGCTCATCTAATTACCCAACCTGTCCATCTGTAAAGGACAGGACAAGGAAAGTGTGGTCATCCCTTCAAAATAGCCTGGGATGAACTCTAATACATCTGTGTCTTGACACTGAAATTCCAGTATGTGCTGGAAGTCTGACCCTGACAACCTCCTGCTAACTCTTCAGCTAGAAGCTCTAGCCAGGCTTGCTTTCCCCCTCTAGCAGGGTCAGACAGACTCCAGCTACCTGGAGCTCACTGTCTATATCTGGAAAGCTAATACATTTGGCATTTCCTTTATATGGTTTCCTTCTTTTAAAATATTGACCAAAGAAAGCATTACTAACAACATCAAAAAAAGCCAAACCAAAACAAAAAAAACACTTAAAAGTGGCAAAGCCAAGTACTAAGGAGCTAGAAATTGCCAGAAATGGGTTTGCCTGGGCAACCTATCTTCAGCTGTCTTGTGTATATGAACACTTCCTGCATTTTGCCCTGGATTGCCACCTCTTCAGCACCCAGGCTGGACCTTGGCTGGAGCAAATGATTGAGCTGGTCAGCTAGGGTTCCTCCTTTCTTAACAGGGCTGGGAAATTCCTATTGCATTGATGAAGCAAGGAACTGCAGAAAGGAAGGAGGGTCTCCCAGGTAGACGGTTGGTGACTCCCTGGAGAGCTGGGTCTGTGTCTACCCCTGCCTCGAAGTTACTGTGTGGGTCAGTGAGCCGCATAAGCAAGAGCTTTCACAGGAGCAGCCACGTCTTCCTCATTTGCCAGAGCTGCTTTACAGAAGTGCTCAAAGTTTGCAGCTGCAGTCACAGACATCAGGATCTGGGGTTTGATTAAATTAAGTGTTGTATAGGGCCAAAACCACTGAAAAATTTAGATCCTAATTGGTTCAAAACATGTTCAAAACAAAATGAATACTTTTGACCTAAATCTCTCTTTGTCTCTTATTTTGCATCTGTTAAATAGGGATAACCCCACCCCCACCCTTGAACCTGAAAAGGTGGCTCAGAAGATAGATTCATTAATAGCTCTGAAGAACTCACTCAGTGCTGAAGTGATGAGCTCTAGAAAGAGTCCATGAAGAAATGGAAAAGCAGGATATTGGAACAGACTCTGACTGCAGCACAGCAATCAAGGTAACGCAGCCATCCCAGGGAAGAAACCTTAGTAGATCATGCAGTTACAGAGCACACAGCATGTTGCATGGGATGAGGATGTAAATGCAGTGTGTCTAAGGGAGTGAATCCTGGGATTTCCGTAGTTTTGAGTGCTTGTCATTTATCAGACATTCAGGGTGTAAAGTACCTGTTTCCTGTACACTGGCAGCTTGTACCCAGCAAGGACTGGAAGTGGTGTGATGGGCATTTGTTCTCTGCTGTGTAGGATGAATTTGGTGGAACTATGCTTGAACTATCCTTGCACAACCTCCCCCTCACACTCACTCAGCTCAGCCAGGATGGAATAGCCCTAGTGACAGAGACCAGGGAAGCTGCCCACATTGCAGAGAGGACCAACACGTGCTGACAGAGCAGGACATGACAGAAGCATGGTAGAGAGCAGGGACTTTGTTCAACACAGCCATTTGCTTAACATCTCTTATTAGCACTGATTTCTATACAGAAGCCTTCAAGCTCTTGTGGGGAATGATAAGAAATTTCTGCAATTATCCAAATATTGTAAGAAATTATTTGTGTAAAATGCTACGTGTGAAGCAGAAACAACCTGGTTGATTTAAAGGAGGCTGAAGTTGGTAGCTGCTCTAGACTTGATTTTTAAATAGTACTATGCACTGAATGGTTGTGCAAACAAGGTGAGTGAGATGGATGGAGTGATATGCAGTTTAGAATGTTGCTGTCATAAGGCTGCAGCAGGCAAGAGGGCTTGAACACCAGGTTTATAAGGAAACTCCAGCACTCACCTGTGCTGAGGAAGTTAGTTTCATAGGAGAACATGGGCTTTGGAGGCAAAGCTGCTGGCTGCAGTTAAGGGTGAGAAATGCCCCATGTGCTGTCTGGGTTCTGAGGATCCCATCTTAGCATCTTTTGTTTGTTTGTTTGTTGTTTTGTTTAATTTTATTTTTTCCTTATTTAAACCATGGAAATGTAACTCATAACATAGTCCACCCTACAGATGCAGGATTAAACCTGGACACTTTCCAATAGAGGTTTATTCCCAGCTGCTTTGTATGGAGGGCTTGAATAACTTTCCTGAACTGCCCATCCCAAGGTCTTCCTAACCTCATCTTGCTTTGAACCTCAGACCTGCACCTTTCCTGCTGCAGTCAGAGCCTGCTGCTTCTTAACCTTCTCTGGCTGCACGGAAACCAGTTGACCACCCTTTCCATTACAATATACAAAAGACTGCTCCTTCCTCCCCACCCACTTCCCACCCCCAACAGTTTTCTTTTCTAGACTAAATGGACCTAACTTCTTCACTTCTTTTTCTTAGTGTAATATTTCTGTGTATTTATCCCTTGTATTGTTTTCTTCTGGACTATTCCACTTCTGGAACTGGGACTCTGAATGGGTCCTGGTCCTGCACAGGCAGCACAGGGCAGTCATCTCCTCTGCCTTGCCCCAGCACCCCAGGCCATCCATCCACTTTGCAACACCTCTGTGCTGCTGGCAAAGCTTCAGTTTTCAATGCTTTGCAACCCCCGGATTTTTCCCTGCTATTCTGCTGCTCTGGTCGGTTATTCCCCACATCTTCTATCTACATCTCTCTTTGCTTTACATTTGCATTTGTTCTCGCTGAACTGCATCTCACTGCTTTTAAACCATTTCTTCAGAAGTTGAGATCACATTAAGCCCAGTCTCCAGAGGCCCTGCAGCCACTCTGTCCCAGGAGAACAGGACTCCCTTCAGCCTGCTGTTATCCAGATGCAACAAACGCAGGACTGGATGACCCCGTCCTTCTCTTAAAAATCTCTGGAACTACGCCTTCTTCATCAAGCGGCTGGTCTGGCAGTAACCTAACACTTGTGAGTGAGTTCATCCAGTGCCACTGACAGTGATTTCACAGTTACTGTGATCAAGATCAAGAAATCTAAATGATCCCAGAGACAAAGTCAGGTGATGTTATTCGCAGTGTAAATTTAGTCACCTATGTCAAGCACCAAGATTAGGAGAGCGGCTCCTCAGGCTCCCCCTCATAGCAGAGGAGAGCCTGGGGAGGGGCAGCAGGAAATCAGCTCCCCATGTTGTGCCTGCAGCAAGTGCCCAGGGCAGCTCCCACAGACATGTGAGCAGATGCTGATGGAGCCATACTGGTGGTTTCTGCTGCTTTGGTTGTGGAATTGCATCTCTGAGCAGAGGAGTGGCATGGGGCACTGCCTGTGAGAACACAACATGGGTTCTGCCCTTTCCAGAGGAGCATTGTGAAGGCTCTGCCTGTCTTCTCACCAGAAGACACTGTCTCACTTACAGCATGCTTATTTGCTCATAAGTGACAGGAATTCATTATCATTATAGCCAGCTTGAGGACAAGGAGTGTGTTTGGGCAAGGCAGGAAAAGGGATGCCTCTCTTAGTCCCACTCAGCAAGATCAAGTGTCCAAGCCCTCTCCTGTCCTGTCACTCTTTCCTGAGATATCTCCATCAGCTGTTAATAAAAGCCCAACTCTGGGCAAACCAACTTTCCTCCCATGGAACAAAGAATAGCCTTTGCCACAGCCATTTTCTGGACAGTTTTGCGCTGACTGTCCAGCTCCTGCCAGGACAGCCAGCTTCCCTGCACCACCTCCTGCCAACAGATCCACTGCCTTCCTGATTGCCTCCCTTCAGATACTGGCCTTGCTAGATACAAAAGGGAGGAATTCTGTTTATTTGCCCAATAATGGAACAAGGATATTTTTCTCTGAGGAAGGATCTCATCCTGGCCAGAGCAGGATGGGCCAGGCAGTCTCTGAGACCCACTCACCAGCGGAGGAGTGTAGTTCTTCAGGAGAGTGGGAATCCAGCAGTGTGCTTCCTGGAAAGGAAGTGCCACGCAAGGTTGCAGAGTTTGGAGGAAGTGTAGCAATGTAGCGAGTTAATGGATCCTTCAATAGTTGTGTTGCTGTCTGGTGCCTTGGGAGGCCTGAGCTCATGCCCCTCATCTCACCAATGTCTTCAGCTACTCCATTCCTGGAGCCAGCCACATCAGCGGAGCCCTACCTGCTATAGGGAGGCTGTGCTGCCAGGAGATTGGGTTCCCTCAGAGTGGTTCATGCAAAGCAAGCAAATCCTTGCAGTCATGTTAGAAAGTGTGCTGGATCCTAGCATTTTCCTACAGCACACCAGGACAAAAAATACACTGAAGGCTCTGAAATGTTCAGATAGTAGGGCCAAGGGTAGAGCACCAGTGCCGCCAAAATGAGACAGTTTTGCTACTGGAGCTAAGCCAGGCAATTTCCCCAAGCCACCCAGCCTGCAGCCAGCCCCACATAGTTCTTGCTTTTGGCCATGTTTGGCTCCATGGGTGGCAAGCATGGGAAGAAATGCCAGCCATGCACTGTGTTCCAAGCATATGTGCTTTCTATGCTGCAACATGGCTGCAAACCCCAAGCTTGCCCTAAAGACCACTGCCTCTCAAGTGCCCTTGCTGATGCCTTGTTGCTGACTTGCTAGCTGCTCCTCCTTAAGGCAGGAGAAACTCAACTGAAACACCGATATGCAAAAAAAACTGGTAAGTAGGAACCAGGAATTGCTGATTTCTGCATGAGTGGGTTGCCTTGGATGGATTCATGCCTGTTTCTATATCTGCTACTTACGGCACATGCAAGAACTTAGTCACTCCAAAGATGTGTGCTCCTGTCTGTGGATGGAGAGCTTGTGTTGGCATGTGGTCCTGGTTCATCCTGATGGATCCAGTAACATGAGCAGATCAGAAAGTAAATGGTCTCTGCTTTGGCACTCCCTACTCCTGCATCATCACCCCCAGAGCCACTAGTGTGGGGTACCCCTCCTAGGGTGCACCCCTGAAGCACTGCTGTCTCGGGGGCTGCTTGCATGTCTTCAGTCTTCTGAGGTTCCTACTAAGGATGGAAGGGCACAGACCAAGGGACAAACAAGGGGGTGCAAAGCAGCTTCTCCTTGCTGCCATCTGCATGGGCTGATCCATAGAACCTTACGTTTACAGCACTTTAACTCTTCGCCAGGGTTGGTATTCCCCTTATGAGCCAGTGGTGACATACTAATGAATGTTTTAAAGCAATAAATAGCTTTGCTTTACAGAAAATACTAGTCCTACCAAATCCAGTTCAAATGTTCTATGATCCTGAGCCTTTCTTCTCAGATAGAATATCATACCCATGCAGCATTTATGTGACACCTGCTGAGGGTACCCATCCCCTCCCTGGGACCCATGTCAATGGTGGCAGGGGTGGCAGAAGGGGATGGGTGAGTTGTGGAGAGGTGGGTGGCTGCCTGGGAATTTCCCCAGCTGGAGGCTGCTTGGGGCTGGACTGATCCCTTGCCTGCACAGGGCTGGCATTGCACGCAGTGGCCCTGGAATTTCTGGGGCTCCCAGCAGCACCTCCTCCACACTGCCCTCCTTTGAGGGTCCAAGTTTCACAGCCAGAGCTGGGGCTTTTCTTCCTTTCCATCTTTGCTGTTTGTCTCAGAGAAAACCCATCTCGTTGTTTTTCAGCTGCCTGAGGGTGTTTTTCGGGGGTTTTTCAGGCTATTTTGAAGCTCATTTTTCCCAGATGTGCTTTTTTTTCTTCTTCTTTTTTATTAATTTTTTTCTTCTGTAACTTTTCTTCTTTGCCTTAAAGTTTCCGGCCACGTGACTTTCAGCTTACATCTCCGAGGTTCTGAGAAACCACAGGAGGCTGAGACCTAAAGGGAAGGCACAGAGGCTCTGAGAGGAGAGGCAGCGAAAGTGTCGGAGTGTTGGGCAGGAGGACAAGCCTGCCTCTGGCACGGGTGAGAGCGGGGAAGCCAAGGGCCATCTCAGGGGTAACAGAGGAGGGCACGGGAGAGGCAGAGAAGCAAGACAAAAGACAGGCACACCAAGAGCACAAGGGAAGCTGAAGAGACCCTGGGAGCCAGAGAGCCCAGGAGCCATGCCCCACAGCTCCGACAGCAGTGATTCCAGCAGCTTCAGCCAGTCTCCCCCTCCCAGCAAGCAGGTAAACCAGAGACCCTTCCCCAGCTCTCCTTGGATGGAGAGTCCTTTGGGGTGGGCCATGGGTGGGCAGGAAGTAGGGTGGCAGCCAGCATTGGGTGTTTCACAGCACCATATGGCACAGCTTTCTAAGAATGGCCGTGGGGAGAAGGATGCAGGGCTCGGCCAAGGGCTCTGGCAAGACTCCATGCCACTGAAGTAGGTACAGGCGGAGAGAGAAGGCCTGGTTACCTGGGGCTATGCCAGGGGCAGCTGGAGGGCCAGGACCCCCAGGCATGGAGGATCCTGCAACACATGCCAGACAGGCAGGAAGCTTCATTGTGAGAGTCTGTGCTCTGGCAAGGAGCCTGAGCAGACACCTCCTGGCCATGGACAGGGAAAACTCAGGGGCAGCATGCCTGCTTCCCGCTTCTGTGGAGAGCACTTGGGACTCAGAAAAGCCCTGACACTTTGGGTCTGCTTTCTTTTCTGTTCAGTCTCAGAGATTTTTCATCTCAGTAATGCTTGACAGAGGAATTTTGTTTTGTTGCATGGCGTACCCTAATGGTAAGTCTTTTTCTGGCAGATACTGACACAAGTCCCTGCCTTTTCTGGCTAAGCTTTATTGTATCCACCATTTGCCATTTTTCTAAGGTTGGCAACAATGGCAACTACCTAAGACTTTGCTTAGAAATCTTGGAGATGATCAGGGCACATGATCTTGCAACCAAGAAATAGGAGGCATCCTTGTAGAGAAAGACATAAAGCACATGGTTTAAAGCACTTTATGCAGGACATGGGAGCTGCTGTGTCTGAGACATTTTCAGAGTATTGGAGGCAAGGATAAAACGGTTAAGTTCAAAGAAAAAAAATCCTGGGTAGGGGGAGGGGAGAGAGGATGTGGACAAATTGATCGGCTGGGAAGATAACTTTTGTGGCTGAGTTTTGTAGTCTTGTGGAGAAGTGGTGGTGTGAATGTTAAAGAGTCCACAAAAGGGGCAGTGCAATATGAAAATAGAAGATGAAAGAGTCTGTTTGACAGTTTCAACTGTCGGAAGTCAGCAGCAGGACCAGAAGGATCAGAAGAGAATGGCTGGTCCATGAAGCTCATGACCTAGAGCCTGGAGACCTGTTCTCCCCTTCCTAAGGGAGTGTTGCAGTCAGTGTTGCAGGCATTGCTATCAAGGGACTCCAGAAAAGAGCAAGAGATCAAAAAGCTGGAGCAAATGAAATCTGGGTTAAAACGAAAACCTCTACTTCTGTCTAGTTAAACAAAGCAGGGGCCACATTGCAATGGGAGGGTCTGCAACAAAATAAAGCCTGAGGGAGAAGGGTGATAGAGAGGGGAGGGACCTACAGGGGTGAAAGGAGGAAAACACAGGATGAATCTCTGGAAAAAATCGTTTATCCAAGGATTTGGAATGTTTACAGTGCCATTACCCTGCAAAGAAACAGGGAAGGGAAAGGTTTTCTGTACAAGGATTCAAACTGTCTCTCTTCCAGAAGGAGGTCCTTACTCTGTCCATCAAACCATATCCCAGACCTTTGTGCTGGTGAAGGGAGAGTGGTCATTTCCCAGCAGTTCTGGGATGCCCAAGGGTATCAGATGTGCTCCTCCTGGCAACAGGGGTGCCAATAGTACCACACATCACACAGCCACCATGGGCTGTGGCTTTATTCTAATGTGGAGGGTGTGTATCCCATGTCCC
The DNA here is from genome assembly GCA_013390005.1 of Calyptomena viridis. Taxonomy (NCBI): domain Eukaryota; kingdom Metazoa; phylum Chordata; class Aves; order Passeriformes; family Eurylaimidae; genus Calyptomena; species Calyptomena viridis. The sequence continues at coordinate 205,075 of WEIV01002835.1, forward strand.
GTGCTTTAACGATGTTATTTTCTGTGTCCCTTTCCCACTTACTGCCCTGTAGGAGAAGGGTGAGGGAGGGAATGCCCCAGTTATTTCTATGCCTTGTTTCCCTAGGACTCTTCTGATGACATAAGGAAAGTCCAAAGGAGGGAGAAGAATCGCATTGCTGCCCAGAAGAGCCGCCTGAGGCAGACCCAGAAAGCAGACACATTGCACTTGGTGAGCACTCCCACCCCTCTTCATCCCCAGTGCTGACAACTCTCATAAGGACACACTGTGCTTTTCCCCTGGGACTCGAAATGGACATGCTCAGTGGAGACAGGACGGGAGAACTGAGGCCAGGACAGGAAGTGGGAGTTGGCACTTGCAGCCAGAGCACAGCCCAGGACGACTGCCACTGAAGCATTTAGTTTTGCGCCTAGTTTTGAATCCATCTTTATCTCTCAGTCTTTCATTACTGACTTCCTTTTACAACCTCTTCTGTCTGAGTCACTCAGAAGCTCTTTGAAAGCACAGTTTCACCTGGGCTGGTTCTCCCTGGGTTTGTGATTCATGCCATCATTTATGCAGAGGTGGAACAGCATACAAGGATGCTTTTCTGTGGGCATTCCCTCAGCTCTTCTTGGTGTGAAGTATTCTGCTTTTCAGAAGGGATGGTCACTTCTGTGTGTGTTTGCTCAGGAGTATGCAGTCAGTCTCGGAGCACAGGGTCTGGGATCCTTTGAAATTTGCACATTGGTAAGTGCAGTCCCACATGTTTTGGACCACTGGTAGGTAGGAGGAAGAACACACAACATGCAGTGGGCACAGACCATCTTTCTTTATCCCTGCACCGTCCTTTGAAAAGTGGTAGTTGAGCTCATGATCAAAAAACTATCCTTTGACTTAGTGGTCTTCATATTCCCCCATATCCCAATTCTTCAGAATAGTTCTTGAGAATCCAGTCCTGAAGCTTGCTCCTTACACAGTGGCCTCAGCCCATGGTTGGAGCTGGGTTTAAAACAGAGATTTCATTCTTTTCTCAGTAGGTGATGATCCTTCTAGAGCCAACATGGCTCTAGGCCGATTCCATTACATCTGTCAGCAGCAATGGCTCTGCGTGACTGTGCCTGAGAGGGATGAAGAAATACTCTTTCCTTGGGGTCAGTGCTCTCTCCAAGGTAATCCTAGAGGGCTCTGATCCTCTCCCAGGAAAGTCCTGCCTATGTGCCAAGAATTGGGCTGCATTTCTTAGAGCAGATAACCACTTGCATATAAAATTACTACTGCTTAGCTAGCATTGGTAGCACATAGTCCTTGCCTTCCTATGGGGATGGGAGCAGAGGGGCTAAGTCCTTGACCCTGACAGGCAGATGAAAAAGTGCAAGGAGGCAAGTAGAGGATGGGTGGTGAATTTCTGCTAGGTTTTTTTTCCAACTCCTGGTGAACAGTAACCCCCTGCTGCTCCTGGGTTCATTCCCTGAATGCTCTTTGCCTTTGGTCAATTCTGAATCAGGGACTTTGGTTCTTTGATGTGTTTCTGCCCAGAAGAGCATGGCTCAGGTTGAGCTATGGTGGAATGAAAAGAGCCAGCAGCTCCATCTGCCCCAGGGTTTTGTAGTTTGTGTTTTGGGGGGAATGAGCTCCGAGGCTGGAGCTCCCGGCCCTTGAGTGATTCCTATCAGTTCCTGAGTTCGACAACAGTCATGATTTCCAAAGTATTTGGTCACGTCTGAGAGATGCTGTTTGCTGTGTGAGCTCCTGCTGTTACAGCAGTTGTAACTGCTGGGTGAGTTTCAACCTGTGCACAGAGATCAGGTGCCATCAGAAGTCAGTGTGGCAGTGAAGGGGCAAGCAAAGGGATGACAGATTCATTTGCTCAGGTGGTGGTGCAGCTTTCCAGGGCCTTTAAAGTGGTGGGTCTCACCTTAGCTGTCTTGGCTGAGTTTGCAAAGCCTGCTGCTGCATCCTCTCTCCTCTGGTCCTGCCCAGGCTGCTGGCTCCATGGTCAGTTGGTGCCTGCGATACTCCAGCCTGGAGCTGGCTGAACTTCAGAAGAAGTGGAGGGAGCAAAGGCTTCAATGCTCTCAGTACCGTTAAGACAAGGCTGAGCTTCATTATTAACCCCTTGTTGTCATTCTCATTAATAACAGTATTAATTCAGTTCTTCTGAGGCCTCAGTTTCTCTTTTCTTCTGACTCAAGCGTTTCCCCCTCCTCCCCACTGTGCCGCTGCTTTCGCCGGCTGCTAGCAGGAAGCAGTGAGTCTCTTCTTTCCAGGGCAATGACAGGTTTCCTGTGACAGGTGGTTTTCTGGTTAAAGACGGCGGTTATTCAGCCCGCTCTCCCCCGGGGGCTGAGCTGCCCGGGAAGCACCCAGAGATGTGCGTGTGCATCAGAGGGAGCGAGAAAGCTTGGGCGGGAGCAAGCCGCAGTCACTTCTCGTAAGCAGGCACCGGGGAGCGTGGCTGGGGCCGCCGGCATCTCACCCGCACCCGACCTAGGCACCTGGGGGAGGAGGGTTTGCCCAGGCGTGGCTCTGTGACGAATTTACCAGAAACATGTAATTCTGGAAATTCTGCGGGGCAGAGAGGTGCAGGACCACAATCCCCATGTTCCCTAGCTCATCCCTGTGGCTCCCACACTGAGGAAGCCCCTGCGGTTTTGTCTCCTCAGGAGAGTGAAGACTTGGAGAGGCAGAACGCTGCCCTGCGCCGGGAGATCAAGCAGCTGACAGAGGAGATGAAGCACTTTACCTCAATGCTGAGCTCCCATGAACCACTCTGCTCCATCCTGACGTCCCCTCCACCACCTCCAGAAGTGCTTTATGCCACACATTCCTTTCACCAGCCCCACATTAGCTCCCCACGCTTCCAGCACTGAGCCAGCCAGTAGAACGGCAGTCTGCCACCTCCACTGATGGCAAGAAGTAACTTCCTGGCTCGCTTTTCCATCCAAGGGAAGGAGTTGGACAGGTGGACATTCCTTCTTAAATTGTGTACCCTGAGTGACTTGCCTAAAACTTGCTCCCTGTGTAGAAATGGTAGAGCCACCATGAAGCATCTTTGGATGGTTTCCATCTTGGATCCTGGGAAAAGGAGGCAGTCACAAAAGGGCATCAACCCCCTTCTCTGGTGCTTTTTTGGGCACACTCACAGGAGCATGCAGCACTAACAGCCTCCATAAGAGTGGCTGGATGTGACAGACAACAGCTGGAGCTCCAAGAGGAGGAACAGGAGCAGAGATGGAGGGGAATGTTGGGAGCCGCAGAGTATCAGGGCAAAACTAGTTTATTTTTGTAAAATAAAGATTGAAAATTCTTAAGTCTTTGTTTTCTGGCATGATGCAGTGAAGATAAAGGTACCAGGAGAGGAGAGCTGGGAGTACACGAGACATCCCTGCATGTGCAGGGGTCTAAAGCAGGGCCAGCAATTGGAGTCCCACATTTAGAAGGGAAGTCCATGTGCATAGGCTGGGCAGGTTGAAGAGCAATAGTCTATGGGGTGATGGGGTCCCTAGGGAGAATGGGACTCTCCTTGCTGCAGAGCTGGATCTGGCTAATGAGTCTGATGTGCCACGTACCATCACAGGTCTCTACCCTGCTGAGCCTCTTGGCTCCCTTCTGCTGATGACTATGCCTTCACATGCTCCCCTTAAGTGTGTGGAGGTGAACTGCCATATCATGTCAGCTCACGTGGAGATCTTGGGGGGCTGTTGGAACCTTCAGCTTGGCCAGCAGCACAGCTGGCAAGAAGCATCGCAGCATGGAGGGAGGTGGTGATGCTGTGCTGGAGTGCACAGGAGAAGCAGGACCTAGTAGGACTCTTGCTCCAAGGCACCCTGCTAAGGTGTATAGCTGCAGCCTTTGCTGTTTCCCCTTGCCCACCAGTCACAGCTCCACTACTTACTAAGGCTATGCACTACCTTATACATTGAAATAGATGAAACTTGAAAGGTCAGAGAGGATTAGTTTAGTAGTGCTGGGTCTGATCTACTGGAAATACAAGCTGGTCCATACAGATGGTCTTTGTACCTCACACCCTACCAGCCGTCAGTCACCTATCGGCCCCACTCTATACACAAGGCTGAAGCCCACCTGTCAGTGCAGGTCCTGTTGATAATGGTGGCTCAGGACAGCTGCTATCTTCAAGAAGCATCAACTGCAAATTTTTCAGCATAGAGCATCACAAACAGTGCTGCTGACACAGGCTTTTAAATGAGATAAATAGACCCAGTTTGTAGATCTTCTTTCAGGCACAGAGAAGCAGCATATTTGACGGGTTTTGGCCTATCATCATAGCCCGCAAGAGTGGTTGAGTAAAGTCTGCAACATGCCATGCTGGGCCCATTTTCTTTCTCTGGCTTGCACTAGCTGGAGGATAACCAAATACTGCCATGCCTCACCAAGTTGTCCTCAGGAGAGGCACAGGTAACACCGTGATTTCTCCTGTCATGGTCTGCTCAGGGGCTTGTGAACCTCCTGCCTCCACTTTCTGTGCCAGCATGGGAAGCACTGTGGTCAGAGGTGCCTAGTGTCAGCATGCTGGCCTGGGCATCACCACCCTACAAAAACAGCGCTGAGGCAATGGGCAATTGCACTGGCCTTCCTTGTTTGTTAGGTTCTACCCCCTGCCCTGAGGGGGATGCACACACATAGGGAAGGATGGTGATTATTCCACTCAGACAGCTCGGTTTCTGCATACAGGACATGCAAAATACACCTACAGGAATAATTGCAGTGTATTTTATACCACCTCTCTCTGCTAGATCGCACACAAATGGGCTTCATTCCACCCATTGGTATGAAAACGGAGCTGCTGATTTCTTGCACAAGCCGGGCTTTGAGCCTCCCAGGCTACACAGGCCCTTCCCAAAGCATTATTCTCTGGAATTTGTCCCTTTAGTCTGAGAGAGACAACTGACTCCAGCTCTAAAGGGCTTTGTCTTTACAGGCTCTGCTTCTGCTCCTTCAGCTTCTGGTGGATTTCCTCCCAGATTTTTCACTTGCTGTTCCTTAGGGCTCTGATGCTTCCAATGCTTCCTGGGTTAAAGTCAGAGAAAAAAGCTACTGCTCCGTTCCATGGGATTTTCTATGGAGTGAACTGCAGGCTTATGTTCCTCACTGGAGAATGCAACAGAGCCCCAGCAAAACTTGCACTGACAACACAGCATCACCTACAATGAGATCTCCATCCTTGCTCCAGCCTTTGTGTTTTCTTATGGCTATAAAATGCTAAGCTTGGTTTTAGCTGCAATTGGAGAAGGTCCTACCCTGATGTATGTCACCTATGCCCACACATACACAAAGCCAATATTTTTGCTACAGAGCTGAGATCTCAAAGTCTGAGATCCTTCAGGCTGGGTGGGGTTCTGCATAATGCCCACAGAATTGCTAGACTTCTCACTGCTAACGTCTCAGACTTATTACTGCGACTCAGAACGAAAATAAGTGGTAAGTGGTGAGACTGGGAGATGGATTTGCAACAACATCCTCTCCAAAACCTAAACAATATTCTCAGCATCATCAGTTAAGGTGTCCCTCCTCTGCATGGCTGGCTGTGAGCTGGAAAGCCTCCTAGTAGCGCTATGCTCAGCTGTTTTGGCCAAACACTGGGTGTTCGCTGGAAACCCACCTTCCAATCTAACTTGTCTTTGCTCTGGTCTTGCCCTCGAAAACCTGATAGCAGAAGATGTTCTGCATGGTTCAAGCCTGTTTTGACCTCTATTTGCTTCTGGGGATTGTGAGGTGTCTCAGAGGCAGCCTCTCTTTGTTATGAAGAATGGTTCTCCTGGGAGAATGTCCTTATCACCCAAGCAGCAAGGGATAACATATCCTTTCAGGGCCATCAGCCCTTTCAAATAGTGGCTGAGGAAAAGATCTTTTCCTGAGGCTATTTACAGAGCTGCACAAGCTGCTTGTTCAGGCTGTGTGAGGAGATTCCTTCACTTCTGTACTGGTGCTGTGTCTTGCTTCTCTTTCCCAGGCTCTGGGCCTCTACATAAGACTTCTTTCGATTTCTAAGTAGCCAAATGCCTGTCCTCTAGTGTGGCCCTCTCTGTTGTTCTCTAACTGTAAGTGAGCCTAAACAAGGAACAAAGGGCAGGGAGGTTGCAGGGCAATCATCCTCGTTTCGATTGTCTCCTCCTATCAACAGTGCAAATTCCTTTCGCACTTCATTTCCGAGGCATCTGGCATTTTTCAAGTGTTCTGTGTGTTATCTGGCCATGCCCAGCCTCCAGGAGCACTGTGGTGCTGGCTGTTCCAAGGGCAGAGGCTTCTTCTGGGAACACAATTAGATAAACCGGGTGATGGCTGGGCCTGTGGTAACCTGTCCCTACCCCAGCAGGATGTCAGCGCCTTTCTGTTGCACTACATAGTCCCTCACTGAAAACCTCTCTGAATGCAGTACACAGATGAGGGCTCACAGGAGGCTGAGGAAACTCCCAGCCGGGGAAGGCCAGGCAGGGAGGGAGACAGCTCTTCTCTGCGAGCACAGCCTGCTGAAACACTGCGTGTGTGCTGTCCTCTGCTGGGCGAAGGCTGAGCGCTCCCAGCCTGCACCTGCACTCTTGGCAGAGCCGGCTTGAAGGCTGTTAGCGTTGCTATTACCGGACTATAGAGAGAACTGAGTGGCTTAAGGCTAATGTGTGTGATGGCAAGGATGGGGTAAGGCTGCCCGAAGGGGATGTCCTTGTCCAAATGGAAGCGCGCCTCTGTGGTCTCCCTTAACCAAGGTGCTTGTATCTTGGTCCAGGGACCTCTTCTGCTTTGTGGTCCCAGCATGTTTCCATCGTTGTGTGTGGATGTGGGGAGCTTGGCTTAGTGTGCCCTACCTTCTCCAGTTCCCGAGGGTCTTGCAGAGCTGTGTGCAGGCAGTGCTGGGCTTGATGTGAGGGCTGAGCCCGAGAAACATCACAGGTGGAGGGGTAACAGCTACCTGCTTGAATAAACACAGATCTGACTGCAGCCCTGATGAACTATAACCACCTTCACCAAGACCTGAGATAAGAACGGTGGATTTCAGTGGTTTGATACCCAGGAAAGCTTTTGTAGAAGCCCTTGTACCCAGCCATGTCTCTGGGGCTTTGCTTCAGACACATACTGGGCAAAGCCAGATGAAAGTGAGGGCACTGGGAGGCAGCTGCCACAGGTACTTTTCAAGCCTTAATGCCCATTGCCTCCACATTCACTTGCTGACTGGTGTCTTCTCTGCAGAGAAAACAGAGATGTGTAGCAAACATCTGTTGATACAGAGTGGAGAATGCAACCAGGAATCTGAGAGTTACATTTTCTTTTATGGCCTTTACTGAATCTCAAAGCCTCATATGGATCAAGGCATCCTAGCAGCTCTATGCAGAACAGCAAGTCACAAAGCATGGAAGGTGCTGTAATTTTCTCCCTTACCATCCTCCTAAAAGGACAGGCTCAGCACTTTACAAGCCCTCTGTATCAGCATTTCAGGCATGCTCCTGTGGTAAGATAAATAAAGATAGGACATTCAATGCTGACATAATCTTAACATATGTCCCCAGATGGGAATCCCAGGGCAATCTTTTATCTGAATGTTATGATCCCAGCTGTAATCACTATGGTGCCCTTCCTCTAAATTGATTCACGTGTGAATTTTCCCTCTTGAGGGGCAGAAGAAGGGTAATATCCAAGCACAGTTTGCATGGAGTCAGAAGAGAAGTAGAGGCGCATCTTAAGTTTGGAAAAGGACACACTAAGCAGCTCTGTTGTCTATTTTGATGTGGCTCCAAATTATTTATGCACTTGTTTTATAAATCCCATCTCAGAATTCACTCCTGTTAGAGCTGCCAGCCTGCATCAGGCTGCATCAGGCTCCTGCATATTGAACCAAAGTGGCAGCCCACAAGAGACCCCTCTCTGCTCCTTACAATGATCACAGTGTCCAAAGCAGCATTTGTCATACAAGAATGACGCCTGAATGCTAATATTTCAGCGCACACAGGTTAAAGATCAGAAGTCATTGCTAAGAGACAAAGCATTTTTATAAATCACAAGCTGTCAAGAAGAGAAAAAGTAAAGCATGGCATGAAGTAGTAAGACTTTCTCCTAGCAAACAGAACTTGGCTCACCTTGTCTATGTTCTGCTGTGTTTTTGCTACCTTGTTGATTAGTGACCTGGAGGGGATTTGAGCAACATGAGTATACATAAAGTTCTTTTAGGTTAATCAAAAAATCTACCCAATTAAATGGTAGGGAATATATATTCGCTGCTTGCCAAGGCAGGGTTACAACCAGTGTGTTAAAGTTAGTACATGAGTCTATAATTTTTCTTGCGGCTGAGGTTGCAGGCACCAGCTCCTGAAAGTCCTGCTGCTTCAGAGACATCCATGAGAGAAAGCACACATTCCTCCCAACCCTTGTGCCAGTTTTGTGCTCTTTCCTAAGATGCAATCAACTTTTCTCTCCTCACAATGGCAATGGTTTGGTGCCACTGTCCTCAGGACTTCTCCCATGTTTGTCCTTTTTGCTGCAGTGTGAGCGGGAGAAAGAAAGGGAACACGCCTGTGTTCAGAACTGAGGCCATGCACATTTCCAGCACTCTTTTATTTTTAATTAATGTCAACTGCAAGAAATAGAAGATGAAAACCTTTTTTGTGTCATTGGCATGAACTGATATGACTCACTGAGATGGAGGCTGGAGGATGCTGAGTAAGAAGGGCTCATATACTTTGAGCTTCAGTATTTGGGGTTAATCTGTGACCCTGATCTGGACTGGGGATGTAAATCTAAACTGTGGCTGAGTTTTGATTCTAACTGGATCTTTTTTCACTTCTTTTATTCTGAACTGAATAAAGAGATCTTCATGTCCCAAGTGCGTGTCTGGTGCACAGCAGAGGAGTGAGGTGGGTTTGCTCTAGTGACAGAGTTTATGCACAGCTTTCCAAACAGTTGTCTGCACTTCCATAGCTTTTCAAAAGCAAGGGTTGAGAGCTGGGCTTAGGTGCTCAAGCAACACAGCAGGCTAACCACAGTTACACAGTTTTTGGATTAGAGCCGGTTCTCATCTGGCCAGATTAGAGAATGGGGCAGACCAAGTTGATATCTATTTGCAGAAAGCCATGCAGAGGTAGCGTAACCACCCTGTGTCTGTAAGGGTGTGCACTAACCCCTCCTGTTACCTGGCACTTCTGAGGTACCATGTGTGCAAGTTCTCTTCCATGCTGTGCACTTTTTTACACCTTTTTTTTTGCTGCAAGAAGGTAGCAGTGAATCTTAGCACTTCTGCTATGCCCTCTCATGTACTCTTGGCAGTTCAGACCTGCATGATTTATCCACACAAACATCACACCTGAACTAGACAGGGTTAAATTAAAGTCATTGCTATGTTAAAGCCAGGCTTTGAATATGGAGATTGGATTTGCAAAGAGGTGGTAGTTCAAGCTGCCCAGGCTGGAAGGTGTCAGACTGGAAAAACAGTCACAGCATATCCACAGGCAAATCACTGTAACTCTTTGTGCCCTTGCAAAATAAACATAGGTGATGCATCCCCAGTTAGGCTCTCAGAGAACAAGAGATACGCTGAAGGGGAACAAAACATTATCTCCCTTCCTTAAGTTATACATTTGAAAGGCCTTAAACTTTGAGCAGGATAGGTTTGATGCTGAAAGTTAGCCCCTGCACAACTTTGGTGGCTCTGATGTCTGCAGTCTGCTCTAGAGGAGATTTTAGACTGTGCAACTAAGACTGTAATAAACTAACTCACTGCATTTTTAAGCTGTGTACTGGGTGCTGCTTTCTGGTGGCTCTTGGGAAGCAGAAAACCATAGGTGCCAGGCGAGGGCTCGTAGCATCCCTGCTTCATAGTAGAACACCACTAGCTTTGCCCAGCGCGGCACCCCTGCCAGCCCGCGCTCCACCGTGTGTCCGCAGCTGAGCGCTGCATCCAGATGTGCCCCAGGAGTGAGTGGCTCTGCCAGCTATTCGAGTCTTGTCATTACGATATAAGTACCTGACTTCTGAAAAACTCCACTAAAGCAGTTTGTGTGTTGAACCCAATATAAAACCTTCTCCCTCCACTAACGAAGACCTTGTAATCTTCCCTGTGATGTCTGTTGTGAAAGGTTGTATGGGATATCTGCTGATAGCTCCTCTAGAGCTAAATGCTATTAGTCAAAATGTGATAGAGTTGCCTAGGAGTTGCAGTAGTTAGGCAGTGATGAAATTTAGAGGCACAATTCACAAGGCTGTGAATTTTAAAGCGAGGGACATCCTTTGAGCTTAGATACTTCCCATTTAAAGGGAACCTAAAGAACTGCATGGATGGAAGATTCAGTAGATCCTCAAGTACCTGCTTCTCCCTAGCACCTTTCACCTTTTGTCCACCTACTCCTTGGACCTCTGATCCAGTGTGGGAGAGAAAAGACACTCTCCCACAGGAAGAAATTACTCCTTTCACAATAATTTTCTACTGTGCCTTCTGCACACCTTCCAAACCAATTTCCACCATCCATTCATCCGGTCTTGCTTGTCATTGGGCCCTGTTGCCATCTATCAGGAATTAAGGAGCTGGATTATTATTGCTGCCATCATCCCTAGCATTTATACTTATTGGGTGGGCTTTGAGAATAGCAAGATTGTTGCAAGGCAAGTTCTTCAATCCTTACAGAACATAAAGGAATCGCATGTACTCATTGATCATAAAGGCAGCATAAATTCCAAGAGTGTTGGATGTTGGATTTCCTGAGATCAGTAGGGAAGAAGATTACAGAGAGGTTAGGCCTGTACCATTGCATTTAATTTGAGTCCTGCTTCTGCCTCTGCCTTAGTCCTTTCCAACCTTCACAGATATTTTTGGCTACAGGGTTCTATAAGCTTTTTAGCATTTATGTTAATCTCTATATAAGGAGATTTCCCTCTAGTTTTAAAATCCACTTCAAGGGGTTGTCCTGAAATATAAATAATTTTTCATGGCTAAGAAATTTTTATACAAAGATGCTCTGATGAGGGAAATCCAAAAGCAGCTGTTCTGTTGCTTCAAGAAGGAAAAAAGGCTCATGTGAGTAGAAACAGATGCAGCAATGGAGAGAGGAAGAAATGCAAAGCACAGTGCATTTATTTTAGTCCAGAAATTGGTAAATATAAAGAGGTGATTGAACAGTTCACAGAACCAGAACCAAAACAAAACAGCCTCGAAATCAGAGGACAAGAGTTTTGGGAATTGTGGGCCTATAGGTATGACAGGCTGCAGCCACCAGAGGCTGGGTACTGCTTTCATGCATCTGATTTCAGGTGTTATTTTCAGCAGGGTCTATGTTTTAGACATTCTTGATTTACCATTTTACCTATTTGATAGGACTAAGACATTGGAACAAATTACTTCTTCCTTGGCAGGCTCTAACTTGCTGAGGACTTTATATTGGTGATGAATGGAACAGGATTTTCAAGAGAAATTTAGGAGCTGAAGCTGGGACTAAAACAAAACTCAGGATGACAGACTGTTTCTGACCCCAGTCTGGAGTAGGGCTGGTGGGAGGCAAAGGATCCAACATGTTTCTTAATCCTCTCCCATATATCTAAAGCTTTGTCTACGTGTCTGCTCCTTTTTTAGACATGTGTAGAGAAATTTAACCGTTTTCATTTTTTCCTGATGTGCGACAGTGTCTCCTCAACTCCTATTTTTTTTCCTTTATGCTCTTTCTGCTTGTTCTTTCTCTGTGACCCAAGTCTGAAAACCACATTCAGTCATGGACATCTTCCTATTTGTTGCCCAGAAGCCCTTGACTACAGCAGAGTGCCATAGTACTTAACTCCATTATCCTACATTTATCTGAGTTTACAAATTAAAGATGCCATGGACTGTGATAACACAGACAGCTAAAGCTACAGTGCTAAAGTCATGTGGACCTAAATACAACATGGAGATGACCTATTTAGGTTAGGCTTTAGTAACTCAATAATGTCTTGACCATCTGCAAATTTTGTTCCTTGCTGTGCTTTTAAGGGATCATTAAAAAATTACAGTCATCTGAGCAAACCCACTTTGCCATCCTAAAAATTTCCTGTGTATTTCTTCTCTTGATCTTTGCTTTTAGACTGCTCTTTAATCAATGATAGTCAATGATAGTGATTACCTCTATGTAACTTAATTTTCAGTATAAATTGCAGAGAATTCTGTAAAGGCCTTTTCAAATTTGATGAGCCTAAAAGTTAATTTTCTGTACTACTTTACTGTTAAATCCTCAGAGTTCTCAGACTAAGCAGCTGTTAGACCTAGGATAGTGTTTTTCCACCTCCATTTTTTCTCTGCCCTGTCTGTACCACTATCACTCATCGCATTCCTGATAACATTAAAATTACAGATTTATTAGAACAAATTCCTCTGTTCTTTCTATTGTCTCTGTGCAGAGCTTGGAGTAACTTTAGTTGTCTAACTTAATAATAAATGGGACTGAAAATGTTTTTTCTGGCTTTTACTTCTGAATTTGCCTTTCTTATATATTATGTAAAAGGGCTACATTATGATGGTGTTGTACCATTGTGAGGAGCATTCCAGGTGAGGTTGGAAATTAATTGGCAAAGCTGTGGGCTGAGGAGGGAGTACATAAGGAAGGCTGAACTGGTTTTACTTGTCTCCAGCTGTGCTTCTTGGCACTGCTGGGAGTAGGAAACTCAATAGAAAAAAAAACAGAATGACAAGAAGTGAGCTTTGTGAGGAGACACAGCAAGAACCACTCAAAGTGACATTTGCTCTCCTTGGAATAACTTGTCCAAAGGGGGTTTTTTGTTTATTGGTTTGGTTTGGTTTCTTGTTTTGTTTTGGGGTTGGTTTGTTTGGTTTTTCTCTTTGCATAGTAAATAAGAACGTAAAGGCATCAAAGCTATTTGTGTGTCTTTGCTCCTGATGGAGTCAGGTAGATAACTCGGGGGACAGCCTAAGTAACCTCTGACAGTGTTCCACCAAGTGTGCAAATTGCTACATCGTAATATAGTTACCGAGTAAATACAAGCCAGAGAAACTTCACGTTTTCATTCCCTGACCCAAGTCTTTGTTTCAGGAATACAGCATCCTAAAGACACTGAAATCATTTTTCCAAATTAATTTTGAGTTGTGTGTTAAATACTGGAAGAGAGCTGAACAACAGGAATCTTGTGTCCTTGCACTGAGGAACGCTTATGCAATTCAGGTAACANCGAGAAGCTGAGCTGAGCCGAGCCGAGCTGAGCCGAGGGCGGCCTGCAGTGCCGGCATGGTGGTGCAGGAGCCCATCGGGGCGCCGAGTCTGTCGGCTGAGGCGGGAGGGGCCGGTGCTGCCACCGCCGAGGTGCGGCTGTCCCGGCGTCGCTGGGCCGTGCTGCTGCTCTTCAGCAGCTACTCCCTGTGCAACGCCTTCCAGTGGATCCAGTACGGCAGCATCAACAACGTCTTCGTGCGCTTCTATGGCGTGAGCGCTTTCGCCATCGACTGGCTCTCCATGAGCTACATGATCGCCTACATCCCCCTGCTCTTTCCCGTCGCCTGGCTGCTGGACAAGAGGGGGCTGCGCCTCATCGCCCTGNATAATAAATGGGACTGAAAATGTTTTTTCTGGCTTTTACTTCTGAATTTGCCTTTCTTATATATTATGTAAAAGGGCTACATTATGATGGTGTTGTACCATTGTGAGGAGCATTCCAGGTGAGGTTGGAAATTAATTGGCAAAGCTGTGGGCTGAGGAGGGAGTACATAAGGAAGGCTGAACTGGTTTTACTTGTCTCCAGCTGTGCTTCTTGGCACTGCTGGGAGTAGGAAACTCAATAGAAAAAAAAACAGAATGACAAGAAGTGAGCTTTGTGAGGAGACACAGCAAGAACCACTCAAAGTGACATTTGCTCTCCTTGGAATAACTTGTCCAAAGGGGGTTTTTTGTTTATTGGTTTGGTTTGGTTTCTTGTTTTGTTTTGGGGTTGGTTTGTTTGGTTTTTCTCTTTGCATAGTAAATAAGAACGTAAAGGCATCAAAGCTATTTGTGTGTCTTTGCTCCTGATGGAGTCAGGTAGATAACTCGGGGGACAGCCTAAGTAACCTCTGACAGTGTTCCACCAAGTGTGCAAATTGCTACATCGTAATATAGTTACCGAGTAAATACAAGCCAGAGAAACTTCACGTTTTCATTCCCTGACCCAAGTCTTTGTTTCAGGAATACAGCATCCTAAAGACACTGAAATCATTTTTCCAAATTAATTTTGAGTTGTGTGTTAAATACTGGAAGAGAGCTGAACAACAGGAATCTTGTGTCCTTGCACTGAGGAACGCTTATGCAATTCAGGTAACATGTTAATTAAATGAACTGTAGATCATAAGTGATCTCTAGGCAGTGGTGTGTTGCTAAAATAATGGGAAAACAAGCACTGACTTACTAACTGCGAGTTCCTCGTGAGGATGGAAACAAACATTACTTTTGGCTCTTTTGCTTCAGTCATTGGGATGTTTTCACTTCACGGGATGTTTTCGCTCTCTAGTGTGCCATGTCACGGAAAAAACTAATCAGAAGCCAAACCAAACGAGATCCAAACCTGTTCCTCCCGCAGGACTCCACCCTGGCATCGCGGGCGGGTCGGGCACTGCCCGCTCGCTCGCAGCCTCCCCAGGACACAGTTCCGGTTAGTCCCACGTCCCGTCCATCGCTGGCGGCTGGAGCCTCTCGTGCCCCGGGCCCTCGTAACGCCGGAGCGGCNCCGTGCTGCTGCTCTTCAGCAGCTACTCCCTGTGCAACGCCTTCCAGTGGATCCAGTACGGCAGCATCAACAACGTCTTCGTGCGCTTCTATGGCGTGAGCGCCTTCGCCATCGACTGGCTCTCCATGAGCTACATGATCGCCTACATCCCCCTGCTCTTTCCCGTCGCCTGGCTGCTGGACAAGAGGGGGCTGCGCCTCATCGCCCTGGCTGGCTCGGCCCTCAATGCCATGGGCGCCTGGGTGAAGCTGGGCAGCCTGAAGCCGCACCTCTTTCCCGTCACCGTCCTGGGGCAGGTCATCTGTGCCCTGGCTCAGGTCTTCATCCTGGGCATGCCCTCGCACATTGCATCTGTCTGGTTTGGCTCCCACGAGGTCTCCACCGCCTGCTCCATCGCCGTCTTCGGGAACCAGGTAAGGGCAGCTGCTCCCCGGCTGGCCAGGCATGTGGGGCCGGCTGTCACCACCTGGCCGGAGACTGAGAGTGCTAAGGGGGAAAACCAGGAAGAGGGAAGAGATGCACAGCGCCGGGAGTGCAGCATCAGGGATAAGAGGCATTACCCGAAATTCCTGCCGGAAAATGCAGCTGTTACCTGGAAGGACGCTACTGAGGTTAAACTGGGGGCTGATGCTGACGGCAGATGCAAGTGGGACCAAAGTCTCCAAAATTTGGGGTGTGAGGATTGTGTATGAATCTGGCTTTGAGAGGTGTTTGACTCAGAGTCTTTTCCAGTGCCCACCTCTTCTTGTGTCTGGGAATCTCCAGTCCAGGGGTGATTCAGTAGAGCCATGGATGGGCTGGAGGGGAATGCACAGTGCTAAGAAACACACTTTAGGCAGAGTGTCCTTCAAACCTCAGATCTGCAGTTGCATCTGGACTTGACACTGCAATATCCTTTTCCTGCTGACAGCTGGATGGGACAAAGATTAGCAGTGTGTTGAAAACCGTACTTGTCACTGAGCCCTGGAGGAAAAGGACTTTAGCACTTTCATACCTCTTAAAAGTAGGTACAGATTTTCCACAAGCAGTTGCTTTGAAAAAAATTAAAGTTCCATCAGACTAGTGTGAGGTCAGCTTCCTTAGCACTCTTGTATCAATGTGGGCCAGGGATACCAGCGACCCACATTTGCCCAAGCTGTGACTGTCTTTTCTTGTAGCCAGCTAGAGCTCAGAGGAGGTGTATTTTTACACAGCTTTGAAAGGATCAGGGAAATAGCTTCTTGACCCTTGCACTGAAACACCCACTCATACCAGTTGAAGCGGATAGGCCAATACTGATGCAATGGAGCATAAGTGAAGTGAATCTGGCCCTGAGACAAAGAAGAGGGAAGCAGAACCTGGCATTAGCTGCTAGGCTGCACCTTGTTCCCCTTGCTTTGACACCCGCTGTACTCCCCTACATATGACTGTACACCTAACCCTGGACCATTCAGCCTTTCAGTGGCTGCCATTCAGACCTGAATGTTTTACAACTCATGTAGCTTCTAATGCAGGCTGCTTCTTCCTGTGTTTCTGTATCTTTTTTGATATTGCTGAGGCAAAAAGAGGTGAATGCTTGGAGGTGGTATTTGAGGAACTGAAATGTGCAGAACAATAGTAGGGAATTAAGAAGACTGCCATATATTTTGAAAAGGGAAATCATACTTATCTTTCTCTGAGTGCATCAAATCTTTTCTCTTTTCTCTTATCATCCATTCCAGTGGACTGTTTTTTATGTGTTTTTAAATGAATCTTTAGAGTGGAAGGCATCTAACTTGGCATGAGCAAATAAATAACTGAGTTTTGCTGTCAGACTGTTTAAAATCTTTCAGGTGGAATTACTCAACAGTCTGCATAAAAAATCCAAATAATGAGCCTGTCAGCCTGTGCTATATGCCTGTTTGGAATCCTCATCATCCTAAAAGGAGCAGCTTAGTATAACGGTTGTGAAAAGCAAAGTTTGACTACACTTTTGGTGCGCCACACTGCTCTGGCAGATGAACTGACATGACAATGAGACCTCAGTTCAGTGCATAGTCTTTTCTTTGTAATCCCAGACTTTCCTCTTAAAAAGTCAGAGAAGTCAGAAATGCCAGTGGCTAAAGGCAGAACATACTCCATAGGAAAGACCTATTAATTACTGTACTGAAGGGCCCTGAGGTACATAATTATGGTGAATGTAAAGTAGCTGTTTTGTTTGCTGGTGATGTCGGGCAGGGGGAAGAAATAGAGGCATCCATTTTTCCCGACTGCTGTTAAAGACTGTGTGTTGGCAAAGGGTATAATACAGCAATTTTGTAATTGCAGTATGCTAGTATGACAAATTATTCCCTGTGCTCATTCCTCTACAACTATGTTGTTTTCCTTTCCTTGCCACGTCAACTTAGTTTAATTATTATTATTGAATACTTGGAACTGTTATCTCTCTCTATCAGGAATTGTAAGTGACTACAGGAGGAAGCAGAGCTGTGTCACTGCTTCTTTATTTGCTACACCTGCCCTCTTTCTGCTGCTGCCCTCTTGGCCTTTGGCTGCACTTCAGCAGCGCTGTCCTGAGGAGAGCATTGCCTGCTGGCTCATCTGGGTGTGCCACGTCTCCTCAGGACACGGCTGCTGCTTGCTGGGTGATGGTAAACTTTAGGTTCAAAGTTAGCCCTGAACAGTAATCATTGAATCAATCAGACCAGGTGTTAAATATCCTTTAAAAACAAAAAAATCCCTAGTGGCATCAGAATCACCTCCTTTTTTCTGTCTGTGTGTTGGCTGTGGTATCTGAGGTTCAAGGAATGGTTAGATTGAACATGCGTGAATAAAGGCTGGAAAGCTTCCAGAACAGTGTGAACACCTGTGGAGGAGGTGATCACATTCTCTTTTTTACCCACTGCTGGTTTTCACAAGATTTTATGACATTTAGTTTTCCATGGTTTAACAGGAAGATACACAGGTGTTTTTCCATTCTTTTTCCTTGTCCCTGAAAGTTCATGTACGGGTAAGTATAGAATGGAGATTGCATGTTGGATGCTTTGACATTAAGATATTAGTGTTATTGAAATATTACTGGCTCCTCATTGCTTGAAAGACTAGGAAAAATCTGTGTGGAGACTCTTCCTCAGGTTGAAATTCCAGGGTAAAGAAGCAGAAGTGTTATTGAGAGTTCACTAGTGTCCTTTGAATATTGAAATTTGCCTGACATGCTTCTGAAATACAGCCATCAGTAGTACTGTGCCTGCTATGTCAGCAGTGTTACTTGTGGAGGACCTCGGTGCTGGATGTCTCTGTGAACTCCCATACACAAGAGGTGGGTAGGAAAGAGTGGTTTGTGTAAGGCCACGCTACTTCCATTTGGGTGTATTGATTCATCAGCTGGTTCCAATTCCTGGTTCAGACCAGCTTGAGAGGTCTGAACAGGCTTCTAACTTCTACATTGGAGGGAGACTGTCCCCTCATTCTCTTTGGTGGCCAGGACCACAGAGGGAAGAAATGCTCCCCTGAGATAGTGGCATTTTCTTGTGTGTGTTTGGAGAAGCAGGTTTTGCTCCTTCATTTGCCATACTTGCTCTTCTGTCTTTTGGCGATGAGGAAGCACATGGTGCTGTGGCATGACAAACTGACATGGTGGTGAGGATGTTTAGATGACGAGTCAAATTCTCATGGCTTTTTGAAATTTATAAGCTGGAGTCTGGAGGCCAGGTACCAGCTCTCTTCTTTAGCTGCCGTGGTGCGTGCTGGACTGCTGTGCCTCGATTTTAGGCATATCTCTTTTTCTTACTGGTTTATCTCTCTGTTGTGTTGTACATGGACAAAGAAAGAACATTTGTGGTTTTGACTTTGTAATGCTTTGCCACCAGAATTGTTTGGGGTTCGTTTGTTTGGGTTTTTTTGATTGAGAGAGACCTTGTTCCTGGTTCTTGCTGTTATGGCTTTTATTTTTTTTTTTTTTTTAAGGGGTTGATAGTTGTTGATGTGGTTTGGGAGGAAATAAAATTTCTGCCTCTGGGGAAAAAAGATGCAGCACCTTACTGATCTTCAGGTGGTGTCTGTCCCTGTTTCGAAACAGCTGCCATGTGACTTCAGAGATTTAGGGCTTCCATAACAGAAACAACCTGAAGCCTTTTAGGTGATATCTGCAGCCTGCTGGGATTGCCAGTCTAGCAGTGATTAGGTGATGGCTTTTGAAGTGGACAAACAGGATGATAAGCTGTGAATGAAATTCAGGGAAATCCTCCGTCTCTCACTCCTGGTGGGTCCTTTCCTCTTATTCTGAAATAGGGGAAATTGTATAATGTATAATTGTATAATTGGTCAGCAACATGTGAATGGCCATTGCTTTAGTGCTGGTGAGCCTGCAGTACTGTTTGTGCTGAGCATGTGCTTGTTGGATGCCTCAGTGGTAATTCTTTATGTACCTTTTGCTGTTCAGGGAAGGCAGCATCTGAAAGTTTAAGAATCGTTGGGGAAATGGAACATGTCCTATGGAATTCCTGTCTTCCAGTCTTCAAGGTATATTTGGCTGTTCTGTACGCTCTGACGGCTCCCCAGCCCTTCAGAAGAGATTTGATGCCTGTTAGAAATATGGGCAGGTGGTGATGTGACTCACAGCTCTCTGTAGCTGGGCCCTGTATCTCCCAGAGTTTTGGCCATTAGAATAGAGAAGATTTTAGCAAGGAACAGAGAGGAGCTTGTAGTGGCAGTAGTTAATGGTTGACATTCTCCAGCCCTGTCTCCTTTCTCTCGCTATAAAGAAGGGCAGGGCAGACCAGAGCATGTGAATTACAAGGAGTGCTGTGTGGCCAGCTCTCCAAGATCCTGGACGTGGCTCAGTGTGGGAGGGTGTGCTGACCAAATAGCAATGTGGCTTCTCCAGGAATGCCTAATTTTCTATAAATGGACACAGGAGCCTGAAATGAACTTTTTTTTTTACCCATTTCATCTGGTGCTCCCTTTCTAGCCATACACCAAAGGCAGCTCTCCCTTCTTCCTCACCAAAGCAGTTGACTTTTGGGTTAAGTTCTGCGTGGGAATTTAAATTAATGTCTGCAGTGTTTCTGCTGGAAGGGCCTGCCCTATGGCACCTTCAGCACCTGCCCTGCAGTAGCCCTGGGACTGCCTATGTTAGGTGATTGTAGTAGGTCCTTGACCAAAGCATTATATCCTCACTGAGGATTCCAGCAGCAGATGAAGTAATTGTCAGAGCTGAAACCCCTCTTCTGCTTTGCTCTCTCTCTTGTCTACTGCTGCTGTTTTCCTGTATTGCATTTATTTCCCAGCAAACTGGGGAAAGGTGCATTCAAGGCTGACAGGCCCTGAATGACTTGCATAGAGAAATAGTCTTCACTGTACAGTATTGCATCATATTAAGCATTATGAGATGATATCACAGAAGCAGAAGTGTGATGAGGAGGGAAGTTCGCTTTGCTTCCAGATAAACTTATGCAACTGCAGTTTGAAAAAAAACTCTTCCATATCAGTAGGAGAGTAAAGAAGAGCCTAAGCTCTATCTTATCTCTTCACAAGGCTGGATAACAATTTTTACTTTCACAATTTGGGTCCTTTCTGCTTCTTAAAACACTTCAAAAAATTGTCTGAGCTGTGCAAATATGTACGTTGAGTTCCTGACTGGATTTCAACGGGCTCTTTTAATCTTGCTGTCAGTGATATGGAAGAAGCATATTTTGGGCAACAATCCATACAAAATTATACTATGTGGGAACTGGCATCTTTTGCCTTAAACATCTCATCACTTGTGTGTTTTCAATTCTACTGTAGCCATCTATAAAAAGGCAGCTGGGACCTGTGCTGATAGTAAAGTATTGGGAAGCTGATGTGCAGTTGGAGTCACAGGGTGTGAGAAGTGGATGGCTGGCTGCTCTCCACAGGTTGCAACGCCTGGATTGTAGAGTCAGAAAGTTTAGGTGCTCCTGTGAAATGTCATGGTTACAGTGTGGGAGGCACCTGTAGTTAGAAAAGGAGGGAGCACCATAAGGCAGAGCTTTGATACACAGACAAGAGTAGAGAGAGAGGCTGTGTTGCCCAGAGCTCTGGAACAGACATCTCCTCAAAGGGGTCCCAGATGAATCCAGGGGTGATCCAGATGTGACCTGGAGTGTATCCTCCTAACTCTCCAAAGTCTTTTCTTGGAACTTGCTGAGACTGTATTGAAATCATGGTGTCTGAAAAGCCTGTTGTATTGGTGTTTATCAGTGCATAAACTTAGACCTTTGTTTGCTACAGTTTTTGCCCACTTGGCCAAACCAGCAGGCTGCTGACTCTGGGGTTTCCTGGGACTCCTACCTGTGCTAGGCTTCTTAAAAATTCACATCATTTTTCCCTTGCTCCATTCCTGATTTGAGTATATGGTAACAGAGCAGTTTGGTGTGTATATGTGTGAGTAGTGTGGATTTTGTTGACTTGTTCTTTTGAACTCTTGGATGAATACCAGCTAGTCTTGATGCTTTGTACAAGAAATTAGTGGAAATAAATTGTTCAATAGCTTCCACTCATAAGGCTTCTGACTTCTGCTATGTGAAGAGGTTTGGTTGATGTGGAAACCTCCAATAAATATCATGTCATGAATGCTGGTGCAAGACCTCCTCTTTCTTGAATGTACTCCTTCTTCAGTGGTCATATTTTGGTCCTATAAACCACCTGTCCTGTTTCCTGATTTTGTCGTGTTTGAAGAGTTTTGACATATTTATAAAGCTGTTTTGCTTCCTTTTTTTGCCTGATTATGGTTTTACTTTATCTTGGTCCAACTTGCTGTCATTTTTCTTTGCCTGAAGGAATAATATCCAGTTTTTGGGTGAATTATGCTCTTGTAGATTTTTGTTGTTGTTTGCTTGTGGTTTTAGTTTTTTCATTTTTGTTTTTTATTTAATTGTGGTTCCTTTACTCTGTTCTAGAATATTTTACTAATATTCTCTAGGCTTACACTGAGCCTCTGTTGCAAGCATTTAATTTTTTAGGCTTTTCAATTTCCTTTTAACACACTTCTTTCGTTATAGGCAGCTTCCTCTTGTGAGTTATATATTGCTATAGTGCTTTGGAGAGCATTTTTTTTGTCACTGCTGCAAGGAAGCTGAATTTGAGTGCAGTGCAGAACCATTCTGTAATATTGATGGTAGTCACACTGTGCTGCTCTAGGTCTAAATCACAAATTGTGCTGCCTCTTATAAAGTTTTCCTCAGAAAGGAGTATTTATGGAATCCAAAAATTGCAGTCTCTGCATCATCCCTGTCATGACACTTATTTAGCTTGCAAGGGCATTGTCGAAATTTCTTACTGTTGTGTATTTTTTGCCTTTGCAACATCTTGCTTTCTGTCTTTTAACATTTTAATCGACCTTCTGGATTTGGTGGTCTCCTCTGTCAACATTTGTACTTATGGAATTTTATAGGGTTTTTGTATTCCTGTTGCTGACTCTTAGACTTTTTTGAGACGGAGGCCCATCTCCCACTCTCCACTCCTCCATTGATCATTCATTTACAGTTTTTGTGCTGATACATCACTGATTATCTTCCTTCAGCAGACTCTGAGTATATAATCAGCTAAACATAGACATCTCGTTTTCCATTTCAAGACTTTGGGTATATTTATATCTTCTTACTACTTACTCTTGGTTTTGTTGCCTGTTCTTGTATACGCTTGAATCTTGAATATGTTGTTGTTGTTGTGACTGGTCTTTGACAAAATTCAGGTAGGAAATACATTCCTTCTGTCCTTTACCACCCTTTAAAGAATAAATAATCTGAACAGTGCGCTCTGCTGTTATCGTTGACTTCTCTGGTAGTCTGTTTAAAAGTTGCCCCAAAGCCTTTTCAAGGCTTCAAGCCACTCTTCAGGTTCCTAAAGAGAGATCCTCAGAGGTGAGGACAGTCCTGAGGGTTTTGGGTGTGAGGAGGCTGAGTGATGTGTCAAATTTTGGGAACTAGAACATATCTATATGGGTCTTGGAGCCCTTTCTGCCTGTATACACAGGAGATGCTAATTTGTATGCTGGTAAGAAGGACTGCACTATGATTCCTTATGGCTGATAATCTCTGTAAGGAGGGTAGCACAGACTGTTGCAGAACCAACCTTAGTTTTACATTGCTTTATTTTCCCTCATTTGAAAGGTGGAGAAGGGAGAAACCTTATAAAGGGAAAAATAACTTATCTTTTAAATTTTCTGGTTAGTCAGTTACGGTGTTGTCTGTGGGCTGATGGTGATGTGGGTACTGACCTGCTGAGAACCAGACTAAAAATCTCCTTGGGAAAAGTAAAGTATGTGCAGTATAATGTTCCTCACGTTGGTGAGAGCTTGTCTTTATTGCTAAAAATGATATGAATAATCCAGGGTTTGTGACTATCCTTCAGGAAATCTTCAGTTTTAGTCAAGTCAAGGGGCCTCATCTTCACAGAATTAATAGCATTATTTGGTCTGAAATATAAAATGTAGTTCCTATTGCTATGATTTTTTTCATCCATTCTTCTACCTAGTCATTCTCAAAGGATGAATTTATCCATGAATTTTTATCCATGAATTCTTAATGGATAAAAGGGGTTCTTTTTTTTTTGGAAGGAGAAACAAGAGGACAAAACATCCATTTATAGTTAGAAAAATTGTTCAGGTCTTCTGAAAAGGCAACCAGTTGTGTCCAAGAAAACTGGATAAGTGTGTGTCCCATTGGATAAATTATGACTGTAGGACCTCCCAGTAAAGGATTTCTGAACAATTTGCAAAACAAACTCTCAATAACTTCTCTGCTACCTATATAAGATAGATCCTTTTTTCAGGAAAGAGCAGCTAGAAAGAGACCAGAAAAGATTGCGTCTCAGCTATGGTCCTGGATAAACTTATGTCAGAAGTCCCAATAAAGCATGAATCTCTCCTCCTCTCCTGTTGTTTTGCTGCTGTTCAGCATGTCATGGCTAGCATGCAATTGCAGAGAGAAGGCAGCCAAGAAGCACCTAGCACAGGAATCCAACCTAGTTCTTCTAAGAGGGAAACAAGAACCTAGTTCTTCTAAGAGTGGTGAGAAAGGGGATCCATTTCCAGAAAGGTGTTTATGGACCTTATTTGCTAAAGGATAGAGGGCACATGTGAAACCTGATACGCAAGAGTCAGTAGGACTCTTGTCTCAAGTGGAAAGGAGCTATGTTGAGAGTCTCTTCCTCAAAAGAGTCAAAGGTTGAATCTTTGGGAATGCTATGGAGATAGTAGTGAAGCCCAGGGTGGCTCTGTGCTGGGCTGACCAGGCACACCAGGGCCACAGGCCTGGACTTGGCTGCAAGCAGGGCAAAACAAATGTGCTGCAGAGACAACCAGGCTTTTGCCCTCTCTGAGCTTCTGTGTTTGATACAGTTACCTTTTCTATGCAGCTGCAGGCTTGTGCAGAGGAGGAGGAGGCATGCAATCTGATGAAGATCAGAGCTTGAAGCTTCTAAGCCTGCTGATAGTTGTGCTCACTGGTGGTCAGGGGGCAGTGCAGCTGGCCTGACCTGCTGTGACAAGATACTGGGGATAGGCCATATCTGAACAAAGTTGAGCTCTGGTCCTATGTCAGGGGCTACCTGTGTCATGTGAGTGTTAGGAAGGTTTATCCGTCATAATGGTCTCTTAAGTTTCCTCCTGAGCTCTTTCAGTCCAAGTTTGACTTGATGGCACTTGATAGCACAACTTGAATCTGTCTTCAGTCCATGTAACCAAGCCTCAAATGTTCTCATTCCTGACAGTGCCCTGAACTGGTGGGGCACATCTGTAATCTCTTGTTGGCTCTTTCCACTGGATCCCTTCAATGTCCCAGCACCAAGAATGAATTTAGCACAGAGATGTCTGTTGCTAAATCTGACCCAGACTATTCCAGGTCCCAATGGATGGCACAATTTGGCACAGGAGAAGTTTGGCCAGATATGATTGAAAGTTACTTATTTGTAAGCTAAATAGCGTGTCTGAGGGTGGCAGATATCTGTTTGAAACACCAGCATTCTTCCTGTCTCAAAAATCCACCATCTGGATGGAGGAGTAGGGATTTTGTGGAGAGTTTTCTGGGACTGGATGGCACAAGCTGATTTTTATTTCAACCGCCAGGTATGGCAACTGAAATGTATTTGTTCTGAGATTTTCAACCTAGCCAGTGAGTAGGTCTTCCTAAATGAGTCTCTTGGCATCCCAGAAACATGGAGACATGACAGAGAAAGCCTGCAGAAAGCACAAGGAGGTTTTGCTAGAAGGCAGCCTGGGCAATATGTCTGAGCTCATGTCTGGGTTACAGAGCTCTTGGGACATCTGATCTGTGTGCTGACATGTTTTGATGTGGTTTATGGGCAGCACAGTATTTGCCTTCCTTAGTTCTTGCTTTGTATACCTGCAGAGTAATATAACCTTTCCAGTGACTGTGAGTACATTGAGAACTCCAGGATCCCTCTTTAGGGCAGCACTTGACTGGTGGGGCTGTCTCGTTGCTGTTCAGTTAGCTGTGAGGCATAAACAGTGTCCTCTCAAGTCTGTTACTCTGGAACAATGAGTCATGGTGGTGTTAATCGGTTCCTATCAATCTAATATTTCCTATAAGGAAACAGTAAATGCAATGGACTTAATTTGACTATATCCTCATTTACTCTTAGTGTGATGAGGTCAGTGGCTTTATAGAGGCTATATTGGTGTAGTATGAATAACCACTGATATTTTATGCTGCTAATCAGTGTTGGTTCAGTTAGCACTATTCTGGTACTGTTAGTGCTTTCTTGGCTCCAGGCAAATAGTACAGCATACAAAAGAGATTGGCATCTCTGTTTCAAGCAAGAATGGGAATGGCTGCATGGCCACCTGGTATCTCTCTTTCTTGGGTGCTTTCTCAGTCCTTCCAACTATTAGATGCTCTTGTGTGTGCCTAGTCACTGTCCACAACAGCAGACATAGGATTAAATCAGGAAGTAGCAAAAAAGAGGGTGTTGCTAAACAAGAAAAACGTTTTTGCCCCAAACAGGGTGAGTGTGCAGAGCCTTGAGAGCAAGGAAGAGTTGAGCTTGAGCATGGCTCTTTTTCTGATGACCAAGAGGGCTGCAAATGCTTGGGAAGAGTCAGGGGAACAGGTTCTTGGGAGCCAAATGGTGATTGAAACATAGGCACGAACAGTGAAACTCAAGGAGTAGGGGGAAAAGTAGCTTTTGTAGTCTCCTCTGGAGTTTAGACTACTCACAAATGTACTGAGTGCACTCTGGCTCCCACTTTATGAAGAGTGTCCTCCTAAGCCCTAAAGCAGTGATTTGTCTCTTCCATTTGAGTGTGGCACTAAAGGTCTATGCCATTGTCAATCCCACTTACCAGAGTGGCAAAGCCTGTGGTGCTATATCTCTGTTGCTGAACTGGAGAAATGGCTGTAGTGTTAAAAGCCCTGATATCTTCACTAGGGTGTGTGCTCCCACTGCAGGAGCTTCTCAGCTGGATATGTGGGGGGCTTTTGGCACAGTAGAAGCTGCAGCTGCAGGGGTTTCTTCTGCCCGTCAGAGGATTTTATCCAGGGGCAGTTGCCAAGCCCCATCACAAAAACAACCGCGATGTCTAGAATATGTGCCGTCAGCATTTCTTTTGCTTTCAACCTGGATGTTTTTCTAGGTTCTCCTGGTGATCATAGGGTGAGCCTTATCTTGAGAGAGTGCTCGTTTGAAATAGTGTCATAAAGTGACTGAGCCAGATTAATATCTCACTTATTATGAGTGGGCAGGTTTCTGTCTTGGCCCTTGCACTTACTTGTCTGGTTGGAAAATAAATTGGTTCAACTCATTAACCTAGAAAAAATTGTGGTAGATTTTGATGGTCTTGTTTTCTGCCATTTTTAATGAGCAAAATGGGATTACTGGGTAATCAGGCCATCATCAGAAGAGGTGCAAGGCAAGAAGTGGGATGTGTGTGTGGCCAGGAACACAGATGCACGGGGGAGGTCAGGGAAAGCAAGACCTCCGCTTTGATGGAGGAAAGTATTCATTTTGCTCAATTCTGTTGTAAAACCTTGCCTTGAATGTCTTGATAGCTGTAAGTGCAGTGGGAAAACCTCTCTTATGGCCTAATTGCAGTGAGTATCTGGCTTTTACCTCTTAATTTTTGGGTGGTAAAGAAGGTTTTCATCTTGGCTGTGAAATTTCCACCGCCTTACAGCTCAGTAAGGACTCAACTGAGGCTAATCCAATGTTGTGGTCTCATGTTTATCCTCTCTCTCTTCTGCTCAGCTTGGCATTGCTGTGGGCTTTCTGGTCCCTCCAGTTCTGATTCCTAGCGTGGAGGATGTGGAGAAGCTGGCCTACCACATCAGCATCATGTACTTCATGACTGCAGGTGTGGCATCAGCCCTATTCATCCTGGTCATCATAGGTAAGGAGGTGGGAGCATGCACAGGAAACCAGGTGGGACTGAGAATGTTAGCCTGTGTGTGGGGGCCTATGTGCCAGAAAATGGGCTGGGAATGTCATTTGGGGATGTATCCTACCATGCAGCTGACAGGGTCATGCAATACTGTATCTTGCTGCTTCAAGTCCTTGATGAACAGCAGATGTGGAAGGGAGTATAAGAGGTTGTGAGTGAGCCTGCCAAATTGTTCATTTCATCCTTTGCCTGCATAACAAAACTCTGGCATGAGTAAGTCCTTTAAAAGCCAACAGAAGTCTTCCAGGTTTCACAGTCATCTGCCCCTCAAACAGGGTGCTGGGCTTTGGATTGTCTTGGACCTGACTACCTCTTAAGGGTAGAGAAAAAGAAGCATGTTATATGGCCTCACAGGAACAAGCTGTTCCTCAGAGAGAAAAAGGTAACTAGTTATGAGTGAATAGAAGGAAACATTAAGGGCAATAGCAGGACACTAGAGGTGCAGTTCTCCTGCTTAATCCATGAAGCAGGGGCCAGATCTTTAGCATGAAAGACTGACATACTCACTGGAGAGCATAGTTTGTCTATGGAACTCCATGCAGTTTTTCAGACAGGCTCCTCTTGCCAGTTTGTTCATGTTGCTGGTGACTAAATCAGATGTAGACTTCAAAGAATCTGAGGCAGGGAACAGACAAGGTACAAAATGCTGTCTAGCAGCTGGCACGGTAGTATCGCCTGTGGCTGGGATTTCTGGATGCTACTTTAATGCTAGTAAGGCACAGCAGATGGCTTGGCCAGCCTAAGAAGTGCCAGGGCTGAAATAAAAACTGACAGAGGTCATTGCTTCCCAGGCACTGGGCACTTCAGAGGCCACTTTTGCAGTCTGACTTTTCCTAATCTGCTTTGGCATTTTGTAAATCCAGTGTGACAGTTTAGCAGCTGGCTGGTCATCCTTCTGGACACAAAGGCGTTATTAGTCCTGAGAACTGTTGTTGCTGCAGGACACTGCCTACACAAAAAGCTAATGGAGTGCAAGATGTTTCCCTAGTGGCAGGAGTTAGTGTTGGAGACAGATTGTTCTCTCCCGTTCTTAGGTAAGTTCATGCATAGAGATCAAAGCTTAAGGATAATGATGTGTTTTGTACACTTGGTTTTACTAGTCTCTCTGCCATCCCTCAAATGGCTCTTCCCACAGTGTGTGCTCAGGCCCCGTGACTGCGCTGTTACAAACAGGTGTGCTTCATGTCTGGTTTCAGTCTTCCAGGAGAAGCCCTCGAACCCTCCGAGCCGAGCTCAGGCCTTGATCCAGTCAAGACCGACAGCAGAGTATTCCTACGTGCAATCAATCCTCCGTCTGCTCCACAATGCCAACTTTTTGCTGCTTATGGTTGCTTACGGTAAGGCCTGGCCTTTCTCCTTGTGCAGTTATCACTGCTTCTCCCTCCCTCTCTGTGCTCTTCTGGAGCAGTAACTGGCCTGAGTTGTTTTAGGGGAGCATAAGTGTAGCTGTCCTGCCACAGACCAGGAATCCTTAGAGCCCAGTACTCCAGCAGTGGTTACAAGCAAATACCTAGGGAAGAACAAAAGCAAAGCAAGCACATGGAGGACAATACTGCTCTACCAGTCTTTGACTGTTTGCTGTTCAGGGGATTTCCTTATCCTGTTATATTTTCCTTATCCTATTCTTTTCCCCTAGTCATTTAATTACTTGCAATGTACCAATTTAAGTCCTTACCTAAGAAATCTATTGCAGTGTCTGAGTGCAAGTCTCAGCACTGGCTGAAAGTCATTTCCAAGGCAAGGGTATGACTGCCAGGCATCCCAGTAGAGGTCACGTGGACTATGCAGATGTGCAGACTTTATCAGTTTCCTAGGCAGTCCCTATGAAGCAAATGGAAGAAGGGCTTGGAGAACATCTTCTTATGCTGTCTGTCCTTGCACTCTGAATCTGCTGCTTGCTTCTTTTCAGCAGTCTTTGTCTGTTTCTCTGAGAGCAATGTGATATGTTGAAATGTATTCCCTGATGCAGAATTGGCGTATGGAAAGGTGTTTTTCTCTTTAGCAGAAAGACCATTGTGGTCTGTGCCTGGCTGCATAATAGGGTATACTGTAACCAGCTAGTTTGCAGGGAGTTTTGTCCTCACTCTTCGTACTGTCTTGCTATGGAAGTTCCTTGGGGAGAAGGTTAAATATTGCTGAAAGTTCTGCCGTTAAGCCACCAATTGTATCTGAAGGACCTGGCAGATGAGTAACCAGATTGGAGACAGTGAGATAGTGACTTTGTACCTCCTGAGGATGCTAATGGTCTTTGGCATTGTTCAAATCTATGCTCCCTTCCTTCTCAGTGGAATGCCCCTCTCAGATTGTCCTTAAACTCCACTGGTTTGCATTTCAGCTGCTCATTTTGGCTTCCCCTCCTCCTCACCCATAATGCATAATGCCCTCTCAGAAAGTGAAGACAAAAAAAACTGTCAGGCAGACTGTGTCTAAAGTTGGATTGTGTCATCTGCTCAGTTCACACTACCCTTCAGGGAAAGGAAAGGCGAAAGCATTTGTTTTATTAGGCATAAACAAGTCCTAGAGGACAGAGGACTGGTCTCAGTACAAAAGGCTTGTTTCAAATCTGACCTTCCTTGGATAATTCCTTTCTGGCAGTCACAAACAATGTGGAAAGGCTGTTTCTGTGGCTCATAATTTACTTTCTCTTCATGCTGGTCTGTGCATTTATTCTGTTCCTCTCTGTGTCAGTGTCATGTCAATCTCCAGCTTGACTTGAGATGGTGACTGTTATTCAGAAAGGGAACTATGCAGTGAAACTTTTTTTTAAACTTGTCTGGTTGTAAAATGGGGACAGTTTTTCCTGCTTAAGTCAAAAGTTATGTTGGCCAAGATTTAAGACATCTGCAGCCACATGAGTTCAAATGAGTCATCCTGCTTAGCTAACACATAATGTATGTCAGGGAAGGGAGGGGGAAACTTGCTGCTTTTTCATCTCCCCTGGCTGTAGAAAGAGTGGGCACCCTTCCACGATGCCAGGTCATAATAGATCTGTAGACCTCTAAGGTCTTGATATTACCAGCAGCCGTCTATTCCTTTCCTTGCTGGGCTGGACACATTGGTGGCACTGCTGCTATGTCAGTACTAGTGAACTGTTTCTGAGGAAAGCCCTCAGCCTTTTCCCCAAGGCTGCTGACATTGCTTCCATAAAGCTGTGCCATAGCATGGAATGGACATTAAGAAGTGTCCGAGTTTATTGTTGGGTTCTGCATTGGAGAGCATGTTGTTACTGGGAGGCAGCAGGCAGGAAAGGGTGGGAAAGGCTGGTAAAATGGGAGCAATGAGACAGTCTCAAAGAATCTCAAAGAATCAGCATTTGAAAAGATGATGGGGCAGTGAGGAGGAGGTGGAGCAGCAAGATCTGCATAGGGAACCGTTGTCCTGGAGGCTTAGGAGGTTGAAGAAGAGTAGATGGGGAGTCTGGCATGTAAGCAATAGGCTCTTTACCTGTAGAAGACCTGGGATCTAGTCTGAGGCTTAATAAGGGCTCCTTTTGGAGCCATAGGCAATAAAGTTCCC
This sequence comes from Calyptomena viridis, assembly GCA_013390005.1. Lineage (NCBI taxonomy): Eukaryota > Metazoa > Chordata > Aves > Passeriformes > Eurylaimidae > Calyptomena > Calyptomena viridis. The sequence continues at coordinate 235,622 of WEIV01002835.1, forward strand.
CATTCTGGAGACACTATGAGGTCTCAAAAATGTTATTCCACACCACATTACAAGCAAACCATGGTAACTAGCTAATGAACCAGAAGGGACTGGACCTTCCGACATCCTGCTCCCAGGTACTAGTTCTGATTTTTCTCATCTGTGTGGGCAAATGGCCAGTGCCTCATTGGAAACAACCATTGTCTCTTTTATGGGCATTTAAACAGCTGTAATTCTTGATGAAACTTCACTGAGCAACTGTGACATATAACAACTTTTGCCAGCCTTCACATATGCAAATTTGGCACATTGTCTTGATTCTTAGAATATTTTGCCTGACTCTGGTGCCAAGTGTTGCTGCCAACTCTACATTACTTTCTGCCCAGCTTGGAAGCAGGGGCCCTTCTCAGTCTTGGAAATCATATGCATCATAGAGCTGCTGTGAAGCTTTCATACTGACATCACCAGCTACCAGAGCAGCGTCTGGCTGTTTTCACAAGGCTGCTGGCCTCTCAGCTGGGTGAGAAGTAGAGGTACACAGATGACTGTTCTGTGTTTATGCCCAGCTTTGAAGTGAAGCAGCAGAGGGACTGTGCTGATCTGTCTCCCATGTACTCCCATGTCCTGGCACTGCAGTCCTAGTGAGTGGGGTGATCTAGAGGTAGAGGTAGGATGAAGCTAAATTAGGGTCTTGCGAGCTGTTTTGCCATAGCAAATTGTTAAAAAGAGAGGCTGAAGGGTACCTCCTTGATGAGAGATCTCCAACTCCCCCATCTCTGGCTGCTGCCTCTGCTGCAGTTTCCAGCCTTCCCAAGTAACTCTTGGAAAGGATTGGGTAGATTCTTCCTGCCTAAAGAGCATGTCACTAAACTTACCTGCCTTTTCTGTAACCTTCTGACACATGATTTTGGAGCAGGAAGCATTCTCACAGGCAGTTGGCTTATTTGGGATCACTCACATAAGAGTCTTTATCTGTTATCTGTGCCATGGAGCTGTGGAGTGAGCTTTGCTTAGTCATATGATGTTTGGATTGGAAGGGACCTTAATGATCATCTAGTTCTAACCCCCAGGCCTTGAGCAGGAACACCTTCCACTAGATGGGATTGCTCAGAGCCCTGTCTAGTTTGGCCTTGAACACTTCTAGGGATGGGGCATCCACAACTTCTTTGGGCAACCTGTTCCAGTGCCTAACCACTCTCATAGTAAATTGTAATGTTGTTAGAGATGGCGTGTGAAGGAAATATGATGTCCTCTCCAACTGCCAATCTTATGGCTCCTCATAGTGCTCCATGAGCTGTGTAGTACAATGGGTATCCAGTGTTTAGTGAAAGACTGGGCTGGGCACAGGATTGCTGAGTACTTAAGTGTCAGGGGAGCTCAGAAATTTGTTCCTCTCAAAGCTCTGCCTGCCAGACTGCACTTCTGTATCATGTATTGTGAGTTTCTGCTTTTAGCTGAGGCTGAAAGAGGAAAAGTAGGAAGTGGGAACTTGACACATATCTGTTCTATCAGGATTTCAGGCATCTATGCCAGACTTTTTAAAACCATGCCTCCTTATGGAGCCTGTAGATGTGTGAGCTGCAGTGGTGAAATGTGTCTCCATCCCAGCCTCCTCATCGGGATCACTGAAGCCTTGAAGAGAAACTAACTGCAAATGTAAATGACTTTCTGAGAAGAAAGTTGTGCTGACTGTTACAGACCTTGTCCACCTGGGGAAGGTTTCTCAGTATCACCCAAGGTGAGAGTGTAGCTGTTGCAGTACTGCTGGTCCAGTGCACACGCATATGTTTTTGCCTACTATAAGCAGAGCTCTTGGATTTTGTGCTCTTTTCAGAAGGTGTTTAACCAATGAGAGTTGCACGTAAGCTGGAGCAGCGTGTCTGAATGGGGCTTGACCAGTATCACCCCAACAGTTTTATTCTCACCTTGGATGATACTGAGAAACCTTCACCAGCTGGCCTATAACAGTTAATCTAACTTCCCTTTTAGAAATACAATTACTTTCATGGTTGTTCTTTTTTTAGGCCTCAGTGATATCTTTTAAAGTGTGAGACTTTTACCATGCAGATACACACACATCAGGTGCCTGGGGGCAGTGCTGTCTGTGCTTCACCATCAGCTTTGCTCCTGTTTGCCTTCTGGTGTTTCTTGGCTTGGATAGAATATTTGTTTGCTGGCTGTCAGCAAGGAGAATGCTATCAGGCTCTTCTCTTGGAAGAAAAACACAGGCCAATGACACTGTTGTTAATTGAATCCCAGGTCCTTGTTAAAGTTGTGATGCTGAGGCAGGTGCTTTTCTAGCATTCTGACTTGGCTGGGGAGGAAGGAGAAAACTCCAATGCTAAAGATGGATCTGACTGTGGGTGAGGATTGAGACCCTGTGAAGGACTTGCAAGATCATTCAGTACCAGAAAGATGCACAGCCCTTCCTCTAGCTGCTGACGTAAGAACCATCCTGAAACTGCAGGGTGTTTCCTCCTGCATGCTGAGGCCTGGGTGTTCTTGATCTGCATTTCTTTCAGTTATTTATGTCTAGTCAGTCTGGCCGACATTCCTGAGACTCTGCAGCCTTGTACTGGATCAATGCTCCCAAAGATTCCTCTTTCTGCACTTCTATCCTTTCACAACCCCACAGGAGAGTAGCAGACTCTGAATGTGCTGCATTTTTATCCCCCTCTCAGGTCTGAATGTAGGTTGTTTCTACGCCCTGTCCACTCTGCTGAACCGCATGGTGATCCAGCATTACCCAGTAAGTGTATCCAGCCCTCATAGCTCTCTGATGCTTGCTGTTGTTTAGCACTGACTGCCAAAAGAGAGTCTGTGAGAAATGCAATGTCACAGCACTTCTGGCTGGCTCTGGCACAGGTTGGTTGGCTGGAAATAGAGCATTGGTTCCTTTTTTCTTTATAACACCCCATGCAAAAGCTGGCGAGGTCTAGCAAAGACAGCTTCTTTGCACCCTAAATGAAAGCATTTACTTCAAAGAAAATCTTCCAGCAAATGACTCCCTCTGTTCCTGACTATGATTTCTACTGGGATATCTGTTCCAGGAGGCTGCCTACACTTGTACTCTGGTAGCAGAAGAGAGGGATGCATCAGTACCTGAGCTACTGTAGAGCTTACTGCTGATGCTGTGTGCTGGAGAGCTCCTTTCTGTGCTGCCTTATAGCAGGTCTCAATATTTCCTAGTCAACCTGGCCCAAGTCCTAACACCAGAGAGCAAACTTCATAGGGTTATGCTGACTCCTCTGAGAGTATCTGTTCATGCTGGCCAGTGCACACCTGTTTCTCTGGGCTGGCTCAGAGAGAAGTGCCAAACTACTTTTCTTACTGGACCAGAATGCACTGGCTCATGGTGGGCCCAAAAGTGTTCTTGCAAAGGCTAGTTCTGGTTGGTGTGTTACCAGCAGAAAACATGCATGGAGACTAACTTTGGGTGTTGCTTCCTCTCTGAGTTTTCTGCACTTTTCTTTTTGTTTGCTATGATTTAGCTCCTGCATTTGTGTGAGTGTGTGTTTCTCACTACAGGGGGAGGAGGTGAATGCTGGCAGGATTGGACTCACCATTATACTGTCGGGGATGGTTGGGGCTCTGATCTCTGGCATCTGGTTGGACAGAACCAAAGCCTACAAGTAAGTCCCTTGTTTGCCTCTGTGCCCCTTTGACTGTGATTTTCCCCCATACTGTGCAAGGAGCAACCCTGTGCAGTTGCAAGTTGGGAGTCCAGGAGGTGAATCACTGGAAGGGTTTGTAGAGAAAAAGCATGGTTCTTTAAAATCCAGTTAGTCTAAAGTGAAGTCTGGAGCTGTGTATTAGCCTGAACTGGGCTCATACGAGGCATGGTTCCAGTGATCCTAGGGAGGCGTAGGGAGAGGATGAGATGGCCCAGCAGCTGCTTTGTCAGGGATGAGAGAGTTCTTGGCACAAGCAGAATCAAGACTGTACCAGACCATTTCTCAGCCCTTACAAACCAGCTTCTGTGAATCTTTGTCCAGCTTAATGAAAGGGACATTCAAACCAGTGCCCAGAGGCATTGTGTGAGGGTACATTGCTGTATTTAGGGCAGGCATAAGGGTTATTGGGGTTGTGGGTGCGTGATTCTGGGTCTGCTGCCTGGTGAGTTGGGAAGGCAGGTCTGACCAGCATACCCTGCCATCTGCAAAGGGACAGTTAAGAATCTTTGCCTGTCTTGCAGCTCGCAGTCCTCAGGCACTCAGGCCTCTGTGGGATATTCCAGGGGAATTAGAGAACCCCTCATGTCTTACACTGCCTTCCATGTAATCAGGTTTTTGGTTTCCCTCCTGGCTTTGAGAAGTGTGCTATAACCTGTTATGTGAGCAGGTTGAGTGAGAAGGGTCTTTGCTGGTGATATGTTAGTGATAATTTGAAGGCAATTTTGGAGTTATTTTCTTTGCAACAGCTTTTCGTCCAAGTGAGTCCTACAGCCGTTATTGTACCTGGTATCTTGGGCCAGAAAAGCACAATCTCAAGTGTCTAGCTGTGGGCTTGCAACTTCTGAAGTGACCTCTGGCCCTAGCTGTAAAGTACAGGGATCAAAAATAGAGAGAAAATTGTTTTTTTTCTAATAAGAAAGAATGGTAGGTGAGGACTCCTGGGTGCTGGGAAACAGGAGCAGATGACTAATACATAGGCTGATAGGTTGTTTGTTGCTGTTCCTAGATGGTTGTGTGGCACTGAGTAGTTCTTGTTTGGCAGTCCTGGGAAATAGAAACACAAGTGTTAGAACTGCACTAGCTAAGCGTGCAATGTAACTTGTGTCTCTTTCCAGCCCAGGGCTAGTGGTGAGGTAGTCTCAACTCACACTGGTAAACTGGATGGTCTTCCTGTTCCTGCGTTAAGTGAGGCTATGGGTTGAGGCATGGAGGCTTGAAGAGCTTTGTTGCTCACCAGGCAGAGCTGGGACTTGAAATGTCACAGAATGGGAGAGGAATAAAAACCGCAAATCCTGGTTTTGTTCCACGTTCCCTGCTTCCATGGAGGGACTATGTAAGTAGAGAGAGCTGCCTGACAGTACAGAAAAATAGGACTATGCCATTCATGAAATTTATCCTACAGACCCCCAGGACTATCTTGGGATAGATTTAGCCTTAGGTGAGGAAAAACACCGCTAAGAATTTGTTCTCCATTGCAGCCCACAAAATGGATTTCTGTGAACTAGCACATTTTTTTTCCCCAGTGCTACAGAGTCTTTATTTAGCCCCATTTAAAAGTTTATTTAAAAAAGCTGTCAAGATGCCAGATGTTCTAGGTAGGTACCCTCCCCCTTCCCTCTGCTGCTGAGATAGTGTCAAGAATGCAGTGGTAAGTACATGAAAATCAGGAAGGAAAGATACCAAGTCCTTTTTTTAGTCAGCTTGGAGAGAGGGAAGCAAATTAATGGGATCCAGCTGTGATTGAGGGGAGCAGGGGAAGGTTAATAATGGAAGAAAATGCGGAGCTCTACATGCATGTTTGATCTTTACTGTTCAATCAGCAGTTCCTTGAAAGGGTGAGGCTTTGCTAAGTCAGGCCTTTCCCATCTGTCGTGCTTGAGCACCAAACAGCTTTGCATTCTTGCTTTTATTTGGCAGACAAGTCCCTGCAGCAGCCTCTGTACTGTTCTTGTTTTTGGAATTAGCAGGCACAAATTTGGTCAATACAAATAAATATGAGTTATGACGTTGTGATGAGTGAGCAGTGCCAGAACTCTGGTTGTTTCTGGTAGTATGGCTTGTTGAGAATAGCCCACCTCTTCAAAAGAACACATTTTAGAATCACAGAATCATTTAGGAAAAGACTTTTAAAGTTTTGACATCAAGTTAAATGGGGCTTCATGTACATCCTTCAGGTTCCTGGCTCAGAAGAGAGATGGAGTTGTGACACCTGGAGACAGCTGGGTGTATTGCTATTTGTAGGGGAGTCTGGCTCAGAATGAGGTATTTGGGGACATGGCCTCAGGTCCAGTGGTTGCAGTCAGCGGTCTCCACCTTCATTGCTGTATCTTGATAAGGCAAGGCATCAGAAATATCCGTCTCTGTCCATTGACTAGACAGAGGACCCCAAATGGTGTTTTAAACTTCAGTTTTTACACGTCCAAAGTGCATTAAAATTTGGGTGAGAGAGGAAAGACTTGGATAATGGAGACTGGGCTGCTTGTGTCTCTCCCACTGAAAGGTGAATGCTCTCTCAGCCTAACCTGACCAGCCTTCTTGTTGTAGCCCTTTTCCAGGGTTAGTCCTTGTGTAGTGGATGTGTCTTCACCCTGTCCTGCCATATGTTTTATAGAAATAATTTACCAAGGCTGTCCTTTTTTGTGACCTTTATACAGGAAGAAAGTGGCGTAAAACCAAGTGCCAAAGGATGAGAGGTAGTGAAAACCAAACTAGCCTTCTCCAATTCTTCCCTTCTCCATCATCTGACACCTCAGTGTCTTCAATAATGAAATCCTTCTGGGGGCATAGGGACAAGGCCTTTGTTTGGGGTCCTGTGCAGCCTGGAATATGCTGTCCTCATGGCAAAGCCTGCGGAGGCCATCTGTCATCCCAATCTGTATAGCAGAGTAGTCTGGAGCTGCACCCATCATCCCAGTGAGCAGCTAAAACTGTTGAATGTGGCTGTGCCCTCCACCCCCTTCCTCCCCTAGCTGGTGTATTTGTTGCTTCAGATGTTGCTTGACTCATAGTGTTTTCACAGCTGCAGTCCCCTGTGAGTCTGGTCATGTCACTTTGGTTTTCCTCATCCAAGTGACCTTGTGAGACAAGGCTGAGCTGGGCCATGCCTGTTCCTTACTCTGAGGCTTCTTCTGGAGTTGACTGAACAGCAGGAGTTGAGTTGTTCATTTCAGTCCTGCTCCCTGCTCGTGCTGGCCTTGTCTGGCTTTTTTCCCCAGGGTCTCTCTTTTCTCACAGTGCCTTGCGTGCACTCTTTAATGTGCCTCTTCAGAAGGGTAGGGAATGTGACTGGGAGGGCAGATGAATGTCAGGGCAGGTTAGGTTCATCTAAGCAACAAGCTGAAGCCTAAATTAGCTTCTCAGGCTTGTATTTGGATAAGAATTGACATATGAACATAAGCCCCACTGACTGCAGTCATTGAAGCAGTAAGGGAGGATGAAACCTTAGCTGGCAATGTCTGGATTTACCTGTAGTAATTCAGTCACTGGAAACATTTTATTACATGTTATAGTTTTGGCTGCTCACTTGGGGTTGGATTTTTGACAGTGGTCATTTGCATTAAAAAGGAAAAGTGAAAATAGTTTGAGGTTTTGTTTCTTCAGTAGAATTCTAGGAACTGGTCTCAAACACATTCTTTAATGGATTAAGACTAAAATTTGGTATAAAGGACACAAGCAGCTTATGGTTGTACGTTTAACTTCTTCATAAAAGACAAGGGCCAAAAAGGTTTTATCAACTCTGGGAACTGTTCTGCTATCAAAATCCTTGTGGAATTTCAGTCAGGTAAAGGATTTTACTTTCCCTCCATTCCCTCCTTTCCCTCCTAAAAACTATGTACTATGAAGAGCTACTTGCTGACTCTTGTACTAGAAAAAGCCTTGGTTTTTTCGGTGTGGGAGGGGTTTCCTTAGTGTTTAGTCAGGGATGAAAATTGCTAAATATTTTGGATCTCATAAAGCTGGCCTGGGCTGCTACATATGCCTCACAGTACTGAGATCACTGATGATCCTCGCGTGGCCTGGCTGCAGGTTTGGCTGTTCCCAGGATCTGCCTGGCATGCTTCCTGAGCATGAGGTCTCTTCGTCTCCTCTGCACAGAGACAAGAGCTGGTGACTCATCTTCTGTTGGCTGTGGAACTAGCACTATCCCGTGGCTTAAGGGTGAGGCTGTGAGGGCAATGTGGCTTGCACTCACCTCTCCATATACAACAGGCAGTTTAGACAACAGAAAGGAGCAGGAATGAAAGCTGTTTTGGATGGCACCGAAAAACACATGCCCGTAAGACTGTAGCAGTGTTGACACCTCTTTCCTTTGCTTTCCTGCTTGAGAGTGCTCCATCTCCTTGACATCTGCATATTCAACTGGTTATAGTACAAAGGGTACTATAAAGAAAAGTTTATTATCTTATTAGTATATCGAAGTGTTAAACTATAGAATAGTTTATTATCTTAAAAGTTTATTAAAGTTTATTAAGAAAGAAAGTTTATTATCTCTTTTTTTGGCTTTTCTTTTCTCCCTCAAATGGCAAGACTGTCAGAGGAGAAATCAGGGATTTGGTTACAGCCATTAACACAAAAATTGTTTAGCCAACTCTCTTGAGATAGCTGTGATCAAGCCTGATGGCCAGACCTTTGCCAGTGAGAACAAAAGGCCTGGGCTGTCAATCAAAAACCCACATTGCATAAAAAACTTAACCACTTGTTTTACTGTTTCCATATTTGGAGATGTTTTTGAAAGTAGTATAAAAACCTGGTTCAGACAAAAAAGCAAATGTCTTTGATGTGTTCTGTTGTCGGATTCTGTAATTCAATGCTGCACAAGATCAAGCACCTGTCAGCCTATGGTAGGATCTTCCTTCTACTGCTGCCCTGCTGTGTGCACAGGCCCTTCCATGCTCTCTGTCAGTCCAGTTCCTCTCTCTTGGGTAAGAGTGTCAAGAGAGCTCTACAACTTAATTTTTTTTTTTTTAACCATGTGCTATAAACTATACCAAGATTTCTGGGCAAAAGGGGAACTGGATTAAATAAAATCCTGACTGCTTTTTCTTGCAGGCAGACAACACTAGCCATCTATATCATGTCTCTGGTGGGAATGATAGTCTACACCTTCACTCTGAGCCTAGGCCATCTCTGGGTAGTCTTTGTAACTGCTGGCGTGCTGGGGTAAGTTCATGTGCAGATTGCTTTCTTTGATGTGCTAGGGGATGAGCAGGGAGGGAGAGCTTGTCGTATGAGAAGGACTGAGCAGAGACATAGCATGTGTATGGCTTCTGTGTGGTTTAAGGACAAAATAATCTGCTCTTCCCATCTCTCATTTGTATATGTTTCATTAGAGTCAGGGACATTATCAGCTGCAGCTGACTTAATTGTTCCAATTAATCAAGTGGAAGCATTTGGAAAGCTGGGGTACCACAATCCCATAGATGTGCAATGGACAAGAGTGAAAAGCATGTCAGCCTGAGTGGCTGTTTGACTGTGCTGGGATGATGACCATTAGGCTACACTTCAGTCTTCCTTCTGACAGTTACTCGGTTGTCCTTTCTGTGTGCTTCTTTTCAGGTTTTTCATGACAGGATACCTTCCCCTGGGCTTTGAGTTTGCTGCAGAGTTAACATACCCAGAATCAGAAGGAACATCATCAGGGCTACTTAATGTCTCAGCACAGGTAAGTGTGCTGTTTTCCCTTTGCTTGCCTCTTTTTAGACTGAGAGATTAAATTGTAGTTCCAAGCCTTGTGTTCTTTTGTCCATTATGAGTCTGATGTACTGTAGATCTAAGCACTCTGGGAGCTGGCTTTTTGACCTCATGGCATTTCTCTACTGATACCTGTTCTGTTTAAGAAAATCCATCAGCATGCCAGTCATCCTTGCTTTTTTCAACATTGCTCCTAACAGTCTAGGACCTGGCTTTTCTCTGGTGAGAGGTGGATTCCAGCCTTAAAGGTCATCTGTCATCCCATCAGCCGCAAGGAGGTGCCTCTGGATGTGTTCATAACCAAACTTTAGCCTCACTAGGTCAACTTTTTGGCTGGCCTGTATGCTCTGATACTTTGGTACAGCTGAGAAGCTGTTTGGGCTGCTTTATAATAACAACACAGCTTGACACTGCCTTTGTTTGTAGATTTTTGGTATTGCCTTCACCATCGGCCAAGGGCTAATCATGGATCACTTTGGGACAAAGGCAGGAAACCTCTTTCTTTGTTCCTTCCTGTTCCTGGGGAGTGTTATGACAGGTAATGAAAATTTTTATGTACTTCTGATCTGACTTTTCCCCTTGGGCTTGGCATATGAATTGAAGAGCTTTTGAGTGCCGGGTGCCTGCAGCAAAGGACAGAACCCACAAAACAGTCCCATAGCAATGCTTTTGTTCTTCTTTAAGCATCTGGTCCATGTTACAAAAAAGATCCAAGACTTCTTGCCCTGGCTGCTGGCTGGGTCTCAAAGTTGCACTTTCTGCATGCTGCAACAAGGAATCTCTATCCTACTTGTTTCAGAAATGGTATCAACCTCCTCCAGGAGAGTGGTTTCCCTTGCTCACAGAACATGTTCCTGCCTTTTCTGGGGCTTCTGCTGTTCCTTTGAGTCCTGGGGAAATTGATTAGGTCTTTGCATGGTGATTTAATTGTCTTCACATCTTTCTTTCTCCCTCTGTTCCAGCATTCATTAAGGCTGATCTCCGAAGACAGCAGGCCAATTTGGAAAATGAACAGACAGTGAGTAAAGCCCCCTTCAATCCTGGCTGTGCCCCTGTTATTAGCTCAGGACAACACCCAGCCACTCTCCTTTCTAGGAAAGGGGCTGGCTTGTGGAGAAGCTCCTCGTTGGCATTTTCAGACAGATGAATGTGATTACAGCTCTGCCAGCTGCTGGGGCCTCTGTCTGCTCACTGCTAATGTCATGCAGAATCTGTAGGCTCTGGTCTTCTGTGAGTCTGCAGGGCTTCACACAACTTCATAACTGAGGGCCAAATGTAGGGCAGTGCTGTGTTCACTTCTCTACCCAGACAGTATGTTGAGCCCTTCAGTGCTTTGCCCTTTTTTTAGAGCTGAGTAACTATTATTCTAGGCCCCTAGGGTGATAGGTTATTCTTCTTATTCCTTGTCATCAGCTGCCAAGTGGGGTTCAGTGTAAGTAAGAGGAGGACGTTGGGTTAAAAAGCCCAAGTGAGGTCTTGAGCAGCCTGGCTCCTCACACTTTGCACAGTGCTGCGGACAAAACTATTAGTTCATATGTGCACACCAGAAATCAGGGTAGGATGTCCCTGTGACATGTTGTGCAATAAATGCAGCTGTTTATATGTGGGAGAGGGCCTCTGGTGGACTAATTGATGCTCTTAGAAGCTCTTCCTGCAGGGAAAGGGAGGGGACTGGTTGTTTGAGGCTATTTTCCTTATTGCTCTGGACTTCTCTTCTAGGATGTTAGCAAGGATGTTCAGGAAGCCATTAGTGATCGTAACCAGCAAAGTGTGTAAATCTCAGTTCTCTCTCTTGAATCAGCTCTATTCAGAAGACAGTGCTGCCCTCCTCCAGAGAATCTAACCAGTCCAATCTGGAGAAAGACCAAAAGGTTGAAGAAGCAGGTTTGATTGACTAGTTGCTAAGGAAGGTGGATTTTTCAATTACAAAATACATACTTTTTAATGTTTATTTTGGTTTTATTTTATCTGAGCACAAATGCAGAGGGTAGGATAAGGGAGTACCTTGAATATTTCTTGTATATATAATTCTAGACTAGCTGGGGGTAAAAAGGCTGGACAATTTATCCAGTTTGGGTAAAGTAGTCCCCTCCCCACCATTGTAATAACCTAAACATAATTTCTCCCTTTTTTTCTGCTGTATAACTTTATATAACTGAGGCTTATAACTTTGGTTGCTTTTAGCAGTGGTGAGCATCATGGTCTACAAGACCAAGCCAGAAGACAGCTGCTCTCCCAGAATCCTGGTGTGAGTGTGACTAACTGGAACACAGTTAGCTAAGCTGAGCTGGAGTAAAGACCCGTGTGTTTTGATGCACATCAACTGCTTGTATCCCTCAATTAACAGTTCTGAAGTCAAAGGCAGAAGATTAATTGTAAGGCCAAACCATCCTCCACAAGCCTTGAGGCAGCAGGGTTGTAATGAGAAGCGCTGGTGGCACAGTGAGGTAATTCATAACATGTATGTGAAAGGCCCAGGAAAGGACCCCAGGTCCTTTGACAGTGAAGGTGATGCCTACTAGTAGTAAGGTTCTTTCCATTTGTCAGACATTTCTCTCACAAAATGAATTGTACATTTTTGCTTAAGCCATTTTTAGTATAAATCCTTTCCATCTAAAGATTGTAAGAGCTTGCTGCTGAAGGGGAAAGAGCATTGAGACCAGAGCAGAGGTGGTGCAGGTGTTATTTTTATAATCCTAAAAGCCTCCAGAGCGGACAGTAGTAAGAACCAGAGAGATGTGTTTGAGTTAACAGGTCTCAGTCAGTCAAAAACTTGACTGGCAGCTCTTTCCCCCTGAGGAATCATGCTCTGAGGAAGTCATGATGGACACCCCACTACAGCCCCAAATGTGGCCTCTACATGACTGAGCTCACCTGGGTACTTCTCAAGCTTAACAACGAACCACAGGTGCTCAACCAACTGAAGTCAGACTGAATCAGCACTAAGATGGATGCCTTAGCCAGGGATCAGCCAGCTGGGCTTGGGCATTGTGTGCTGTCTTTGTGGAAAGTTCTGACAGAGTCAGGTACTGGAACTTTTCTTTGTGGCACAGCTGCCTTACACATGCTTGGGTGATTTTACTGGTTTATTCCTTTGTCTGGTTCTCTTTCTTATAATGCCCTGCTTTCGTTTCCTTCCCTACTTGCCTCCATATTTTCAGGGATGGTGACTTGTGACTGTTGTTACAGAGACTCCAAGGCAGCAATCAGATCATGGATTATGGGACTATAGCTTGTAACTCTAACCCCATGAATTCCTCCTGCTTCTAGTTTATACACCAAGGTAGGAGAATTGCACTAATCTACTTTTCTGAACACTCAAAGGGTGGCACAGGCACCAAGCCAATGGCGCTTCTGGGATGACAGCAATGGTCATAGAGTACTGAGAATCTTTCTGGCCTTCTCAGGTACTCACCTGAGAGGAAAGACATGACAGCTTCCAAGAACAGAGTGAAGATCCCACCAGGCTCATGTCAGATAGAGCAGGGATTCAACTAGGTGCAGCGAGGAAAAGCCTGGTGCTGGATCAAACTGAATTGTTGGTCAGTTCTTGGGGAGAGGATGTGCAGACATTTGGAGATTCTTTTTTGACATTACTTTTACAGTCCAGTTTCTTGGCTGGAGGTGATACCAGGATCCTTGTAAAGAGTGGGCTTTGATCCCAGCCAGGATGCACAGCCAACTTCAAGAAGGAAGTTTAAAAACATCTAGCAATAACAGAGTCATTGGGTTGGTGCCTTTTGATATAAGAATTCCTGAAAATTTTAAAGCTCTGTGCTTTGGGTGATATGCTTTATTACTCACTGTCTTCTGCTTCACGTGACTGGCTGGTCTCCCAAGTTAACCACGCTACCTTTGCTTTTCAAGGTGTTTATAGAGTTTGTGTATCGCTTAGTGCTACAGCCAATGGGACAAACAGGCAAAAGCAGAGTGAGCCCATTGGGAAAGCCAGCCTTAATCCTGCTAAGACTCTAGGGCATTGGCTACAGGGACCATGAAGCAGCTATACTTTGATGGAAGTGTGAGGAAGAATCCCCCAGGCAGGGAAAAATTTGTCTCCAGGATGAGTGCTTCTGAAGCTGTCTTCATGCTGTAGTCTGGCAGTTTTAGCAGGGTGCATGTGTAGTGCTGATTTGGGACCAAGTAGTTGAGAAAACTATAGCTGCATGAGCTGGGTAAACCCCCTTGGGGTATACTGTAACTTTTTTGATGGCTGAAGTTTGTGTCATCACCTTTGTCAGCAGACCTAGCTTGGTACAATTACCGATGTTACCAATGACAGTTGCAAAACAGACACTGCAAGTGAAGCTCAGGTATGAGGCTTGGTTATTGATGCCCTGTGTCAAAACTGCTTCCATAAAGAAAGATGGGTCATTTTCATAGGAGACTCTCTTCTGAACAGAACATGAGGCCCAATAAGCAGACTGGAATCTACTTCTTAGGGAGGGCTTCTGCTTCCCTGGGGCCCAGGTTAAAGATGTGAAGAGAAAGCTTCCTACCCTGGTAAAGCCCTTAGATTATTATCCATTATTGATTTTTCAGCTGTGCTGCAGTGAGGTCCCAACAAGTCCTATAGAAAGGCAGGTCCTGCTTGACTAACCTGATCTCCTTCTATGGCAGGATGACCTGCTTAGTGAATGAGGGAAAGGCTGTGGTGTAATCTACCCAGACTTAGTCTGCCTGACACCATTTCCCAAAGCATTCTCCTGGAGAAACTGGCTCATGGCTTGGGCAGGCACAATGTTTTCTGGGTAGAGATCTGGCTGAATGGCTAAGCACAAAGAGTAGTGGCGAATGGAGTTACATCCAGCTGGCATCCAATCACTAGTGGTGTTTCCCAGGGCTCAGTCCTTTTTAATATCTTTATCAACGATCTGGAGACAAGGGGATCAAGTGCACCCTCAGACACCAAATTGTGCAGGAGTGTTGATCTGCTGAAGGGTAGGAAGACTCTGCAGAGGGATCTGGACAGGCTGGATCCATGGGCTGAGGTCAACTGTATGAGATGAAGTGTGGAACAACACAACAACCCTGTGCAGTGCTACAGTCTTGGAGAAGAGTGGCTGGAGGGTTGCCCATTGGAAAAGGACCTGGGGATGTTGGTCATCAGCTGCTGAACATGAGCCAGCAGTGTACCCAGGTGGCCAAGAAGGCCAGTGACATCCAGATATGTGTTAGAAATAGTGTGGCCAGCAGGACTAGGGAAGAGATCATCCCCCTCTACTTGGTGAGGCTGCAGCTTGAGTGCTGTGTTAAGACATTTGGGTCCTGGAGAGTGTCCAGAGAAGGGCAACAAAGCTGGTGAAGGCTCTGGAGCACAAGTCTTGTGGGGAGCAGCTGAGAGAGATGGGGTTGTTTAGCTTGGAGAAAAGGAGGCTCAAGAGAGACCTTATTGCTCTCCACAACTACCTGAATGTGAGGGAAGGTCGGCCTCTTCTCCCAAGTAACAGGTAACAGGACAAGAGGAAACAACCTCAGTTTGCACCATGAGAGGTTTAGGTTGGATATTAGGAAAAATTTCTCCACTGAAAAGGTTGTCAAGCAACTTGGATCAAGTGCTATGGCTGTTCTGTGTCGTCCGTGAGGCATAATGACGAGAGGGTAGACTCCAAGAGGTGTTCAGAGGCTTTATTTATCTACAAGATTGCTAATTTCTATGCAGAGGGAACTTAAGCATCTAAGCAGCAGCAAGAGCTCTAATACCTACTGGCAGACTCTGCATCCATGGTTCCCCAGGCAGACTGCCTGGAGAACCCTGGACACAAGGCTCTCTCTGGCCAGGTGTCTGACCAGGCAGAGGGTCTGCTCACAACATGTCTGCTCTCTAAGAAAGTCAGAACATGTCTGCTCTTCTTCTTGCGCAGTTACAGATGTATATATCAGACTATATTGTTTACAATTAGTTGTCCAATGACCTGAGGCCAGGTTCTTCTTGTCCAACCAAGGGGAATAAGGTCACAGCCAGTGAGAGCATAACTTATACTCATGCTCAGGAGAAATGTGGCCTATAAGATATGGCTACAAAGTGCCTGTTTTAAATGATAATTAGTGTGCTGCCTTTGTTGTAAGTGCATCCAATGCCATTCCAACATTGTGCCTTAAGGTTTCTTAGTAGGGTCAGTTGAGTCACACATATTATACTCACATATATTCGGTGTACTGTCTGTGCTTATTTCCTCCTGGTTTCCCAAATCCATGCAAACCTTCTGGCATTGTTTCTTTGCATTTTGAAAAAGGACCTTTGCTATTTTTCCACAGTTTCTTTTGACTTAGGATTGAATTGTTCAAGAAGAGTCATAGGCTACATTTGTTTGGAAATACTTTTGAGCTTTGTGGGCTTTTAAGAAAGCAGCTATCGTAGACTGCAGGATTCTAAAATGGTGGGACTGTCTTTTCATTCAGATTGGGCTTTGCTAGGCCTCTTTGAAACTTGCAAACTTGATTAATGTGTGTTCAGGGCACTTGAGACTACTTTGTACCTATCTAATGTAGTGGTAGATAAATTGATTATTGTATATGTAAGAAATCTATTCTTGATAACAGAGAATAAGTCAGGACTTAATCAGGGCCAAGAAACTTTTTTGCTGGTTGTATGTTTGCCTGCATGCAAAGATGCATCTGATGGATTGCAGTGGAATACCCAAAAGCGTGTTGCTTTTCCTTTCCAGGCCAGTGTGATTTAGAGTCTGGCTTAGGGCATTTTGACAAGCATCCACCCTCAGTAGCTACTGGATTCTCTTGGAAGCTGTAATGTGCTTAGTGTCTAATGAAATACTGCCAGTAAGAAAATGCTGGAATTTTGTGTAGCAGGCACAAACAATGTGTACCCATCCTCTGCTTCTCAAACTTCACTGCTCCCTTTCTGTGCTTACTGTGTGGCAAACAGCCTTCTCCTCCTGTCCCAAAGCCATAGGCAGGCCATCTCTATGCCCTTTTCCAGTACTGCGACTCCCAGCTGTGAGAGCAGCTTTCCTTTCCCGAGGTGGTGGAGCCTTGCAGAATGGCTGATTCTCCTAAACCTCTGCTCCTGTAACAGCTCCACAGCAGGTGAGTGGTGCTCAGACCCCATAGGTCCTTGGGGAGCCTGTTCAGAGATTGCTAGAGTGCTTCTGTGATGCATTCTGGTGGAGTTTCCAAGTCTAAATGCAGTTCTCCCCTTATTCCTACCTGTGGCACTACTTCATGCACCCCCCACTACCCTTCCTGCTTGTCGAAGTTACATTTTTGCACTTCCTGGCTTTTGCTTCCTAGCTTTTCCTTCTAGGCATCTCTTTGAAGCTTTCCTGACCTCACTCCTCTGCTTTGGAATGTTGCTGCTGACTTCTGTAAAACGTTTTCACCTGTAGTTTGGGAAAAGCCTACTCAAAATTAAACCGTTTCATATGTCTTACTTCCATGCTGCCTGGACTTCTCTTGAACTGCATTGGGGATGCCAACCTCTTTCCCATGTACCTCTGATTTCTGCTTCAGATGTTAGTCTTACCCCACAGTGAGTAAACGCAGAGCCTGGGCTGTGAGAAACTCCACATTCACCCTTACAAGTCTGCATGCTGTCTTCTGAATTGGTGACAGCTGGGCTGTCTCACTGTAAGCAGAATCAGAACGTGGAGAGGTATCAGAAATCCCCTGGGAAAAGAAGAAGTCTCGAGTTTAGATCTAACACATCCCAAAAAGGCTCAGAAGAAGAGCTCATCAAGCTCCACCCAGGAAGGCTGAACTGGAATTGTGAAAGTGGTGGTAATTGCGCAGCAGTCTACATTTTTCTTGCTTTTCCTCTGGGAAATAACTACAGCTCCCTTCATCTTAAGGCTTCAAGTAATCAGGCTAGTTCTTCTACAGGAGAAAAAAAACTTGTGTATGTTTGCCCCTTATTTCTTATGGCTCTCTAAGATATGAGTAAGGAATTTCAAAGAAGGCACAACTCTGTAGAATTATCCCAGCCATAAATCCAAGCTAGGGACAGGGAAGAAACAGGACAGAGGGTGCCAGCCATGAATGGGCGGTGGGGGTGGGTATGAAAAGACTTGAAGATGACCAAAACCAGCAATGTGTCTGGGAGTTGAGGCCTTAGACATGCCAGAGTGAGGACACAGAGGAGCTAGTTGCTGTGCTGAGCCTCCTGAGGATGCACAGGATGCAGGTTCTCTCTGGTGTTTATGCAGATACTGCGCTGCCTCATGGCATGGAGGAGTTTCCAATGCCTTCTCTTGCCCAGGGAACTGGCCCTGCAATTCACTGCTTTGAAGGTGAGCTTGTGTCACAGTGAGGTGTTGTTGGTGAGCTGGCCATGGGGCTGATAACCACTGGAGATATCAGCCCCACAGTGAATTAGCGGTGGTCTGAGGACTACGGCAAGTAGCTTAATGGAAGTGGGACCCTTGCAGTCCCCTGCTGCCCCAGTGGCCCTTCTTTGGGCAGTTGAAGTGCTTGGAGAAGGAAGAGGGCAGTTGTACTCTCTGAGGGTGGTGATTCTCCTTTGGAGATTTGTGCACTAGCAGGGAGCTACTAATTAGCCAGGCTCAGGCCAGTTGATGTCTCTGAAGCGTGGGTCCTAACCATATTGTTTTTCTCTGTCTGACTTGCAGAAAGTGCTTTCAGAAGCTTACTCTGATCCCATAGTTCTTGAGGAATCAAAGCTGTGAAATGGAGGGGTGGCAGAGCTGGGAGATACAGCCCCCACTTCCCATCTTTGGTACCTGCACCATCTTCCTGTGACATGTGCCCCGTGAAAAGGAGGCAACATCAGGACAGGAGCCCGGTGAACTGCTTGTGGAAGATGCGAAAGAGCAAAACAAGAAGGGGGGTTCTCTCTTCAGATATACCTTTGCATCTTGCTGTTTTGGAGACTTTGCTGCTTGGGACGAAAAGCTGGGAAAACCCGCTGTGTCCCACCCCATCTCACCATGTATGCTTGGAAGAGGGACATCTGCTGCGAAAAGCCACAGTACTAGGCTAGCTCTGAGCACGTGAGGGTGGCACCTTGCATGTGGCTATGTCTCCTCTCACAGGCAAACTATGACATGAAATACAGAAGCTGGACCACACTTTGTAAGTAGACCTGGAAGAGCTTTCAGCTGGCTCTGGGGAAGAGGGATTGTGCTGCCTTGGTGCCTGTGATGCTCTGTGTTGCACAGGTGATGGTAGTGGCCTCAGTACATCACCGGCAAGTGCAAAGCAGTATATCAGCTGCTGCCAGCTGTTTCTATTATTTGGCTTTCTCAGATGAAGCACTCTTAGTCTAGATAAACCTCTGCTCAGAATTCACTGGAGTTGCCCTAATGTTCCTGTATATTAGAAGTAATTGAGAGATACCAATATGGCTCCTTCTACCTGGAGGCAAGGACTAGTTCTGCAGCCTAAGCCCAGCTCATCACTACATTAGCAGCAGGAGTCAAACCACAAGTTCCTTGGGCTAAGGACTGTGTCTTCCTCCTTAATAATGAAGTGCCTTTTGAATGTTTCAATAGTACATAAAAATTTTACTTGTAAAGTTTACTTGTAAACTTTTACTTGTAAAAGTTTTACTTATACTGAGAAAACCAGCCAAGGCTGTGTTGCTGTTCACAGCCATAGAAAGGTATATTGAGAATCCGGATTTACTGCAATGTGGAAGCTTCCCACTTTATTATAGAGAACAGGTGAAGCAGCCCGCTTACCAGCATTTGTATCGTATAGACAATGCTCATCTGTGTGCTGTTATCTTCTAAGCACAAGTGCAGATCCTTATATTGCTTCTCCTTCCTTTCCAGCATCCCACCCCTGGCAGAGATATCAAGTGTCCTTATACTCCTTAAATCACAGAGTTTTTTATGAATCATTTGAGGGAGGGGACAAAAACTGCACTGAGGCAGAACAGTTAAAAATAGTCCTCTCTAACAAACCATTTTTGACAAAACATTTTTTGGTGGAATTATAAGTCTTTTGATACATTACATTTTGATACAGCCTGTCTGAGTTCAAGAGGTGTTTGGACAATGCTCTCAGGCATACAGTGTAATTCTTGGGGTGTCCTACCCAGGGCAGGAGTTGGACTTGATGATCATAATGGGTCCCTTCCAACTCAGCATATTCTGTGATTAAAGTCCTATCTTAGATAGTGTGGGATTGAGGATGGGGGTTTAGAATGATTTTCAATAGAAGTTTTAATGTAAAATAAAAACATTCAAAGTGTACAATGAAATCTGGCATATTCATATTAAATACTTGAAACAATCTACATGTGTGGCTCTTTTAATAGTCTGAAATGTTTTGTAGAACAAAAAAATTATTTCTGCCTGGTGCTACTGCTGTGCTCTTTTATTCCCTTCTGAAGGGGGAAGAACTGAATCCAGACAGGAGTTCATGCTGGTTCTTTCCTACCTTCTTTCCTATGGGCCCCACGGATTTGGGAATTATTTTGTCTACGTCTAAGCAACCTGTTCCAGTTTTCTTCATCTTCTGCAGTTATAGCTCACAGATAGCTCAGTCCTTACTCGTAGATGCATACATTTCAAATTTGCTGTCACCAGCATGCTGCAACAATGCTTTTCTTGTGTGTGATGTGAGCAGTCAGACCTGGAACTTTATGGGAAGGAGTCGGGCAAAGGTAGGTTTGCTGTAAAGAGAGATGATGTATCCTGGAACATACAGTAGAAACTGCTCTCTGCTCTGATCCTCTACCCAATTCTGTGTAGCAGAAAGGCAAACATAGCGTGCTGCAGTTTTCTGTCATTTATTAGAAATGGCCCCTGAGGAACACACACATGCAAGTTACACAGCAGTGCCAGGGGTAGCACCCGTTCTCTCTTTCTGGTCCGAAGTGTTCACCAGATCCTGGACAGCTCTGCACCTTCTCCCTAGAGGCACACTGGGAAAGAAGTCCCTAGTGCACTGGGCATGCCTGAGACTTTGCCTGCTATCTGGGGAGTCAGTCATCAACTGCTCCCTACAAGCTTTGACACAAATTCCTCTGGGACTTGGTCTTCGACATCAGTCAGTTGAAATGTTGCCTGGACAAGAAAAAGACACTTGGTAATGAACAGTGATTGACGGAGTCCAAAATTGATCCACCAGGGGGACTGGTGTCCTGGAGAAGTTCAGCCTAGCTTGAGTGGAAGTCTGGCAGTGGAGACAGGAGATGAAGCTGACCTACACAGAGCCCTCAACTTCAGTTTTTCTTCTTGTTTTGTGATAGTGCTTCTACCTCCAGGTACTGCAGCCCAATCAACATCCCCAAAATAGAGAAACCTGTGATGGAGATACAAGATGAGTTGTGTAGAAAATGCTAGACAAGAAATAAGGCATTCTCTCCCACCTTCCCCTTCCTGCCCTTAGCTGCATGGGGAGTTTTTTTGGGGGGTCATAGCTTCAGGGACAGTTTGTGGGGGGAGGATGTAGAGCTCTACTTACTTGCTACCATGAGGGGTGCCATAATTCCAATTGTCAAGGCTGCAGTCTGGTAAACGAAGACCTCAGAGAGGAAGTGAGCAAGGGCCAAAAAGAAGGTAAAGAGTGTGATGTGATAGAGGCTGTTGGAGAGCAGAAAAGTACAGGTTATCATATAATACTATGGGCATGAGTACGGCCAAGTGGAAAAGAGGTAAACCTGTGTGCTGCCCCATCTGCCCTCACTAGCAGTACAGAGGGCACTTAGTCCCTTGCCTAGTGAGGTGCAAAAACTCCCTGGACAACAGCTGAAGGGAGAATGGGGCAGAGTGTTCAATGGTGCATTGAAAGTCAGAGGCATTATCTGTCCTGAAGGCAGGTGAAGAGGAGAGAGCAAGAATAGGGCACTAGTGAAGACAGAAGTATGTGCACACACAAAAAGAGGATGAGAACTGGATGAGCAGAGAACTAGGCTAACTCCAGACTGCATCACGCCACCTGTGCTCTGCTACCCTCTATGGCCCACAGCTGTTAAAAGTGAGCAGGTTCAAGAGACGCAAGATAAAATCCCTCAAAGTAACAACTGACTTAATGATAATTGCCATTGCCACAACCCCCTAAAAACACATAATTAAATCCCTGCACCTCCCTACCTCAGCCAATCCAAGAACAATGCTGCCGGGTAAACAGTGACTTCTGCTGTGGGGCTGAGGGAAGCAGTGACAAAAGAGTGTGTTATAGCAACCTCCAATAAAGAATTTGCCTTGCACAGACCCCAACTCAACCTGCTTGGAAAACCTCAGAAACGTTTCTGTTAGCACAGGCAGAAATGGCCTGTCTGCAACCTCAGTATGAGGCTGTACCTCAGGCTTTGTCCTCAGCCTCGGGTAAGAGCTGATAGAAAAAACGCAGTGAGTTAAGAGCGCCGCAAGGGGGCGCCTCAGGCTGCCACAGCTGTCATAGCACAACTACTGAGCATCGGTCAGACCAGAGTATTAGCAATTACTTCATTACCAATTGCAACAGCATCAGATAACGCTTTCCAAGCTGGGCCTCAGAAATCTGTGACAGTAAGATGCTCTCAGATCTACCGATTTCTGCCTGAGCTAAGAAAATCAAATGTGCAGACTGTCCAAACCAAGGCAGAAGCAAGCAGCAGCTATCACACAAATCCTGCACTGCTATTTAAGCTTTCTCAAGGGAATGCTGTCGACACTATAGGAAGGTGAGGAACACTTTTGATTTCCCACCTCCTCCGCGCTGCCCCTTTAAGCCAGCTGCTCAGGCTGTGACTAGCTAGCAAACCAATCGGGTGTTGCTTTACATACGTCTTATTGCGGATGTCAATGGCGCAGAGACAGCGGATCACAGATGACAGCAGAGTCCAGACGCCGAAGGTCCGAGCCTGGAGCCCGTTCACTGCGCAAAGAAGGAGGGAGGACATGGAGACCACGCACGTCCCCGCCTGCCATCCCCAATCCCGCCAGCGAGGCCCACGCTGGGGCAGTAGGCGGTTCCCAGGCCCCACAAGTGGGACCCCGAGGAAGCCCAAGGCCTACGGCTGGAAGGCGAGCTCCAGGCACCGGAGCGGCCGGCGCCGCCCTTACCGAGGCCGGGGCTGGCGGTGTACAGCTTCTCCGAGAGGAAACCATGGTCGCGGAAGCTCTGCAGGGTGTTCCCGGCGGCGATGACCGACACCATCACCAGCCAGCTGCGCAGCACGTTCAGGAACCGGCTCATGGTCCCGGCCGGCTCGAACCCCTCCCGTTACCGGCGGCGCTCCCGCAGCGGCGCCGAGGCACCG
>WEIV01002835.1:258149-310140 GCA_013390005.1 Calyptomena viridis
CGCTCCGGGCCGGAGGGCCGCTCCTGGGCCGGTGGAGGCGTTACCCCGGGCGGCGGGGCGGCCTTGGCGGGCATTTCCCGTTGGGACGGGCCGGCCTGGCGTGTGTCTGCGGCCAGAGACAGGGCAGGGCAGGGGCGCGTTTCACCGGTGAGCGCTCTAGAGGCTCTCACGGCAGGTGTGGAATAATCTGTTGGAAGGTGATGCTTCTTCCTGCACTCTCCTGGATAGGAGGTGATTTACAGCCTGTAATAGCCTTGCTGGTAGTCCTGTGAGAAATGTGTACTGGCAGGAGGTGGGAGTTAAGTTACCTCATTTCTCTCACTGCCCTGCTCCGCTATGCATTCATGCTTTTAGTCTTTTCTTCAGGTAACCACTCTTGCAAGATCCCTTGAATCTGGAGGAAGGAGTCTTGGAGACTACTGAGACTGGGCTATATGAAAACTCCCAGAGGAGATGCCAGTTGGGATGGCTAAAGATCTGGAGGAAACTGGCTCATCCTCAGACGAGGAGGAGGAGGAGGATGCTGTAGGTGGACTGCAGTAAGTAGGGAGAAAACTGGTCTGGAGTGTTTCCTACAGGATTTGTACTAATCTGAAAAGACAAATGCATTCCATACCCTCCTAACTATAAAGTGGAAGATGGAATGGTTTGGGCCTCAAGCCTGTGGACAAGCTGTTTGCATTTTGAGCCTAAAAAACTACCATATTCAGCAGGGTGGGATGTGCAGCTTTTCCTTGGCTGCTCTCAAGCCCATAGTTTCATTGATTTCTTTCTATTACATTCCTAAGCTGGGAACTTCCTTGATGATGTCCTTTCTTTTTCTTTTGTTCTAGCTTTTATTGCTGCAGAGAACAGAAAACTGTACAATAGAATGAATACAATGTTTTATGTCCTTTTAAAAAATCTGTCTTGTGAGAACTCCTAGAGTTCATATTACTAACTAGTAATAAGTAATTATGTTTGTTTTATCTTCGTATAATAACCTTTGCTTATGAAGGAGTTGCTCTCTTATTCTTTGCTGGATTGGAATCTCTTTTTTCTTTTGGCTGTAGTATGTCCTGTTGGTTTTCTGTTGGGTGCACGTTGTACCTGAGTGCCCAGTTGCAAACTGCAGTGAGTTAAAATATTTAAAGGAGTGTCACTACATAGCAGGTGGATGGCTTTGATTTGCTAGATCGTCATGGATGAAAAGGTCCAGAGCTGACTTCACCTAGAGTGTAACTGTAACAGTGTGTTTTCTTGAAGTGACCAAGGGTTATGATAGGAATGAATGACTGTTACCTGGAGGATTGAGCCTTACTGCAAATCCTCAGGACAGGCTTAATATAAACTCCTGTCCTTTTGCCCCAGCTCATTTCCCACTTACATAAGGTTCTGGGCTGTATTGTAAATTCTGGAAGCTTCTTGCATCCCTTCCAGTCTTAAGAGCAAATTAGAACCCAGCAGTAGGGGTTTTTTTAAATTATTTTTTACAGGTAGTGGAAGCAGGTGGGAGTGCTGTGAAGTTAGTTTGTCTGGGTGAGAATTGTAATAACTTGGCTATGCTTAAGAGCCCTTGTCCTACCTCTGGGGAGTAGTGGGGGCAGAAGGTGCACCACCACAGTCAGAGAATTGCCCTTTTATCTCTGTTTGGTGTTGGAAGTGTTTTGTCTTCTGTAGCTTCTCCAAACATTTGCACATTCTATAGACAAATGATTCTGTGTATCTCTGTCAGTCTTTGTAATTTTTCTTGGTGTGGATAAAGGTGTCTCTCCAATCCCTCACTCTCTGGTTTTTGTTAACATTTTTATGGTTTGATTTCCTGACACAGTAATAGGCAGCCTGTTTTATTTGCTTAGGGAGGTTGACAGGTTTTCTTTGTGTGATCTTAGAACTGGATATAACAAATCTTAAATTTTTTTGTTGTGTCCTTAATTTCTCTGAGGAGATGATAGTTCCCAATGTTATCTTGTTGTTTTGCACAGAACTGATCACTGTATCTTGGAGCCTGTAGCTTGAGTGGGGGCATCGTTCTTGAATTCTGGGCTTGCATTCCGGTGTACCTGGCAGGAATTAAAAGGGAAGCATGCACAAGTTTATCCACTGTGTTGAGTCAAGCTTGTTTTAGTCTCTCAAACTCTGTATTAGTGCCTTTCTGTGCACTTCAGAGTCCAGGATTACAATTGGGCAGATTACACTGATTTGCCGTTCTTAAATTGGAGGCTGGAACTTGCTGGTTGTGTGGATACCAGCAATTATGGTTTATCCTGAATTATAGATCCTATTTTCAGGCTATATATTCAGAAAACTGTAGGTGTGAAAGGTTGTGAGAGTTTTCCCAAATTATACCCAGTAAGATAAATACAAATTAAACAAAACTCAAACTGGCAAGACCAACCCAAAAAGAGGGTGATCTGGAAGATTCTTGTTATAGCCAAGTACCAACGATGCTGTATTAGGTTTGTGTGGCAAGGTTTTGGTAGTGGGGGGGCTACAGGGGTGGTTTGTTAGAAGCTGCTGGAAGCTTCCTCCCTGCCTNGCACAAGCAAGGCTTAGGAGCAACCACAAAACTGTGGCTGAAATGCAGACAGTAAATTTATTTTCGTTACGTCGCTAACTGTGGGATTCCTAAAGCAGCACCTGGGCAGAGGCACAGAGGTGGGGATGGAGGCACCACAGAGCCTGGTCCATGCTAGAGGGTCACAAACCTGCTGTTTTCACCCGTATTTCAGGGATTTGCAGGTGTAGTTTACCACTGTGCTTTGACCTTTCCCATAACAGGACTGGAATCTTAAGCATGTTCAGTAGGGTGCCTTGAATATTGGAGTCCTGTATTATCTGACTACATAAGTTTTACTTACCAAACACTCAAGAGAACTATTAGAATGTTATATATATTTTTCTACACCCAAGGTGCAAGTCTTTTAAACAAGGTGTGTTTACAGTCTTTCTTGCCATTCTTCTATTATTTCTCACAATGTGTTTGACTGTGTCCTGCTCACAGGCTAGGTGGGCAAGCATGGGCAAGTATGGAGAATAGCCGTGTCCTCATTGTAAGTAACTGCTGTGTGTATGAGGCTCAGCAGTTGCTTATACTGACTGTATTGTCATTTCAGGGATCATCCATGTATCAAGTGGACCGGTGGTGGCAGCAGGCGGATCCCCATCTTGGTGTTTCATGCTGAAGCCATTCTGACCAAGGACAGCTACCTCCGCCTGATTGGAGGTGGGTTTTACTATGTGCCAGGTGTTGGCCTGAAGGCATGAGGTGAAAGTTTCTTCTCTTCGTGGTGTGGAAGAGAACATAGTAGAAAGGAAATTGCAATCCTCTCTCATCTCTGAGACCTAAGATGTTCAGAAATGCTTGATCCATTGGTGAATATTTATAATGTCTTTGGATTGTGACAAGTGTCTGTATTTGTCCCTCCACTGGGTTCTGATGTGTTTTGAGTTGGAACTGTCTGCTTTCAAATTGAAATTGGAGGCTATGCTAGAACTTAAAACCATAATATAAATTCACTATAGCCAAGAACTTTAAAATCAGTCGTTGCAGTGAGTCTTGAGTGGGGTTTCACTGGGAATAAAACAGCCAGCCCCACAGTTGTATGAACAATAATAAGCTGTAGTAACAGATTTCTGCATCCACAGCCTTAAAATTGTAAGAAGGCTATAAGCAAAACTATTGCTGACAGTGCTTGAATTGGGAGACCAAACCTGTCTAGTGTCAAATAAGGGAGAACCTCTAAATAAGAGGCTGGGTTGTTATAAACAGTCACTTTGGATTGAGGGAGTTAGTACTTGCGGGTGTGTACAGCTGGGTGCTCATTCTGGATGTGCTGAGTTGGAGAAAAGCTAAAATCTACTCAGCCTCTTCTTGTGAGGGTGTTGACACTTCTTTCTTCTCTTGCTTCTTCCTTCCTTAGGTAATTGGTGCTTTCATTTCTAATATCCTATCCAAGCATAAGTGCTTCTGGCTCACTGGGGTGAGGGGTGGAGAAGGTGATTTATATGTGGAAACTCATGATCCTTTTCATGTGAGTTAAACACACTTGGAGGGTGGCAGAAGCTTATGGTAATTATAACTCGTAATTATAACTGAAGTGTGGGGTCTCGTCTGCTTTTCTCAAGTTGTTTAATAAGTCTGCTGATGAATAGTACAACTGATTAAGTTTTCTTCAGCCTTGTTTGGCTCCAGATTATGGTACTTCTTACTCTTGAGGTTATTTTTATTCACAGAACATATTTCCTGAGTTTGATCTAATTTTCACCTTTTTTATTCTCAGTTTGAAACAATTTGTAAAGTGCCTTTTCGAAGCAATTCTGCATTCTAGCATTGCAATTTCTGTCTCTTCTCTCTTTGAACTCTTAGGAATTGCCACATTCTTTTGTATGACAACTGGCCTTTAGTCATGCTACTTGCTTTGTTTACCTTATACCTCCAGTGAAGTTTACTGCTTTTGTTGTTAGGACTTTCTACTTGGGTAGCAATTTTACCTTTTAATTTCCTTGTCCTATTTCCTGTATTTCTTAATATATTTTGCAGTGATTTGTTGGAAGATCAGTACGGGTGGATGAGGCGTAAACAAAAATTCCATGTTTTATTTCAGGTTTTTGTGATTTGAAAGGTGGTCATATAAGCTAGCCATGTCAATATGATTACTTTTAGTGAGGAATACTAGTCTTGAATAGAGAAGAAAGAGGTAAAATCATATTTTTAGTGTTATAAAGCAGTCTGTATAAAGGGACGTCTAAAAAAAATACTCTGGGTATTAGGATGTCCTGTGTTTTATTTTGATACAATAGGGTTCAGTGGTGCATCCATATTATAACTAAGGATTGATGTATGTCAGTTCAATGCCATCATTGGAGTTACCATTCCAGGAGATGGATAGGTATTTCCTATCACCTTTTGCTTGTTCTGTGCTGTTACTTTCTGCGAACTAAGTGCAGTTGTTCTATGCCGAGTCCTTTCCTCTTCTTTGGTAGTATGAGTATCTCTGGTTTATTGTTCCAGGTGCAGAATCTAACAGTGTGTCTCTTTGCCTCTTCACAGAGCGCTACCACATGTCCTACAAGATTGTGCGAACAGACAGCCGTCTGGTCCGAAGCATTCTGACTGCCCACGGCTTCCATGAGGTGGGTGCAACGAAGTCCTGATCTGGTGATGTGCTGGGCTGAGAGGTGGTGAAGATAATGATGTTCTGGGATTTTTGGTTTTGTGTGGGTTGGCTGGTTTTCTTGTGGGGTTTTTTTGGGGTTTTTTTTGTGTGGGGTTTTTTTTTGTGTGTGTTTTTTGTCTTATTCGGTTAGTTTTTTTTACTCTGAAGAATTACAACCAGGAAGTTGCTGGGGATGCCCTTGAAGTTTTGGCTTTTTTTAAATACTCTGCCAGTCGGACTGAATATACATCATGATTCTGTGCTCTCAAAGGAGTACCCTTTAGTCTTAAACCTACAAAATTAGGGAAAAACGGATGCTGAAGTTTGGTCATGTGTTTTTAATCTTTTTGCTTTTAAGTCTCATCTCATACCCCTGGATTCCTGAAGGAATTAATCTCTCAGCCTTTACAAGTTCATAGAAGTATTGATGTAGTGTTTCATGTTTCTCTGCTAGCACCTTGCTCTAAAGAATGTTCTGTATGCAGCTAATGATAGTTTGAGAGATGTGTGTGTAGGGTAGATTTTTTCCCAAATAACATCAGGTTAAGGAATTGGTCTCGCGAGTTTCCTGGAGAGATCTAAAACACTTTAAAAAGTGGCTTTAAACAGTCTATGAATAAGGGACAAACTCACAAGTTTGTTTGGAAAAATACAACGTCGTTATTTCCCAGCATGGGACTAGCTTAGGGCAAAAGTGTGGCTGGAGTTGCCTTTATATTAGAGATGGGTAGAGGAGATTGTCTTAAACTAGAATTGGTTTGGTCTAGCAGACCTAAGGACAAGTGATGTTGCTTTTCATTAGTTCTGTGTTTTTGTGTGTGGTGTTTTTTATGTTGGTTTTTAGGTTCACCCTAATAGCAGTGATTATAATCTCATGTGGACAGGATCACACTTGAAGCCCTACTTGCTGCGTTCCCTTACAGATATTCAGAAAGTCAATCATTTCCCTAGGTAAGGCCTTGATATTATGTTTTGCTGAGTACCTCTATGATGATTTGCTAAACTCCGAACATAGATACCCTCCAAAAATAGAGTATACATGATACTGTAAAGTCCCAACATACTGGGCCTGTGCCACATGCTGTTTTCATTCTAAATTATCTTTGGGGTTTGGGGAAGATAGTATTTGAGCTGAAGTGCTTGTCTGTAGCCCAAATATTTTATTATTGGATTTTTAATTTTATTTTCTTTATTTGATGATGTAAGTAAAGTATTTGGGACTTTGGGTTTTTAGTTACAGAGATAGTCATATGTCCTGTTACAAAGTTTGTAACTACCATTCCAACAGTTTTCTGTGCTTCAGTCTGTTTTGGGAATTGCAAGAAGTGCTACAAATTATATTTATACAGCCACAGGACAGAGGCAGAAAAACTCAAGTAGTTGCAGGTTAGGGTTTAGACATCTGACAGGCCTACAGCTACTTTAGGATGAAGGGTTGCTGTAATGTCAGAGAAAAAAATAGATAGTCTCTTGTTTTGGAACTTCAGGTCATATGAACTGACTCGAAAGGACAGACTATACAGGAATGTCACTCGCATGCAGCTGGCCCATGGGTTCAAGGCATTCCATATCTTACCTCAGACCTTTATCCTCCCGACAGAGTACCAGGACTTCTGCAGTAAGTGAATGTCTGGTGATGCACAGACCTAAAGTAAAATGGTGGGAGGAAGGGCATTACTTTTAATATCCTAACCTTTTGATCGTGCCAGTGGTTAAGGTAACAAAATTACAAGAAGCTGGAAAGACAGTGGAAAAGGCCTACCTGATTTCTTTATGTAATTTCTACTCAGGTGTTTACTCCATGTCTGCATAAGTCCTCAAGGAGTTGATATGCGCCAAAGGCTCCAAAATCGAGCTTTTTTATGCGCACAGTGTTGTTGATCAACTTCACAATATCCCTGACTAATGTCTGGGAATACTGAAGAGAGAAGTACCAAAAGGAGGCATAGGGCTTAGGAATGAATCTATCAGAGGGGCAGGAAGGACCTCAGGGAGGGTCTGTAATAATTGCAATGCATCCCAAGGGGTAAAATAAAACATTAAAAAAGCAGACTTTGATCGCCTTGAGAAGTTCTCCAAAGCTTTTATTGTAGGCAACATTCTTGATTCTTGCTTCTCTGTAAATAAGCAAAATGGAAGATATTTCAGACTTGTGCTGTTTTCTTTTAACCAGATACCTATTCTAAGGACAGAGGCCCATGGATAGTGAAGCCCGTGGCCTCTTCCAGAGGTCGAGGTGTCTACCTGATAAACAATGTAAGTGTTCAGTAATACTGTTTTCAAAACTATTGTGGCTTCCAGGCAAGAGACATGGAAGCATCTAACCAGACAGTACTACTGGCCCTACTCTGAATTTCACCCATATGTTGGTGAGCAGTTCAACAGCCCTGAGCAGCTGGCAAAGCCTGCCTGGACCTATGCTGTGTAACCATAAGCAATCAATTTCTTTGTATGCTGTGCTTATCTTGTAATATACCTTCAAGTCTTAGTTTATTAGGAGCAAGCTTATATTCCCTGAGAAAGTTTGGGAAGCTGTGCTGTTTCATGCTCTCCTTGTGGCTGATAGTAGACTGGCCTTGGGAAGATTTCCAGAACTCTCCTTAGTTGTTTCTCTGTGTGACCTAAACAGTCCTCAAACAGACCCCTTGTCTCCCTCTTTCCCATGGAGAAGACCAGTTAAAATGAAACCTGAAATAGTAGATTAATCTTAAAGCTATGTTACCTACAGGCCAGTGTGCTCTTAAAGTGTAATGGGGGTAGTTGTTTGAACTCAACTTGCTGGTTGTATTGTGTTTTGCTCTTTTTGGGCTTTGCAGGGGATTAGGTTGTTATAGGTAACAAATACATCTGAACAAGAGCCAAACACATGAGGAGATTCAAAATTCTCAGCAGTGAAACTGTCTGAGTCATTTTGTTTTCACTCATTCGAACCCCCTTAGCCTTCCCTGCACTGAAAGGGTCATGCTGTCTCATCTGTTCTCTACTTGGATCATTTCCCATAAAATAAGGGAGCAATTTGCCAAATGTATGAGGTAAGTATTTCCAGAGCTTCACTCAGTTTTTTCTTTGCTTGAAAGAGTGGAATGAGCTCAGGCTCATATGGCAGTTGGCCATGACCTGGGGAAAAGACCCTTCTGGGACCAATATTCCTTTGTGTATCTCTGTTCCAGAAACACTTCAGCTAGTTTAACCCACAAGCCAGTTTTGTTCAGTGTGATGCCATTAAGGGAGTGTCTTCTAGAATATCATCACAGAAGTTTTTATAATCAACATCATCCCACCCCTAACAAAATAACAGACCTTTGCATTTCTCTCATCCATAATAGAAAAAGCTGTCACTTTTGTGTCGTATGCTGAGAGAAGCTGAGCTTGTTCCCTCCCATTGTGTATGTGCACTTTATATGCTTAGGTTTCCTCCTTATGATGCTGGTGTTGTGGCAGAATATATGAGAAATTGGATAAAGGCAGAATCATGTGGTTCTCTTGGCTCCTTTGCAAATTGAAGGCAGGAAAATGTACAAGAAATCGTTTGTATGAATAGGTAAAACTGGTCACAAGAGGGGCTTGCATACAGCAAAAAGTGAAAGTTTATCCAACAGATTCCATGATGTTGCAATGTATATTTGCCATAGTTAGAGCTTTCTGTTCTGAGTGTAAAGGGTAGCTTCTTCCTAGTACAGGAGCCCTGAACTGAGCCTCAGTAGAAGGCATTTAGTCATGTAGGCAAAAAAGTTGGATACCAGCCCAGGATGTAGTCATAAACAAGTTGAGGAGTCATTTTCTTCACTTGTGACTTCCTCACCAACTGTACATACTCCTTCCAGTGTCTTCTAAGCCCCTCCCTGTTTGGTTAACTCTTGGGAAGCAAACAAAATAACACTGACTTCTTAGATGTGTAAAATAGGCAGGAAAAAGGACATTGTTGCTATGTGACTGTCAAATCTGCGTTCTACTCTAAGGAACATCTCACTGGAAGATTCAATGGCTAGGTTTTTTTGGGAATGTAATCATTCCCAGACTTGTGATTTTGATCTAATTACCTTAAATATGTTGTGACTGACAGTTACTTTTTTTGTTTTGATTTTTTTATTTCTTCCCTCCCCAGACATAGTTGTTGGTACAGGGTGGCTTTAGGAGGAGAAGGCTGGAAAAAATGGTGGGTTTGATCTAGTTGTTGTCTTATTCTGTAAGACTCGTGTTTCTTCACTCTTGAATTCACTGTTCCTCTGCAGCCAAGCCAGATTATCGTAGAAGACAACATCCTGGTTTCTCGTTACATCAGCAACCCCCTGCTCATAGATGGTGAGTGTGCTTAGGAATTCTTTTCTCTCTTCCCCCAACACTTTTGCTGAGGATCTCTGCAACATTTGCAGGAGTTTAGTTCAATAACTGAGTGGTCTAGCCTTGACTAGGACTAGAAAAATGTAGCTAGAGAATTCACTAAAACCTGGAAGCTTTTCAACTGGGAAAGTTTCAGGCACCTATGTCAGCAGCAGGTAATGGTTTATTGCTCTCACGGTCTGTTGAAATTGCTCAACTGGATATGATGTCTAAAAGATATTGCAGTCACTGACTCTTGACAACTCCTATTTCAGATTTCAAATTTGATGTGCGCCTCTATGTTCTGGTTACATCCTACGATCCACTTGTCATCTATCTCTATGAGGAAGGATTGGCCAGGTAGGGGAGGACTCTTCTTTTTTGGTGTATGTGTACTTGATGATCCAGACATGTCTTGCCTTGCCTCTGTACTCCTGAAGCAACAGTAAATGAGAGAAGTGCAAATTAGGGAAGTCTGCAGTGTTTGGATCTATGATACTTCATCATGCTGTGTCCCATCAGTTTTCTTTATATAGATTATAGGATCTTGAGTGAAGGATTTTATTACATATGTAATAAATAAAGCAAGTTTTCAACTCTTATGGGTTGAATGGCCAAATGCATCATCATTGGCATGTTCATTCACAAGGCTGGGTTCTTCTTTAAAGTTCTTTGAGTTGTTGGTGCCTTTGTTCCCCTTCTCCATTCTCCAGGGTGAAGGGAATCCAAACTTTCTCAAATTTATCCTAAAAAAGAAAAGCAGTTGGAGACCTGCTGATGGCTGTAT
The DNA here is from genome assembly GCA_013390005.1 of Calyptomena viridis. Classification (NCBI taxonomy): domain Eukaryota; kingdom Metazoa; phylum Chordata; class Aves; order Passeriformes; family Eurylaimidae; genus Calyptomena; species Calyptomena viridis. The sequence continues at coordinate 268,395 of WEIV01002835.1, forward strand.
TGGTGTTTGTTTTAATACTTTCAAATGCTCTTCTAAATTTCAGGTCAATATTTGTATTTTCTGCGTATCCAGTAAGTGAGTTTAGACCAGTTCACTGTTTTTACCCTGTAAGATAGCAACTTTCCTCTGCATGTAAGTCATGAAAGATACCAAAGGTTCCCCAGGAAGAACACTTACCTACCAAAAATACTTGTATCTCTTCATCACAGAAGTTTAGCTAAAGATTTGTAGAATTGTAGAATATGCTGAGTGTTTAGGTACCCACCAGGGTCAACGAGTCCAGCTCCTGGCCCCGTGCAGAACACCCCAAGAATAGCACCGTGTGCCTGAGAGCACTGTCCAAACACTTCTTCAGCTCAGGCAGGCTTGGTGCTGTAACTAATAGATTTGAAGCAATCACTTTTCTGATTTCCAACAGATCAGAATTTTAGCTGTAGTGATGTTAGAGAAAAGAACACCATAGGACTGTCTTCTGCAACAGTTTTAAGTAATGCTTTAAGTTTTAGGTACCTGTCTTATAAACACATGTGATGTATTCAGAAAGAATATCTCTGGAGTTCATGCCTGCCATACTGAATCCAAATTGTCTTTATCCAAAGCAGATAATGAATCCCAAAGAATATATTAATAATGATCCCACAAGAAATATCCTCCTTTAAGTTGATGAATACCCTCCAGGTGTGTTGTGAGGTGCCTCTGCCTGCAAAGATAATGGGAACAGATTGTTTCCCTGGAGGGAAGTAGAAGCGGGAAGCTCATCTTCATCAGTGGAAAGCTTGACAACTATATTCACTCTGGAAAGGGAGCCTTAAGCATACGTGGCATGCAAGACTTTTCTCTTGGGAATTAGCAATTAAATTGTTAGTTGCTAATATTGCATGTTTTTGGAAAGTGAAGAGGGGAAAAAAGATAGACTGCCAGGATGTTCTCATAATGGGGAGTGCATTGCAGGCCTGCAAAATAGGATTTGCACTATCCTTAATATCTTAGAGGTGGTTCTGCTGAACTTGTGTAACAAGGGAGTTTACTTCTGAAAAAATCCATCCATATAAGCACAAGTGTTCTACTCTGAGGTTAAGTGTGCATTTTTGTCTCTGAGAGTAGAATAACGTGTTCCTTGGGGCGAGGAGGGTGGAAGTGTATATGGACAGTGGGAGGAGAAGTGTATATGGGGGTGTATATTGGGGGGTGGTGTGTGGTTTTTTTTTCTGATTTTTTTTTTTTTTTGTTTGTTGGTTGGTTGGTTTTGTTTTGTTTTTTTTCCTTTTAAGAATTCCAGTAATATTAGAAGTCTGGGGAAGGAAATGAGGAGTAGGAAATAAGTATATTCTGACTGAAACACACTGGTCAGGCAGTTCTAGTGAATCCCTTAAGGCGGAATCATGGAATTATTTAGATGGGAAGGGAAGTCTGGAGTTTTTTAGTCCAACCTCCTTCTTAAGACAATACTTTCTTTGAAGTTTATGGTGTAAGGTCATAGAGCATGTGCCCAAAGTTTTTAATATCTTCCAAAAATGGAGATTCGGTAGTTTTCCTGACAATCTGTTCCAACATTTGATCATTCTCACTGTGAGTGTATGTGCATGTTTTATATCCAAGTAGAATTTCTTTTGTTGCAGTTAGACTGTTGTCTCTTGTGCTTCTGCTGTGAAACTTTGAGAAAAGTCTGTCTCTGTCTTTATACCCGTGCATTTAGGAGTTGAACACAACAGTTAGATCTGTTCTTAGCCTCTTATTTTCAGGCTAAACAACTCTTTCTCTTCAGCTTCTCCTTATACATCATGTTTTTCAGCCTATTTTAGTAGCTCTCTGCCAGACTTGCACCTCGTAGTCAATGCTTGTACTGGGGGGCTCATAAGTGGACGTGATGTTCCAGATGTGTGTCCAGTGCTTGCCAGGCACTCATAAGTAAGAGATACTGATTGCTTCCCTCAACCTACTGACCACTCTTGTTGGTACAGCCCAGCATGTAGTTAGCCTTCGTTGTTGGAAAGGCAGTCTGCTAATTTGTCGTCAGCTTGTTGTCTACCAGGGCCCACCTAGTTGGTCAAGGGAAGCCAGTTGATGTAATCTTGGATTTCAGTAAAGCTTTTGATGCTGTCTCCTTCTGTACAAAATGCCCAGCATACAGCTGGATATACCTTTTACTTAATGGGTGAGCAACTGGTTCATGGGTCAGGCACAAAGGGTTATAGTGAACATCAGGCTGGCTACCAGTCACTAGTGGGATTCTACAGGGCTCCATCTTAGGCCCAGTTCTCTTCAACATCTTGAAAAATGCCTTGGATGTAGGACTCTAGGACATACTAAGTAAGTTTGCTGACAATATTAAATTGGGAGGAGCTGGAAACTCCCTTGAGGCAGAGAGGCCCTGCAGAGAGACGTCAATAAATCAGAGAGGTGGGCAATCCCCAACCATAGGAAGTTTAACAAGGGCAAATGCCGGATTCTGCACCTGGAATGAGGCAACCCTAGCTGTGTGCATAGACTAGGGAATGAGAGGCTGGAGCACAGTGCTGGAGAAGGGGACGTGGGGGATCCTGGTCGATGCACTCTACAGCTTCCAAGGGGAAGCAGAGGGGCAGACACTGATCTCTTCTCTATGGTAACCAGTGACAGGACCTGAGGGAATGACCTGAAGTTGTCTCGGGGAAGCTTAGGTTAGATACTAGGAAAAGGTTTTCCAGTCAGAGCAGGGTTGAACACTGGAACAGACTTCCCAGAGAAGTGGTCACAGCACTCATACAAGCCTGTATGAGTAAAGAAGTGTTTGGACAATGCTCTCGGGTACGTGATGTGATTTTTGGGGCTGTCCTGTGCAGGGCCAGGAATTGGATTTTGAAGATCCTTGTGGATCCCTTCCAACTTGGGATATTCTATGATAATTTGTGAGCCAGTGTCCCTGCTTGATAGCCTGGATGTTGTCTGGTTGAATTCCTTTGTTCTTTTGACAGCCAGAGTATTCAATTCTAGAGCTTGGAAGTGTTGTAGTCAACCCTAAGCAAATAACTTAAACTTTCTTTCTGGGCATCAGCATCAGTCTCAACTGTTCTCAGTTCTCTATCTTGCTAAGATCCCATGTGGCAGCAATACTTGCAAATCACTTTTCAGTGTTCTGAAGTCTTAAACAGTTTTATATGTGTTTAGATTCCATTTGTTTAAATGATATTCAAATCTGAAGCACATGGTGTCAATATACATGGGAACTGGACACCGCGGTATATTACTGATGATAGTTATCCTTTCCTTCAAATTGCATCCCATCTTACAGCTCTCTCTAAGAGGTAGATATCTTAATACTGCTCTGTAATATGGTCAGCTCTACCAGTACAACTGTGAGACTGGTATAGAGGAAATAATGAAATGTTACCTCTCTTCCAAGGTCCTGACTCTGGAGAGTAGCTCTGGTTCTGTAACTAAACTTCCACTGCCCACCGAGCAGTTTCAGCTGAAGTGTCAGCTAAGGCAATAGCCTTGTAGTTGAATACTTTCGTAGGATAAGTTTTGTCTTTAATTACTCTTAAGCTTTCCCCATCTTCTGGGGCTATAGAGTTGGTGTGTTTGTGCAGCATGTGCTGTCCAGCTCTCTTTGGAGGACAGTGCTCAAGGTGAGCAGAGGTTGACAAAACATCAGGTAGGCTGTTCTGTATGGCCTCCAGATGGCACTAGTGGTCTTAGGCTTCAGCAATTTGGATTTTTCCCATTTGGATTTACAGATTCAGTTGATGAGAGATAAGGAACCTGGAGCTACTAGATTATGTCTTTCTCTTTAGGTTTTTTGCCTTCCATTTGACAGTGCAAGTTATGTGGTGGGAGAGACTATTTTCTTGGCTCTCACATGTAGTGCTTTGGTTTCAAGCTGGGACAAAACCAGCTGTGTGGGGAGGGGGAAATGTTTTAACCTTGGGTATTGGAAGCTGTTTTTAATTCTTTGCTTAAGAAAACCCCCACACTGCTTAAGAGCAGAAGCAATTTGTAGCAGAGAGTTGGGAGGTAATATCGGGATCTAGAATCAAAGGTGGTAGTAAAACAGTTGAAGGTGAAAACCACCAGCAAAACACCGGTATCTGAATTTTCAACCTCCGCTAGTGCTTGTGGTGGTATGGTGACTTCCATGCTTTGAGCTTGTTTTCTGAGGGCAGATAGCCTCTGAAGTGTAGTAAGGGTGACCTTCTGGGTTGTTCTCTTATTTTTGTTTTCATTTTTCTTTGTCTATCTGAAAGGTCATGTTCCTCTCCAGCGTTATGCTTTGCATACTCCAAGAGGAACCTGACGGTTTCAGTAAAGTTGGTGACCTTGTCAGAAAAGGAGTCAGGAAACTGTAAGATGTAACGATCTTTAGAAGGAACAGACTTGGTATAACACACATTTGTGATGTTTGACTAGATACTTCCTTAGGCCTAGTTTCTTTTGGCACAGATAGGCTTGTCATGATGTGATCTAGAGTGGAATTTGAGGCTTCACAGCTGAGGAAAAGTAAGGGATTATGGATCCAACATTTGTACCTTCCATGGGGAAGAGTGAAGAAAGCTTCTTCTGAAGGAGATGGGAAGGATGTGTACTCAAATGTGTATGACAAAGCCTTCAACTTTTGTTGTAGCACTGGATGACTTAAGATCCTTCTGTTGGATTAAAAAATGTGTTGAACACTTTTCTGGTACATATTAAAAAAAAATGTAGACAAAATGTGCTGTACATGTGTTCAACTGGCAGATATTTAGTAACTGTCTGCTGGAAAGGACAAATATAATATAGATTGGTCATCTGTGATTCACTGCCTGGAGAGTTGTAGCTGGGACCTTTGCATCCAAGATAGAAGTTTAGAAAATGAGATGGCCATGGCAAACTTGGTCCAGGTTTGCCTGAAGGTGTAACTTGGCCTTGTAACTTGTAACTTGTAACTTGGATCATACATTAAAAATCTAGGTAGTTTTATTTATCTGAAACTTTCAAAACAGGCAATGCAATATATTTATTGACATACCTCTTATTCAAACTAGGATATAAAAGGTATGTTGTTAATAAACTATAGTCTTAATTAAAAACTTTGACATGCTTTTGAAGGTGATTCACCAAGCCCTGTTGTGTGGGAGTCCCAAGGCTGCTCTTAGAGCCAACTACTGAATTGGTGGATTATTTTGGTTTTTGGAGAGGCATTCATGCAAATAGAGAATAGCAAGCCTGACTTGTGCCTGAAGTACAGCTGAAGAGAACATAGAGCCAGGAATAGCTTGTGCTGTTTGTGAGCCTTCCCTGTTTTGCCAATTCTCTCTCCTGTCTTAACTTCCCCTCCTTCTTTGTACTTCCTTGTGGAACAGAAAGGAGCTTAGTGAACCTGTCTTGCTTGGTGCCTGCAGCCATAATGGTGACTTGACACATAGTGTGGGGAATTCATAGTGAAATGGCTCTTTGTTTTGAAGAGACTTCTCTATAGTCTCCTTTTTTTCCTAGACTACCTTGTTTAGACAGTTCAATTTCTGAGCTTGAATAGCTGGAAGGGTCCTAGCCTATCAGGAACTTCTTATTCAGATTTACACTGAATCTGAAAAATAGATTAGAGAGGGTGAAAAAAAAGGCAAAACTGAGCTGAAAACCAAATGTTCTTGCAAAGGGCCCAAGGAGCAGCAGACTGGGGAGACTTTCCAGAGGGACATGAGAGTTCATTCTGGGGTTAGACAGCTGGGCTTCACAGCAGCTGCCACCAGCTGCCATGCTGCCACCTGAGCTCACACCACTCTGTCTTGTAGCCTGGCTTCCTAATTAACACTGGCCCCTCTGGGATATTTACCTTTTCCGTGCTGGATTCCTGTGGTTTCCAAAGAATTCAGGTGTTTGCTTTGAGCCAAGGAATTTGCATTACCTCACAGGCTGCACTTAGGCCAGAGCTGGCCTAGGCAGCCGCAGCAGCCCCATCCCCCTTGCAGTAACCCCTGCCTGACAGGGCTCTGCTCCCTGGGGAGTGCAACTCACTTCTGCATGGACACTTGGGATTGGGCTGCAGCCACTTCAGCAGACATTGCATTGCACAGAAACTGTGGAGCAGTGTTGTTTCCTAGGTGTACCCACTGGACTTTGGGCCAGTGGATAGTGCATCAAACCAGGAGATTTTATATTGCTTCCTTAGTTTTTAATTAAGACAAGCAGGTTTGAATCACTGAAGTGAAAGATCAATCTGTCTGTCAATGTATGTCTCTTTACAGAAATTTACTGCTTATACAGACACCTGTTATCCGATAGTGTTTTTTACCTTGAATTTCCTTCTGTAAGATGGGGTAGTTGTGTCTCAGTCTGCTACAGTTCGAGAGCTACAATGAAGCTTACTATATATATTACTATATAGTTTACTATATATACTGTATTACTATATATACTATAGTGTAATATATATATTATAGATATCGTATATATATATGATATATATATATGTAATGCAAGTATTTTGAAAATATTTTTAATTATATATGTTTAAGTCATGGCCTAGTGATGCCCTTTGTTAAATCTGGTTCCCATGGCAGGTAGCTAAGCACTCATCTGTGTCATAGGATGTGGTCCTTGTACAAGGGTGTCATTTTGAACAGCCTACTCTGGTTGAGCATTGATCAAGAGTGCTCTTCTGGTAGAAAGAGTTCTTTGAAAAAAAGAGTGGAAAAATGGCTCCTTGAGCAATATTTGTATATCTTCTAGTGATGTAATTATAATACTGCCCTAGTATATGCAGTAAAAAGAAGTGTGCCTTGTCAGCTCCAGCAACCTGTCGTCTTGATGTCATGTTTTAGGAAATTCTGAAGGAAAGGTAACTAAATACTAACTAGCAAATTATATTTTTTTAGTCTCTTCCATAGACCTCTCCTCATCTTTCATTCCTCGAATTACTCTTCCTGTTGTGCCGTTCTGAGTCTTTGCATAGCGGAGTGTGGTTTACCCAGGCTTGGTGGGTCTCAGGGTATAACTACATGACCCTCCTGTTGTGCTTAACAGACAAGGTACTAAAAATTGTAAAGGCTGACCAACTCTTGGTGACGGTCAGTACAGTGAGAAACTAGAGAATGTGAAATAGAATAAGAGAGGTTTGCCAAATCACAGAGTGGCTGAGATTGGAAGGGATTTGGTCCAACCACCTGCTCAATCAGGATCACCTAGGTTTGGTTGTCCGGAACCAATGGTCCTGATGGCTTTTGAATATCTCCAAGGGAGGAGACTCCACAACCTCTCTGGGCAACTTGTGCCAGTGCTTTGTCACCCTCATGGTGTTTCCTTATGCTCTGTAGGTTCAAAATCCTACTAATGGCAATGCATAAGTTGAAAACAAACAAATCTGTTGTGAAAAGATAAAGGAAAAAGTATTTTTTTTTTCCTATTCCTGTAGATATCTGGTAAAACTGCTCCTGGATCTTTTTCCTTAACATAGAACTGTTTGAATAATTTTATTCAGCTTTGGTTAGAGAAATTCTACCATCATAGAGGTGTCACCAAAGCTCCCTTTTATGTTTAGTAATTCCCTTACAAGCTTTATCTTCTGTTCATACTCAGTTGCTAATTGATGTATCAGGTAGATGCTGTGAAAAATATTAATGTTGGAGATTGTGATCATTGTGATGATCTTTAGACTTCTGTTTTCTGTCCTGTACTGTAAGGGAACTTGGTTCCCTAAACAAAGTGGCAGCTAAAAGACTAACAGAGAAGCTAATGTATGGGGAGGTGCGAGGGACTGGGAAAGTGACTGCAAGCATAAAATGTGAGGAGCATGCTTGTAGAAACACTACACAGACTATTTCCAGGCCATTTATGTAGGAACTCTGTATGCAGTCATGGAGAAGTCTATCATTTTTGTAGCACTTGATAGAAAAGGAATTAACTATTCTTTCCTTCTTCCCACTCCAGGGTCTTTTGTCTTCTCCTCTTCCTTTCCCAGGCTGTGACTAGATGCCTCAAATAAGTATTCCAGAGCTACCAAGTTCCATATAACATCTTCTGTAAATATTTAATGATACAGTTTATGTGTTTCAAAATGACTTGCAAACTTTACCTTGTGGTCAATCCATTTCCTGAAGTAATGCTGGAGATAAGGCAAAGAGCAGTGTACAATCCCTCGGGTAATGTCCTGCCTGACACTGTGACAGTAAAAAGGTTTAAGGCAGTTTGGGTTAAGGCAGTGTGGGGTTTGGGTTAGGGCCAAGTTTGGTGTGATGGATTTGGGGATTTTCCAGTGTGAGCTCTGAAGTGTTTTGTCGATTGCTAGGTGAGCAGGGAAAAAGCTTGCATGTCACTTGTGGAGTAGGTGACTTACCAACGGTGGAGCTTAAGCTGAGCAGTAAGGCTTGTGACGAACTCTTACAAGAATGGAAAGAGAGCAGTAATCTATCAGTACCTGAATACCAAAGGTAACACTGAAGCATGATGGAGGCAGAGAGCTGGAATGTCTCTAGGTGATACGCTGTTAGTCTGGAGGTTGAGAGTAGTCCTGGAGTCTGAAAGAAATGGTAAGGATTTCTCCCAGGCTACCCGCTGCTACTACTGCCACCCTTCTGCTTGGTTTTGATTGCTCTTTCTCCCTCTCTGTTGCAAGAGAAACTACATTCAAAGGGAAGGTAAATGTGCTGTTGTTGAGGATGAGCTCCATAACAGTGCATAGTTGCTGCTATAGAGAACCAATTGTTGTCTTCATCCAAGCTGAGGTACACCTGTGACTTGGCTGTGACAACTGAGATGTGGGCAGATGAGTCAGAACAATGGAAAGTATGAGTGTCACTCCTCTACTTTAACTTTTGAATTTGGAAATGAAGGGCAACTCCTCTATCCTGCTGGGGAAACAGAAGCTACACTGAAAGGGAGGGATGCTTCCAGGGCTGTTAGCAATGTGATTGCTGCTGCTTCTGCCTGGAAGGCTGTATTACTGGCAGCAGTTTGTGTGGAAACTGAACAGTGCACAGTCAACCCCAGTTTAACCTTTCCTATTTCCAGCTGTAGTTTTGGGGTAGAAGCTGTCCTGCACTATTTCTGCGTAGAGGCTTTTGGAATCTCATCTCTTGTATCCTGTATTAGTACATGTCCTTAATTTTCTTAACTTATTCCTTTCCTCAGATTTTAAAAGGACAAGGTTCATTACAAGGGGAAGATCTTTTGAGCAGTAAGGCCAGGTAAACAAGTTAATGAAAGTTAATATCTTTGGTATCACTTTTTCAATTTAGACAGTGAGTACAAGCATTATATAACATCAGGACATGGGAAGGTGCTTCTTATGTTCTTGCTGCTGTGAGCTGTATTATCTCTGTGTAATACTTATCGCAGAGATGACCCAGGTTAATGCCGCGATAGGGGACATTCCTCTTGCATCCTCTACCTGTCTCCTCTGCACCCTCTCAAAGTATATCGGCAGGTGAAAGTTCAGTCATTCAGCTTTGAAAACTGGTAGTTAGAACTTGTGTTATGGAGAAAGCAAATCTGAATTCAGGACAAAATAGAGCTGATACCCTTCTGATGGTGGATACAGAACAGACATCCATTCCTTTCTTGGCTTCCTGCTTAATATTTCACATTGTCAACAATAAGAACTGCTGACTTAGATGAAGTCAGAAGAATACACTGAAGTGGCAGAAAACCTTGTCTAATAGTGGAAAATGTTGCCTTTTCCTACTTTTTTTTTTTTTTCACTTAACAAGTCCTACAGGAAAATTCTTTGTAAGAACTAAAACCAATATGAATCTAATTGTTGAACCTTTCAACCCGCACACATTATCAGCAGCGCCTGTTAAATGTGTTTGGTCTCTCTGTAGCAAGGCCTCTGGAAAGTAGTCCAGAACTTGGACAGGAACAGATCACAGTGGGGGAAAAAGACAATTGTTTCAGCAGAGCAAGAAGAGATGATGTTAGTGAGCAGAAGACAGCATTTAGAAGAACTTCACTTGACAAAATAGTCTCTTTTGGCCGAAGATGTGCCTCCATGTGGACAGTCCAGCCTCCAGTTTAGGAGTACTTTTGGATTCCTGTTGAATTGCAGGCTCCTACATAGCAGCATCCATGAGTAATGGTTTGGCTTGAAACAGTCCTATCCTGGCAGATGATGATCTGGATTCACTTACTTGTGCCTTCATCACTCTTTGGCTGGATTATGGCAATATGAGACACCTGGGCATGAAGCCTTTAGTGTTTAGGAAAATAGCTTGTGCAGAATATTGCAGCATATGCTTGTGGTAGATTTTGTTACTGGGAAAAACATCAGGTTTGCCCTTTATTTTCTGTGCCCACTTAGCGTCTAGTTTCTGAATTGCTGTTAGGATCTTGGCCCTTATCTTTTAAGCGACACATTCTATTCTTAGTAGTGGCCTGGAATGAAATTGGAAAAGAGTAGAGGCCCAGAATGAAACTGAAAAAGAGCATAGCCCTGAAATGAAATCATCTTCTAAAATATTTTAAGATTTCTCAAGAGTTTATTCTAATCTTAAGTTAACACCTATAAGATTTTACAAGCACTGGATTTTTTCTACTTACAGTAAGACCTTAGTTTCTCTAAAAATAACATGTAAATTTCTGTTGAAGCAAGACATTCTGTAGCATGCAAGTCCCCTATCTTTCCTGGAAAGAGTAAGTGTGGTGGGTGAGTTACTAGTTCATACAGTGGAAGAAAGGTAAAGTATAATATGAAAAGCTGTATAACTATAGAGTTCTGAAGGTAGTTGTAACTGGTATTTCAGAGGTAGTAACACTCTTCCATCCAAAGCAAGTGCAAAACACAAGTGTAAGGAGTGTGGGCTATTGCCAGCATTGTACTTACGGTCTGTTACCATTCTGACATCCAGAGGCTATTGATAGAAGCTCTAGAAATAACTTGGATTTTCCTTTTGCAGACTCGCACTTAGCGTGAGGCTAGTCAAACCAGCTCTGGGTGAATGTATTAAGCTGGTATTGGGTTCTGTTGTTCAAAGCTGTTTTTATTTTAGATTTGGGTCATTTGATGTTTTGGTTTGGTTTTATGTGTTGCTGAAACGGCCCATGGTATCCCTTAAAATGCTAGCATCCTTGTAAAAGAGAGAGCTTATGTACTGGGAACTTTAGAACACAGCAAAATAACTTCTGAACGCTCAGTCCTCAAGGAAATGTAAATTCTGTGGGTGGAGCTCACACCACCGAGTAATTAAGGATGGGCTCTGTAGAAGGAAGCCAATGCAAGCATTTGCAAAGTACAGAAATAGTATTGCCTGTTTAGAGTATAGCCTGTGTCTACCAGGGGTTCATATTCTCATATTTCTGAGTATGAATAATTAAAAACATAAGCTGAAAAGCATGATGAACCTAATTGCCCTCTGCTTCGAAGTACTGAGGGAGCCATGACTTTCTGAAATGGCTTGCTGTTGTGCTCAACATCTTTCAGGATCTGACTGAAAGTATATATTATCAACAGATGCTTTCAGTATGCTGCCAATAAATGATTGTTAAGCTGGAGACAATGAAATCTTGATTAAGAACAAAATATATGGTAGGGCTGTTGTCACGATTTTCAAAACAGAAGTGCTAAATCCTGGAAATTTACAGTTAAACTGAAAAGAAATTTAAATCCTGTAAGTTGTGGACATATGTGGAAAGGGGATCCAAACTTCCAAACTTTTTTTATTGCTAGCTGCTCTGACTCCCTGTGTCATTAAAGCTGGGAAAAATATGGTGCAAAATACTTCTCACTCTTTTAACTATGCCATTTAGTTACATCATGGAGGTTCTTCCCTCCCCACTTCCGCATTTGTATTTAAGGATAAGTTTAATCTCATGAGCATCTCCCTGGATTTGCTGGTGTAGTTCTTATCGAAAGAGTTGTTTCTCAAAATGGCTACCAAGTGAGAGCAGTAGTGGCTTCATTTTCACTGAGAAATAAGATCTTTGGGTTTTTGGCAGTTCTTTCTAAAGGAAGGATTTTGGTTTTATTTTTTTTTTGACTAACTTATTAGATGTCTTTGAAACACCTTACAAAACAAAATCCTGGACTATTTTTTCAGTTGAATCAATTATTTAATTAATTTCAACACAAACATCTGATGGCAATGCATGGCTAAGGGAGTGCTGATGGGGTACTTGGTTACAGTACAGGTACTGCCTTTCAATCAGGAGGTTGCCATAGTTTCCATATAAAGAGGCTGATTGAACTGTGTTATTGTTGACTGTAGCAGGGTTCATATGAAGACTAGATAAGCTCGTAGCAATGTCTTGCTTCTCATTGCCATCTTCCCTACAGTTCCCTTCTAAGTATTCAGCTAGGTGATATATTTGAGATATGGAAGGGCTGTGCAGTCCCTGAGAATGACAGCACCTTGGAGCAGATGCTGTCTTACTGGATAAGTCGGTCTGGCTTGTAGGTTGTACCTGGTTTCCGGAATGCCTCTTGAGAAAGTGAATTAGAAGTTGCAGGCTGTGTAGTTGTTGGTGGTAGAAATCTGTTTTCCACCCTTAGCCTTTCCTAAGGTGATCTTATAGAGTACATAAAAACTGAGCTATACTTGTATGAGACTTCAGGAAATATTGACTGTGGTTATGCATATGTAGTGTGGTTGCTCTGAATTTGTTCATTTCCCAGGACCAGTGGATCTTAAGTATTCGTGGTAGGTCATATTGTGACACTGACTATCTGAAGCCTGTTTGGTTGGAAAGTCCAAGGACTGCAAATCTAAGAAGTCAAGAAGAAGTCTAGCACGATGTGTACACTGTTAAGCTGTGAAAGATCCCAGGAGAAAAAAATCTTGCTGCTCTAAGATATTGGAAAACAAACTAAATGCACCTGGGTGTTCCTTGAGGACAAACTGTATTTTTTGTGAGGAAAGCTTGCATCTGACAAAATCTCATTACATGCATTCTCTTCCTAGCCATTGAGTGGTCTGTGTAGAGTCTGTGGCCTGTAGTGACATGCTGCTTGTGTCTAGCAAGAATGGCACTTGTTTGAGAAATACCGTGAATCTTTGTTGCTCTTCACAGGTTTGCAACAGTGAGGTATGACCAGGCATCCAAGAACATTAAAAACCAGTTCATGCATCTGACCAACTACAGTGTCAACAAGAAGAGTGGAGATTATGTCAGGTATTTGGCTGGAAAATGGAACCTGATCTCTAGAAGTTGGGTTAGTTTACCCAAGTTGGTCTAATGCTGATCCATCGAGGTAGACCAGTGATGTCACTCTGCGTCTTTCATTTATTTTTAGCTGTGATGATCCTGAAGTAGAGGATTATGGAAACAAGTGGAGCATGAGTGCAATGCTGAGGTACTTAAAACAAGAGGGGAGAGACACTGCAGGTCAGTACAAATCTTGTTCTATTCCTTTGTTGGATCTTAATCATCTCACTAGTGTGAATCCTAAGAAGTCAAGGAAGAGCCCCAGTGAATCCCATTTAGCACCAGAGCAGGGTGGAGAGAAGCATTGTTCCTTATTCACTGGAGCTGTGCATTTATTCTCTATCCCCAGAGATGAGGCCTAACCCTTTCCCCTTTGCAAATGGTGTTCTGAGACTTTCTCAGGGTGTGTTTCTTAATGTTTTACCTACATTTCCCCTTTCTTAAGGTCATTCCATTCCTTCTAAAAGCTTCCCTCCCTCTACTGCTCCCATGGCCTGTTCAATCTGATGAGTGACCAACCTCTGGAGAACTGTGCCAGTTTGAATGACTCTTGGATGTGGTGTCATCTTTCCATGGCTCAGGTTTTTGCTGAGTGTTTTCATTTCAGTCTGTGTTTCATACAAAATAGCTCCCTCTTCCACACCTTTGCCAGATCTGCTGGGAGTAAATGCATCTGCAGAGCAGAATCTGGGTATATCCTGTAAGGGATAAATTACTGAGGGATTAGTTAAACTACTGATAGCACCTTTGGTCCGTATGGTCCATATATGGTCTAAGTGTTGCCAGGGAACACTTAGATGTTGGAGAAGGGGGTTTGAATCTGGCTTTCAGATGGAAGGAGACTTTTTCTCCATCATGTGTGTGCATGGCTGTCCAATCACTTGCACCATATGTATTCAGCAAGCCGTGAACACAGTTATTTATGTTGATACATTTCCATACCTTACCCCAACCTGAACTATAAAACGTGCACTCCTAAATGTTAAATAAACTGCTGAGCAATGCAAGCAGGTTTTTTGAAGTATCCATTACAAGGCTTCTTGCACCTTTCTCTGATGCATCTGGTTCTGTTCATGGGGAGGCAGAAGGCTGGCTGGAAAGTGCTGGCCTTGTCTGGGTTGGCAAGATTTCTGTTCTCTAGGATGTTTATGTGCTCTGGGATGTTTCCATTTTGTGTTCATTTCACTTAGTTGTCTCTAGTACAGAAGTTCATATGTAAATCTGTGTCCATGCTCTTTGGGGTCCCTGCATGTCATCAGCTGAGCATGAGAAATAGTAATTGTGGACCTAAAGCAAACTCTCAAGTAGTTTGTAATAGATGTTCTTTGAAGCAGGGATTACCAAATGTCTGTGTGGATTTGCTTGGGCTCCCTTTGAGGAGGGCTGTCTTTTCATCCCTACTAATTTAAGACTGGGACTCCAGTATTCATTCATTTCCTTCTCCTCTCACTTCTCTATTGCTTGTCCTTGAAAACAAAAACTAAATGTGATGTTCTTTCTACTGCATGACTCATCCCAAGCCTAGTGTAGAATCCAGGTCTGTGTCTAATGTCCATCTTTTCTTGACTTCTGCTTCCTCTGTCTGCTTAGAGTCCTGTTCCTGAGCTTGGTTCATAGGCTTATGGAGAAGCTGCAAAGTGATTTCTTACTGCAGGTTATCTATAACTCAGCAGGACTGGAAGCTGTCACCAGTCATATAATTTTGAAAAGATTTATGAACTTTTGTGTGGGAACAGCTGCTTTAGAGGAAGGTGCAACATCACAGGACAGTTATCTCATAAAAGTCCACAATAAAAATTTTTGTAGCTCGGTGACCACGGCTTATTCTCTGTAGTTTGAGGGCTTATCTCACTAACCCACTCTTGTTTAATCCTTCCTAATACTCTGAGTGGGCAGTGGTCAGACTCCAGCTGACTTGTGCTGATGTATTTGCCATACATTTCTGCTTACCTGCACTGTACATATACTCACATTTATCATGCTCATTTGTGAGTATTTTTGCACTAGGACACTTTTGCATGTATCTATATATTTATGCTAGCATGGATTTTTAAATATCATTGCTTTGTCATTCATAGGTTCTTGTGTGCATTGATTCACAAAGGTCTGTCCATATGCATGTTCTCATGCCTTTATAGATATTGCGTGTTACTTTACAATCTACTTTTTCCTTTTTTTTTTTTCCCCCTCCTCCCCTCCTTACAGCACTGATGGCCAATGTGGAGGACCTGATTATCAAGACTGTCGTTTCTGCAGAGCTGGCCATTGCTTCAGCTTGTAAAAGTTTTCTTTCACATCGTGGAAGCTGCTTTGGTAAGGCACTGGAGGCATCTTTGTTGATTGTCTTTTGAGTACTGTTTGAAACTTCCAACTTTGTGATGCTAGAGAAATATGCATTCCCTATTGCAAGGAAGGTGGATACTGTTGTGGTCGTTTTGTTTTTCTCCTCAAAAGGTATAAGAGGTATAAGCCTCTGTGAGGGCAGGGAATGTTGAATCTTAGTTGACCCTGTACCAATGTCAGTCATCCGAATCTTGTGCTAGAAAATGAAACTGAGATGATGAAAAGGGACTTGAAAGGGAACTGGGGAAGTGCTGGAAAGTTGAAGTTACTGACCCACTAGTGCCCTTGCAAAGTATGGCTCAAGATGATTAAACACACTTTTAGAGCATTTGGTATTTTCTCGAGCCACCTGGCACAATGTAGTTCTGCATTTTCCTACATGTGTCTGTGGACTGGGAGAAATGTGTACCGCGGTGCTGGAATGACGGTGCTGGCGAAGGTGTGCTTGCGCCAGAGCGCCGCATGGTGGCGGCAGAGCCCATTCCTGGCAGGCGCCGGATGCACAGCTATGTGCTGGCAAAGGGATTTGAGACCTCGCTGGCGGCAGATGCTGGGACGAAGTCCAGGAAGCAGCGGCTGGTACCACAGTGTGCCTTCTCCCACTTTGTAGTGGCTGCTTCCCAACCTTCCCTAAAGAGGCCTCCTTCTGCTTATAGCCACCCTTCACTCATGTGAATATATGCACAAAGATGGAGTCTCAGTCAGTGCTTAAACCAAAGGCCAAGCTTGGCTTAAGCTATCCTGTGTTTAGGTATCAGGTAAACTAGCTGTGACAGGTGAAGTAAATCCATTTATGTGATCCTTGCATTGCACTTAGATCTTGACACTTCTGCAGCTTTCAGCACTCCAGCCTAAATACTGATATCTTTGGATTTTTGGGAGTGATGAGACATACCCTGATGCCTGTGTAAAAAGCTGAAGGACCTTGTTATGCATGGAGATGTATGAATTAAATAATAGTTTCAGTGAAGTAGTACTTTATTGGTTACTCCTGAATTATCAACAACTGGATTAAAAAAAAAAAGGCACACCAAAAAAACTTTTAACTGCCTCTTTTTTGGCTTCTCCCTTTTCTTCCCTCAGTTGTCTCTAGATTCCTCTAAGCTGTGTATGTGGAAACTAATGTTCCTCATGTACATTCTGCTGGGCCTGGCTCTGAGGTTATCCCACTTCCTGCTGCCTCCCCAGGGCTGCACTAACCACCCTCTTAGATGCTCCCCCACAAATAAACTATTTTGTTCCATCTATTTCAGTGTAAACATAAATTAAGAGCTTCCCAGGAAAGGGAGCTTAAGTAGGAGCCATACTGCTTCCCTAGGGACCCTTAGGCATTTCCAGAGCTCAGTACTTCTTGCCACCTTCCCGCACAATGAAGTGGTGGTCCTTGTCCCAAGGATTTGAACTGTCGTCATGCTGTATGGCTCGTTTATCATCAGTGTGTCTTGTTTGGAAACTCTTTGGTTGTGCCACGTTTAACCCTGTTGTAAAAAAGACACTTTTCTAGCTGGAAGTGTTCAGAATGACTCAGTGCATAGCTGTTAACATGGAGAAGAAAACTGGGAATGAGGATTTCAAGACAGCATGTGCAGTCTCACGAGAGTCTTTTTGTTTTTCTTTCTTCCTTCTGGGCTGTGAAGAATGAACTGCATGTGTGCCTTGAGAAGGGCTGGTCATTGGAAAGGTATCTCAGACTTCAGAAACCTTTGTCTGAGATTCAGGTGCAGAGGTGGACCTTGTTTGGAAAATTAAAAAAAAATATAACTATGTATTCTACTCTAGCTTTTGTGATGCTGTTCTAAGAAATAAGACTTCTGTACAATTGCCACCTTCTTGCTAAAAGTTAAATCGTAAGTATAATTTGTATAGATAAGACTGACCACTTCTCCAACAGTTTACTGGTCCTTCAGTCCTTTCCCGGGTAAGTGATTTCTTATGTGTAGTGTACTTGTTTTCTAGATTTAGAGGAAAAGAATTCATTCATGCCTTCATTTTCTAAAATAAGACCGGTGAGAGAGTCTGATTCCAGCTGCCAATGCTTGCCAAGAAAGTGAGAGTGGTAGGTCAGGATGATTCTTTTTCTGATGTCAAACCAGAGTGCTGCTGACAATTTGTGGAAGGATTGTAGTGAGTACCATTTTGGCTATGTAATGTGAGCTGTTTACTGCATTCTAGTAATAATCAGTTTTTGGAGGACTTGGGTGCTCAGTTTTGGTCCTTTGAAGTACATCATAGAAAGCAGTGCAAGTACTATGTGATTTTGTTGCCCTGTTTATGCACTCTTATTAGCAAAGTGATCTCAAACCTCAGTTTTGTTCTTTGTGATTAGCTAATAATTCCTCATGTAAAATTAAGCTCCTAGTAGACACTGTCTTAGCCAGTAAGTAGCTCCAGAGGAGTGCATCCTGAAAGTCTCCAAATCACTGTATTGTCCTGAAGTTAGGAACCATTTGAGTTGTTGGTTACCTCTGGAGCCTTCTTTAAGTGAAAGCTAGGTTTTGCACTGACTATGAGGGATGTGACGTATCTCAGTGTGGGAACAGGAGGTACAATAGCAAGGCATATGCCCAAGCCAATTAAAGACTGCATTGTTCTCCCTCCTGAAGTAAACCCTTCTGTATAGGCTAGAAAAGGCAGCAAGGCCTGCTTTCAGACAGTCTGAAAAATCTCCCTGTAGGATGGGAAATGAAGGCAACTGGGTGTAGCACATATTTTGGCCAGCATGCAGTGTAGCACCATTTTCTGCACTCAGTGAAACATGAGCCTGAAGAAGCAATAGGTTTAAGTCCCCTGTTTCATTCATAGTTCTAATCAACCCAGCTGTGACACTGTTGGACTCTTCTGCAATCGAGAAGGCAGGGCAGGATAGGGTAATGGGCATATTGATGCCACTAAAGCAGTGAGTTTCTTATTTAGATGCTTCTGTGTCCTAAGACCAAATTGGTCAGGCTTATGCTTGTAATCACATCTATATTAAGATGATATAGAACAAACAATAAACTCTTGTACTACTTGAGTTGTGCTGACCTGGAGCTAAATGCTTAAAAAAGTCTTCATTTGTATCCAGTTACTAGATTCACAGCCATCTATGTTGCTGTTCTCTGTGAATATTTTATTTTCTTAGTAGTAACAGTTGACCTATTTGGGGAAAGCCTTTTGTAGTATTGAACAGTGCTGACCTGTTCCATGGTGATTTTTGCAGGGTGCTAAAAACTTTATATTCTTAAGGAATTTCTGTATATACTTGACATGATGCAAGTCCCTGTTTGGTTGACCTAAGTCACTATACATATACCATGCATATTTCCTATATTTTTCTGGTTTCTTAGATGATATGTCACAGAAAAGCTGAACAGGGATTCTGTACCCTTACCTTTTTTGCAAAGCTTAATCCATTCTATTTATATAGCCTTACCATCAGTCTTTGCTTTAAAGCCAGTATGTAAAGATGCCATTTGGAATCTGAAAAAGCTTGTCCTTAGAGTCTTCTGGCTATGATCAGATTCAGGAGGCCTGTACCTTTCAAGACAGGTATTTTGATGACCTAATGAGCAAGGTAGGTTTTGTCTTGTAACTATATCTTCAAATTTAACAAAACTATCAGCTGAGTTCAAGAGATAGGTCTTTTAGTAATAGCTCATATAGGAATACAGGGTCTATCCTTGCACTGTTTTTTGTGTCACTTCATGGCTCTAAATGGTACCTAAATGACTGTTGATGATTTAACACTCAGAGCTCAGCTGAAAGATTCAAATCTCTGTTGCTGCAGGTGGTTTCTGTTTTTTTTAATGAAGCTGTCCTCGGCTTGGTAGCACCAGTTTTCTTTCTCAGAATGCTGGGGCAGACCTAGCAAGAGTTAAGTCTTCCAAAAATAGCCTTAAAGAAATTACTAGCATTGCCAGTTTATCATCAGTGGACTTGTGTTACTGAAGTCTGAATCAATCCTGGCTTCTCGTTACATCTTCAACTGCCACTGGTTCTTGTAGTGACATTAAAGTCTTGAGCGGATAGACAAGAACATGAAAGTAAGGAACACCATGTTATTCTTGTCTCTTGGTTTTCTTGGGGCTGAGGTTCTTGGAGTTTTGGAGCTTGAAATCAGAAGAACTTGAGCTAATAAGGTTGGGAAACATTCTTTCTTCCTTGCCTCATGTTCCCATCTATCTATGGGGTCAGCTGACTTTTGTTATGATCTACCTGCTACTACATTTTGTTAATTTGGGCACCTAAATTTGAGGACCAAGCAGCTGCATATCTACTTTTACGTTCCTCAGTGTCATAAGAAAAATAATTTTTGGACATCATTTAACTTCTGGGATATTAACCTTTTCACTCACTGGATTGAAGATGTTTCTCTTTTGTGGTTGATAATTTATTTACCCAATAATACTAAGATTATAAACGCAGCCAAATTTGCATCAAGAGTCCTGTTCTTTGATGCTAACCTTTAAGATGACCTTGTTAGCTTTTCAGATTTCAGGGTCAAAGAATGATTCTGAGGCTGATTTTGGTATAGGTGATGAGCTCAGCTCGGGTGTAGTCTTCTCTTCACCAAAGAAAGTAGTGGTTTATGTAGAGGGAGGGCAAACGACAGTGAAAGGTCTTGCTTGAGGACAAGACTAACAAGGAGTAGCTGAGGTCACTTGCCTTGTTGATCTTGGAAAAGGCTGAGGGGTGACCTCATTGAGTCTACAAGTTCCTTAAGGAGGGTAGTGGAGGGGGAGGTGCTGATCTCCTCTCTGGTGACCAGTGATAGAACACAAGGAATTGGAATGAAGCTGCATCAAGGGAAGTTCAGATGGGACATTAGAAAAAGACTCTTCACTGAGAGTGTGATCAGTCATTGGAACAGGCCTTTCTCAGGGAAGTAATCACAACATAAACCATGTCAGAGTTCAAGGAATGTCTGGATGATGCTCTTAGTCATGTGGTTTAGTCTAAGGTAGTCTTGCAAGGAGCAGGGAGTTGGACTTGGTGATCCTTATGGGCTCCTTCCAACTTGAGTTATTCTATGACTCTGTGTACATACCCTGAAGACTTTTATTGGGAAATGTGACTAAGTGTCCTTCAGGCTTCAGTAGAAGAAAAGTCATCTTATAAGTGATGGACTTTCTTTGGTTACCTGTAGTGCATGTTTGCCTTAGAGGCACATTAGCTCTCTTAGAGGCAATCACACATTTGGCCAAGCTAATATGACAAACTCTGGCAGGTGCAGGCTGCATCTTCTGCAGTAGACAAGAACATCAACATGTGGAATAATTTTGTTCCCTCTTGTTGGGTCCTTTCCTGTAATAACACTGAGAGATAAAACTTCTACCTGTGTTGTGGTTTTAAGTAGCCAGAGTTTTTTATTAGTTGGAGGGGGGGCTAGGAAAGAGGCTTCTTTAAGGAACNGACTGTTTCCGTGGAGAAGACCCCACAAGGAAAGCTGGGGTGGGACTCTCTCTCTTCTGAGCAGCAGCAAAGAAAACCTCTGATTGTAACCCCCCCCACACACACACCTGCCTTCCCGAGCTGTTGGGGGAAGGTGAAGGATCTTAAAAGGGAGGGGTGGGGGGAGAAAGGTGTCTGTAACAACTATCAAACTGCTCACCCTTAAACTCTTAAGCTCTGATTTTAGTAGTAGTTGTAGTTGTAGTAGTAGTAAATTCTTAACATTCTAAGTTAGAGCCTGTTTTGCTTGTGTGAAGTAGTTAATAAACAGTTGCTTGTAATCCTTATCACAAAGGTCGGGGTTTTTCTTTCCCTTCTCTGAGAAATTTTAGATCTATGTGTGGGCTCTCAGCTTTTAGCCAGAGTCAAACCATGACAACCTGTTAAAATAAAGCTCTCTGAAAAAGGGAATTAAGCTGTATTAGTTAAAGTGCAAGACAAATGCCTGCACAAGACTAGAGCACAAGTAGTATCCCCAAAGACTTTGGTGTCCAGAGTAGAAGCTTCTATTCTATTACTTGATATGACATTGTGGTCTTTTCCTTATCAAAATATAATAATTTATGATGATCTTTTGTAAGAGTAACAGGAATGATTTGAGATGTCACTGTGATAGCCCCTAACATATAGATTTGTTCGTGTCCCTATAGCTATGTAAGATGTGCTCCACCAGAGTCGAAGCAAGTACTGTACCATCACTAGATAAAGGAATGGAGTTCATTTACAGAATACTATGTAGTCTCTGAAGCCTTAAGTTTGGCAGCATGCTCAGGAAAGCAATATGGCCATCGCTGTACTCTTGGAAGTTTTTCTCCCAGACACTGATTGGTTGCTGCTTAGGATGAAGTTGTAGCACAGTTAAGTTTTCTAACTTTTTTTTTCCTAACACCTTGAAACATGTTGTCTATAAGCATGGTCTGCAGGATATCTTTATGTAAGTGCAGAAAAATTAGGAAGGAAAAAGAGAAGACTTGAATTTCAGTGGCAAAAGTGTAATTCCTTGCATTAGGAATGTCCATAAATATGTTCCTGCATAAAATTAGGCAATCAGGATTTATTGCAAAGCAGAGGAGTTGCATGCTGGACAATTTTTTTTTTCATTGTTATGTTATGTGTCCCTTCATAACCTAAGGTTGTCTCCATTCAATTGCAGTTTATGTACTATGCAGTAAAGCTTCTTTTTCCCCAGGGAACAAGCTGCAAACAAAGACCAGAATTACAGTGACCCCCTAGGAATTGAGCTTATTCATTCTATGCAAAATCATGAAAACTTTGTTTGCGCTACCATGCTATCACTTGTGACTTAAGTTTCTAGAATTACAGAAAATAACAAATTCTTTGGGGACATTTTGTAAAAAGGATTGCCAATGCAGTCTTGGACAGGATTATAAACTAAACTTGGAATACATGGAAGTTTATCAGAACCAAAAAGCTTGAGATGGTTATCTCTAGCCTTCCTCTTAGTCTTAAGTAATGTCATGGGCAAAAAAATCTCTGAATGAACTGTTGCTGTTAGGCTTTAGTCTTAAGCTAGACCTTCTTTTGGGAGGATGAGAAGCTCAGTCAGCAATAACCTCTCTGTGGGTGTTAGAGGGGAGAGGCAGGCTCTTCCTGCTGTGGCTTGGCAACAGCTGGTACCTCCTGATATAATTCCAGTCTCTTTAGCAAACTGCACGGAGTGAAATACTTTTTTGCATATTGTAGTAGCAAAAGGAAGGGGAGGCACTATGGAAACTTGTATCTTAGTTTCTTCTGTTCTTCTCTTACTAATGATAGTGGCACTTAGGTGGGTTGTCATGAACATACTGTTGTCATAGAATGGGGCATGTTTTTCAGTCATTCTGTTTTCTTAACTCTCTCTACAGAGAGAAATGGCAGCCTTGCTTAAGTTGGTAATTACAGGAGATATACTTTTGATCTTGCTATATTATGTGACTCCACATCTTTGTCCTGCCTATGTATTTATTTTTAGAAACGACAGTGGAGTTTTACAGTGGAAAGGGTACTACTACTATTGTGTTTAATCTAGATAGTACATTTTCTGCATGTGGAAGAGGACCAAGGACATATTTCTAGGTAAACTTTGAACTGTTTGTTGAGCACATCTTTGTGCTAAGCCCTATGCGGAACCTGTGAGGCTTGATTCTGTTGCCAGAACATGGATAATTGCATAGCTCCTGATGCCCTGAGGTAACAGAAACGTGTCTAGGGGTTGTAGATACGACCTAGAATATAGGAAACTTGGGGCATTATGGAGCAGCAGTGGAGACCCTGAGGCACAGCAGAGAGCATTAGATGTCTGTGTTTAACAGAGGAATTGAGTCAACAGTGATACCCTGAAGAGCTTACTGTCCTAATAAACCAGGCAGACACAAGGAAAAGGAACATAAAACTCCAGCAGCATGGTTATGGCTAACTGAGGTCAAGAGGTTTCCTATGTGTATTTGTAAAAGTGGGCAGAGTGAGTAACTGGGTGGGAAAATGGATGTTTAAAGAGCAAGTGATTTGCAAGACAATTGTGTGGGAGAGGAGGACAAAGTCAGAGGAGCCAAAATAGTAGCAAAGGCCCTTTGAGGGGCAAAGGGAGGGAATGGCTAGCAGCAGAAGAAGCAACAGCTAGTCAAAACAAAATGCATTGCTTCCTGACTGGGGGTGGGAGGTTGTAGCTGCTATGGGCCTACTCATTGCTTCTCCTTTCCCACCACAAGCTGGCTATCCACTGGAGTTTTCTGTGCCGTTAAAAGTCATGGATCTTCACCAAATCCAAGATTATATTTTGAAATAATGTATTAAAATAATCATAAATTTCTCCTGGTCAAAATACTTCGCTAATGTTTACACTTACAATCTCCACCTCCTCCTTTTCCCTCTACTGCAGCTTTTCCTGTCTGGGGAGCAAGAGAGCCAAATGTAGATTCAGCCACATTTCTTTGGAGTTAACCAGCTCTTTAGCTCTCTGCTGTTTTCTTTCCCACAGTGTCTGGCTACAGTCTAGAAAAGTGAGCAGGCAATGCTCACTCTGCTGCCATTTCCCTCTGTTCCAAGTGTCCCCACATCTCATTAACTTCCCATTCTAAGATACATGAGTTTTTGCACAGCTGTCTGCATAGGAAGATTTTGTCAAGCAGTCCAGCTCCCCAGAGCCAACATCAATGTCAGGCAGGTGACAAAAGCCCAAGGCCAGAATTCAAGGAAAGCAGCATGGCAAAGAAATTCTTCTGCTTTTACTCTAGGCACTAGGGAACCGGTTAATTCCATGGAAATCCTTGTTCTCTGCCCACAGCCTGTTCTGTGGTTTTTTGATAAAAAAATTTTCTAAGTTGCCCTGATGATCATTAACTGTATTTCTTAAAGCTGGAAGTGGAAACTGTGTTAATGCCAACTTCTGATTTACTGTCATTTTTATGTAGCATCCTTCTTGCAACTCTTTCCAAACTAGAGAGAAGGTGTGTATAGAGCGAAATAGTAAAATCAGTCTTGGAATGGGAAGCTGGCTTCAATCCGACCTGTGTAGGGCTGAGCACATCTAGCAGATGTAATATGTTATGAATGTTTTAGAAACTAAGGGAAAAATACTTCTATCATGGGTCGCTGCAAAGTGGCAAGCTGTCAATAAGCTGCAGGGTTGTGGGAGGTTGTCCATGTAGATGGAGCTGCTGAGGAGAAGTCTGTTGTAGTTCCATGAGGATATTGCAGAAAACATACAGGAATAATTGAAAAGAAGCATGTTGGAAAGAAGCAAATTTTTTCTAGCTGACTGGAAAAATGTATATAGGGATTAAGAAGTGAAAAGGAGAGTGTAATTCTGTTATTTCCAGGACCCAGTGGAAGAAGTAAATTGAACCTGCTGTGCTTGTGCCAATTCTGTGTGAAACCATGGAGTAGAGTTTTGCATTAATTACTGTTTGTGGGCAGCAAAAAGTTTATTTTTCTATATAATACTTTTTGTGTACTTATAATATATAATATATTTATAATTGTTTTTTCTTTATAATGCTTTCCTAAGACTCATTTTTTGTTATCTCTCTCTCCCAGACAGAATATATTTAATCTTAATTCTGAGAAAGTGGAAATTCCCACTTATTGGGAGAATTTAGTGGATTTAACATAAATTTAGATAGGAATGACCTGATAGAGACCTCTTGGACCTTACCTGAATGCTTGAAGATGCAGTAAGGTGAACTTAGAGTATCTGCTGTGTTTTCAGAGCTGTATGGTTTTGATGTCCTGATTGATGACACTCTCAAACCCTGGCTGTTGGAAGTGAACCTGTCCCCATCATTGGCCTGGTAAGTGATTCCCAGTTTAATACGAGGTGGGGACTGTTGCTGGAAATGGTTGTCCTTCAAACTTTTTGTACCAGGATGGCATGGTTTCATGATGCCTGCAAATTGTTCCACTGCTGAATGACAGAGAGGATAGTCCTTTGCTTTTTCCTTTGCATAAACAAACTTATTGCTGCGATAGGTTTTGAAAGAGCCCAGTCAGGATTCCATTTTCTTTTTAATTATTTCTTTTCCACAGTCCATCATCATTGTTAACACTTCATAATCTTCCATCACAGACGAATTTTGAAACTTTCCAGACTATTGTGTGGGATTTCAATCTGCTTGGCTGACAGCGTTAAGGTTTCGAAGTCCAAGCAGAGTTCAGTCGTTATGCTTGAGTATGTAGATGAACACTTGGCCTCAAATGTTTGACCTAGTACTCTCTTTAGCTAAAATCTAAAGAGTGAGTGTTGTCTTGGCCCTTATGCTGACTGTCATGCTCTGATGAAAATTAAGGATTTATTTTTGTAGATCTCTCAGCTATGATTTTATGCAGAAGAGACGTAGTTAATTGTAGGTTTTAAGAATTCTACAACAGCAACTTTTATCTACTTCATGAAATGTAGCATAGATACATTCAAAGAAAATGTTTCTAGCCAAGCAGAGCTAGAACAAAGCTGTACCTGTTTGTTTTAGGACACTAAAAGATGTGGAAAAAGATAAACAGATTAATCTGTTGCTGTTTCAGCTTTACCTATATATGTGAAAATCACCTAGTTTTCTTCCTATGTTGTTTTTGCCTGTGTTAAGAATCAATACAAAGAAACTATATTGGGAGATACACTGGATGCTGATGCATTCCTCTCATTTAATGCCAGACAAATAATTTCTCTTGTCCTCTGTTGCACGTGGGGACAGTGATGCTCCTTTGGACCTGAAGATCAAAGCTAGCATGCTCTCAGATATGTTCACTCTTGTAGGTGAGTAACAAAAAGCTCCTTCGATCTTTCCCTTATTTAAAACCAATAAAAGGTAGTTTTATGAGCTGCATGTTATTAGATGAGTATATTAGAGACAAACTCTAGTTAAAGAAAGCAATTATATTTAGCACTGGGAAGTAGTATTGTAGATACTTCAACTTCAGATTAATCTGTCTGTTTGTGATGCTTAGGTGGTGATAAGAGTCCCCAGTTTTGTATTTGAAGACACTACTCTTTAAGTACTTGGTTTTGAAGCAAGTTACAGTTTTTATTCAAAAAACGTAATGCAAGGTACAGTTTGGAATTAAAAAAAAACATCCTTATTGGTTGGTCCTTGGGCAGGGACAAGAAGGTCAGGTATAGACTGACATTGTGAACAGGAATGCTAGGTTTATATTTCAGGGTTTGCTTGTCTTAAAGTTCTCACATGGCTCCTGATGCCCATAGGCTTTGTGTGCCAGGATCCAGGCCAGCGGTCAAGCCGGGCCACTTATCATTCAGCTGAATCTGTCAGGAGAAATCCATACCAGAAGCTGCAGGTAAGTGATTTTAACAAGCCAGAGCTGAAGAGAGTAGCAAAAAGTCATTCTCATTGAATTTGACTCACAGGTGAGAGAGGCAGTGAGCAAGGTTATCTGAATTTCTAGCATAACTACAGACATTTTTATCTGTGTGGGTGGTGAGGCACTCAGTATGTTGCCCAGAGAGTTTGTGGACTCCTCATCTCTGAAGGTGTTCCAGACCTGGCTGGATGGGACTCTGAACACCATGGTCTAGTGGAAGGTTCCCTGCTCATGACAGGGGCATGGGAGGTAGATGATCTTTAAGGTGCCTTCCAACCCAAACCATTCTAAGAGTCTAAAAGACTCAGGGGATGCAGCTGAATTATGGGCTGTTCAGACACTTCGTTGTGGGCAACAAGCTTCCAGAATCCTAGAGCTTTATGAATGTCTCCAAGACGTCCTTCTAGGCAGAAAGAGTTTCTTGCATTTGAAATTTAAGACTTCTTACCCATTCTGTCTTGGAATCTCTCACTTTTCTTCCCATGGATTGTTGGACTGAGGCCTCATGGCTTGCTGTGACTGCCCATTGCCTTTTCTGCTGAGGTAGTGCTTTCTTAGCACTGTAATGGTTAATGGCAGTTGTTCTCTATCTCTTTTTGGCTATGAAATGGTTCCATAAATATCTGTGAAAATGGAACACTTATAAAAGGCAGGGAGATCTGCTACGTCACTTGGACTTTGAATAATACATTTCCCCTCAGGCAGATAGGTAAACTGTGTCCCTTGACACCTTGGCAGTGATGCCAATGCTGCTGTGAGGGACATGCAGTATGGCTGTGTAGCTCAAGTTCAATCAGGAAATGCCAAGTCATTTTTGTTCAGTGATAGTGTACCAATACACTGTCCATTTTGATGTAGGGAAAACTCACAGAATTTTTTTTTTTCTTGTAAAACTCAGAGTCTTTAGTCAGTGGGAGAGAGGTGCATAGTTTTAAGATGGGATTTGACTATCTATAGGATGTGTGTGTGAGTCTGAAACTTCTAAGGCCAATTTAATAGTGTTTTAAATACAGGTCCCTCTGACTGTAAAGGTGCTCTTTTTAGCAGACAGAAGGTACATCAGATAAATTAGAAACCATTCCAGAAAAAGTACCCATCTCTCCCAGAGTAATGTTATCAGATCCTGATGATTTGACATCTTCTTTCTGAAAAAGATTTTACAAGACAGTCTCAAAAAATTATGCCACTGGGAAGCATTCAATTTTAAGGGGGCTTTAAGCTTTATTTTGCTTAAAAAATCTCAAAACATAAAGAGGTGTAAAGCCTGGCCAGTCAAAATATGCAGATTCACATGAGTGGGCAGTGATTATGAGGTGGGATTAATTTATCTATGTTTCACAAGATCAAGTTTATAATCCAATTATAAAGTTTTATAGCATGTTTTTCTTAAGTACCTCAATAGAAATTCCATGGCTAAATAGCTGTTTAGATCTTTCCATGATTCAAGAATGTGTTGGCCTGTTCTTTACTGAATGCATTTTATCTCAGATTGTTGGATCTGATACCTGTTCCCATGTTCAGCTGAACCTCTTTCTTTCCTCCTTCGTGATGTCCTTAGTCTTGGTTCTTCACATAGACTGTCTTCAATTGTTGTAAAAGTTGCTAGGGAAAGAAATGCTGATACCAGTGCTCTTGAGAGACTCTGTTGAATAACCATTCTGAGATAGTTCTGCTGTTTTCTGAGTTTCACCAGACTGGACTACAAGTTTCTTGTGCAATTTTTTTGGTTTGACTCTGAGCATTTCTCCCTCTAGGGAAATGAACAATTTAGCGGCTTCCTTTGTAACTTCTTGATTTGAGTTAGAGTGCTTTCAATTAATTTTAAGTAATAAAGGGACCTTGACCTGTTTTGTAGAGACCAACTGTAGAGAAGAACTTGTCAGTAGTACAGCTAGAAATGATAAATAGGTCTCTTGAGAATCCTTTTTTACACCATTTGTTCCTCTTGGGCGTTGGAGAGAAGGAAGACAGCCTGAATACCACTGAAGGCAGGAAAAATCTAAACTCCTACGATAATCGTTTTCTTTTGAAACTTGCCCTGTCATTAAACTGGTTTTGCTTGTAGCCCTGATGACAGAAGTAATACAGGGTACTTTCTGACATTCTGGTGATATTTCTACACCTGTTTTGGAATGTTACATAGCATCTTGTTTCTCCAGAGGAATTGAAGTATTGTTGAAATATTTAAATGAAATTACTTGTGGAATTCAGGATGGTTACTTTTTATATCCTCTTTGTTTTATTCTATTAGACAATTCTACTAGACAGTGTCTGTTTCTGCTTAATACATAGCTATTAAACATTTTTATCTGAGTAGCTCTTATCTTACGAAATTCCAGTTTGATCATCATAGTTAGGCTCAGAGCTCTTTTCTGTGTGCTTTTGAAAATTGTGTGTCCAGATGCATTCTGCACAGTTGTGCACATCTGGGGCTAAGATTAGTGCTGTGTTTGGAGTGAGGACAGGCTACATTTGTGCCGGATATGATTAAGATCTGAACTGAGGTGGCAGAAATGGTAAGCTATATCTCTGGACTTCAGTTATCATAGAATGGTTTGTGTTGTAAGGGACCCTAAAGGTTATCAAGTTCCAACCCCACTGCAGTGGGTAGGGACACCTTCCACTAGACCAGGTTGTTCCAAGCCCCATCCAGCCTGTCCTCAAACTCTTCCAGGGATGGGGCATCCACAGCTTCTTGGGGCAACTTGTTCCAGTGTCTTGCCTCTTGCCACACTTTGCTTATACTATTTTGCTTTAGGGTACTTGCCATTCCTCAGCAACTCAGTCAGGGATGATGATATCTTGGAGAACACAAGGGTTTTATTCTTTTTGTTTGTCTCTTCCAGCGTCCTGTGTCTGCACAATCACAAATGGCAAACACCAGATTGGTAAGTACCCTTCAGCTCCCACCACCAGTGTAAGGGGTGCAGTTTCGTATGTTACCTTGTACAATGCTTTTGGAACAATTTTATAACTAGAGTTGCCTGGTATGAGGTGGGGGAAAGTCAACAAGAGAAGATGGTACCAGCATACATTTCCACATGGCAAAAGCAGATGTTGGAAAAATATTTACAACACTTCTAGCAGCTTAAAAAACAGAAGGTGAGGTATGCTCAGGATCAATGTCAGATGGGTCAAATCCTTCTAGGTTTTTAAGACTACAAGTATTTCTGAACTGCATTTGAAAGAAATTGATAGAAATGTTTAAAGATAAAGTTGTCACTGATCATCAAATGATGGAAACAGTGGCAGCACAGTAGGTAGGCCATTGAAAAGGGAAGTGCAAAAAATCAAGGACAAGCTGGTAAAAACAGCAGCAAATAGTAGTGTCACACCAAAAGGGAGGAGGAGGAATTTTTGTCTTATGTACTAAAGGGGATGTAATAAGTCTGAATGATAAGGAAAGCACAAGTGAATCTGCACAGGCAAAATTCAAGTGGCCCTATGAAAGAAGTAATGATTTTCTGTGAGACAGTAATCTGAAGGACACTGCAAAAATTTGAGAGTGAACTGGGTCAAAATAGAGATAAGAAGGATTTCTTAGTCAGATCTACCTTTCTAAAAGTCATATTTGACACCCTTCTTGCAAGCCCTATGGATGAATAAATGTTAGTTTACAATTCTAAGCACCTGGCTGTGTGGGAACATGGTAGGCATTATTTTGCTTCCTGCACAAATCATGAGCTTCCTGCATGAAGGTAATGGGAATTATTGGTTTGTTTCTTTTTAATAAGGTTTCCCAGCAAGAAGGGAAGGTAGGACAGATGGAATCTTCTTGAGAACCTAATTCATTCTATGCACTGCTATTTATGCCATTCTCTGTAAGTTTAGCTGAGGCTCAGAGGAAAGAGTCTTATTGACTCTTTGTAGGTTTTGTAGAGAATAGGAAGGATCTTTGTGCCAAATGCTGTCAGTGCTTAGTAAAATTAGAATCATGATGTGGGAACCAGGAATACTTGCAGAATTTGGAGATATACCAGAGCAGTTGAATTTATCTATGCTTCTAAAGATAAGCTGGGTCAAAGAGGAAACAAGGTCTTTGTGAAGATGGAGACATTTCTGTGCTATAGCCAGAGGGTATTCTGTAGTGAAACACTGAAAAATGTGTTTATGCAGGAAGCCTAGTAAAGTTAGTTCTTCTGTAGTGTTTTGATAGCAGTGGAGTTTTGTTCTCGGGTAGGAGCTGCTGATACATGGGCATATGTTTTCTGTTTGTAATCAATGAAATCATCTTCATTTTATTTAAATGTGTCTTTAGTAAAGTAGATCATCTAATAGGATGAAAAGTTTCCTCTAATATTCTCTTTAAGCAACAATTCTCACATGATGATGATTATTATGGTAGTGTCAGGAAATGGTTTTTAAGGGAAGGTTATCTATTAGGAGATTTTAGAGGAAGTTATTAAGCAAAGTTGTTGAGCTGTGGATTTGAAATGGAGGAAAGCTTAGGAAGAAAGACTAAAAGTCTTTCAGCTTAGTGTCATCTACAGCATCAAGCAAACCAGTTTGATTACTGGCATTTTTATTTCTTCTGCAAATGTTTGTGTCTCCTACCTTCTCATCCGGATTATGTAATTTTCTGTTATTTTTTAAATAAGTTTTAATTAGGTTTAACAAAATGTTTCTGCTGGCACTTGCTATGTATTTTTATCTTTGAATCTTTCTGTGCCAGTCGCTGCACTGTAACCTATTCTAGTGCAGTGCCTGTTGCTTTTGCTGTTGCTTCATCTGCAGATTCTGAATAACCACTTGCAATTTCTAATGAAACAGAGAGAATGAAATTAGATTCCAACACAGTCCTTACAAATAAAGGTGTGACCTGATCTTGCCATTGATTTCATTTGTATCTCAGCAGTATGGAATATTCCCCTGGACTTAACCAGCTTAAAGTTTCTCTCGTGTTTTTTTCCTCTTTGTAGATTAAAAATGGTCCCTGTGCATTCTTAGTTCAGTATAGAGCTAAAAGAAAATTTGAATTCAATATAAATACCTGAGACCTTCTCAGCCAGGCTCTTTTAATTCTATTTTTACAGAGGTTGTTTATCTGAATTGGACTAGCTTGAATGTATTTGAGAACAAGTTCGATGATTTCAGTCTTGCTCAGATTTGAAGATTTTATAAACCTGATAATTTTAAGACATTTTGAATTCTCTTTCTTTTGTTAGAACTGATCACAACTGCCAGTCAGGTTAAGAATAAGCTTAGTGAGACATTCGGCACATTATTTCTTTTCTAATTTTTAAAAATTTGCACAGTTATGCAAATTTGCATGATATATCTATGTACATATACAGGATCTGTCTTAAGTTGGAGAAGTAGCAAGTTGACATCCAACAGTATAGTTACAAAAGAATAATGGGTGGTGAACTTTTCCCTACAACATTTATCTCATCAGTGAATTGCAGTTCTGTTGTTCTCCTGTAGCTACACAATTAGAATAGATAATCATGGTTCTGGTACCATAGATGTGCAAATCTAAGTGTATTTGGAGCCTGTGGATGCTGGCTCTACTGCCCCTTGAGTGAGATTTCTTTCTGTATGACATCCTGACTTCTCTGCTTTTGGGTATGTCTCATGTTTTCCCAGAAGGGGCCAGGGTGTAAACGCTGGCACTGATGCCTGGATTGTAAGTCCTGCTGTGCTAGAATCTAAGAATGCAAATAACTTGCACTTAGTGCTGTCTGGGGTGTGGACTCTTCAACAGCTGGAGTGTGGAATTGTGAGTTCTGGCTGTGATGCTCTGGAGTGTAGGTCCTGCTGGGAATGGGGTCCTGGAATTTGAATGTAACTTATTAATAAGAAAATTGAGAGACAAAAGAGAAACATCTGGATTCACACTGTCTCTACAGCGTACCCGTCCTCTGTCTGCCAGTGATGCTGAAGTTAAAAGCTCAATGTCCTTAGGCAGGGAAAAAGCAACAGGAAAGCATAGCAGCTCTGTGCTAGGCCTCTCCGTGGAGGAGGTAAGTAGGCTATTAAACAGATTTGTGTTGTTTTTTTTTTTTTTTAATACATTATGTGAGGCTATTTGCTCAACAAAGAGCATGTGTATGAAACAAAGTACATGTATATGAAAAATATGACAGAAGTATAATTTTTAAAATAAAATTCCTGACTTTTACTGCTGGTGCTGCCTTTGCTCTCAATTATGCCAGGCAGATATATATGCTTGAAGCAGTGACAGTCTCCTTTGGAATTTAAATGCAAGACAAAATTCCTTAAAGATGTATGTGCTCAGCCTGTTGGCATGAGTGAATAGTCTTGTTCTCTGAAACTCAGAGATTTTGGTAAGGTTCATTTTTCATTGTTATCTATTTTGCTGGCTATTTTCTTGGTTTTTCTTTTTTCCAGATAAAAGTTCTTCGACGAGTGAGAGAGGAAAATGAACGGAGAGGAGGCTTCATCCGGATATTCCCTACTCCATTAACATGGGATCTTTATGGGTAAGGATAAGAATCCAGTAGGATGACATTAATGCTCCATGTTGAGGGATATTCTGTGTGTGGTGTATGTAGATCAGCCATCTTGGCAATCAAAAAGACATATTGAAAGTTTTGCTAGAACTTTTTTTAATGTTGAGGATGCCTTTTTTCTGATCCCTTGTTTTTATCAGGTGCTGCTTTGTCTAACTGCACCCCATGGAAAGCTGTCCAACATTTCTTCTGGTGTTCCTTTTCTGTTAGAATAAAAATGTCTTCCCTTCAGATAATCCTTTATTGCTATCTGCTTTTACATCCTAGAGCTGCATACTGTGTACTTTTGTCATTAGGCCATAAGTGCCGTATAGGACTCACTGTTATAATTGATTTTCCTTTTCCTGAGGGGAGGGGGGTTGCTCTGCCTCCTCCCTGTTCTCGGGGGCAACAGGGCCAGCTGTGCCCCGCTGCCCCGTCTCCAGGGGCCGGGTGGATACCACTCAGCCGTGCCCTGAGCGGCGGCGGGGGAACGTGGGCGGCTGTCTGAGGTGGGTCTGGTGTGGCAGTCGGAGGGGAAACACGTGAGAACGCAGCGAGGGGAGGTGAAGTGTGGGCCTCGCCCCCAGGCTTCTTCCGCATGGGTGGTAGTGAAGGCGGCACTGCAGGAGGGAGTGGGGCAGGCAGGCAGTGGCCGGTGGCCCCCGCACCCTGGGGGCAAGGAGGCGGCTGTGGAGGCGCTGGAGCTGCCAGGCGAGCAGGCAGATAGTGAGTGGGGCAGCCTGGTGGCAAGCGGCGCCTTCTGGCCGCCGACGCCAAACACTGGGCTGGGGCGGTGGGTGGCAGCACTAAGTGGCGGCAGCACCCCGGACTTGTAGTGCACAGGCACAGCTGATGACATGTTTCTGGCCCTGGAAAGCACAAGCTCACTTTCCTGCTCAGCTCCGACAGGAAAGGCCGCCTGGGTCCCGCTCTCCAGGTGACTGACACAACTCTGCCGCCGTTCACCTGGATTTGGCTCAACCTCATTGGAGGACGACTTCATATATTGGGGTTTTTCTCCCCTCTTATCCACCCAAAGAGCTCTCAGGATTGTTTTCCTCTCTCCCCCTTCATCGGCTCATGAGGAAGTCCTGAACTGCCGCCTGCCATCTGAGATGGCAGCTGCCCCCTTCCTGTGACCGCCAAAACGGGTCAGATACTTATAAATCAACTCTAACAGGGGACAGTGTTTTTCTTCTGTTCCCTACGAGTTGTTCAGTGTTTTTTTGGAGACACTTGTTTTGTGTTCTGTGTTTTTTTGTTGTTTAAATATATTGTATATATACACATATTTAATAAAGAGCGATTATTTCCATCTCTGTATCTTGTGGTCCCGTGTCCTCAAATTTAAATTATACAGTTGTCTTTAAACCAAGACACTCTCTCGTTCTGAAAGTGATATGTTACACTTTTCTAATTTTATTTTCCAAGTTTGTAATGTTTTCTGTCTCTTGCATCACCATGAACTTCAGCTGAAACATGATAGCTCTCCTACTTCCCTCTTTCCTGTAACTGTACGGCGTGTTGTCTGAATCCAGTTCTGGGATGTTTTGTACAGGTCATTTATTTCTCTGTTATGCTGCCTTTCATTGTATTGAGCTCTGTCTTCATAATCCTGTATTTTTTTTCTTCTAGATCCTTTTTAGAGCACAAGACATCAATGAACTACATGCTGGCTACACGTCTGTTTAAGGACAGGTAGAAAGCTTTTCTGTTTGGGAAAGAGGTAAAGGGCACAAACATCACAAAAAGGATTGATTCCTCACATACCCAATGTTATAAACATCAGACTGTGATTTACAGGGTGGTGATAGTTGCTCATCTCTAGTGGTCTGATGACTGTGGAGGTTTCTCTTATATTTACATGTTGCATTTCTGAATTCAAGGGCATAAAGGACAATACAGAAAGGTGTGGGAATCACTGGAGTACAAAGATTGCTATAGTCATGTAGGCCTCTCTATGAAGGAATTATAGGTGGTTCTTGCTTACCTTTTGTTTAAAAGTTCAGGTCACATAAGAGCTTGTCCTCATGTAAAGTAAGCATTGAAATGCATATTTCCAATTTTTTAGTATCCCTGTCTTGATCTGTGCAGGTATGATTTGATGTCACCTTATCTGTGTTGTGCTTGGGTGGAAATGACAGTTGGTGGTTCTAGCTGAACTTCCATTGAGTTGTACGCAGTATCTTTCACTCTGTTTAATGCCCTTCTTTCTCAATAATTCTTATCCAAATTGAGATCCACTACAAAGTAACCACCAACTAAGGATAAGGCGGCTGAGAAAGGAGACGAAATTTACAGAAGCTCTTCCTGCATCAGCACCTTCCAAAAAATTTTTTTTCTCCGTGTATGTTCAGGGACATGTCTAAAGAGTAGTTAGAAATGAGGCCTTCTCCATCTTTGGATGTGCCTGACAAATGCAAGCATCAATTGTAACGCAGTTGCTCAGACTTCCTCTTTTCAAGCTCTTTTTTATTCTCCTTTAACATAGAACTGACAAGCAGTTCAGTAAATCTGCTCTTTTCATTGCAAATATGAAAGACTATGGAATGGAAGGTAATTTTTGATCTTTTTCCCTTTATAGGGGCAATATGAAGAGAGACATCATCCCTGGGAGATCCCGGTAAATGGCTTCTTAATTAAATAATCTGTAACTTGTAGGATTTATTCTAAATTTAGATTTCCACAGCTTCATCTTTCAAGTTGTGGGTCAACACCTTTTCTACCTGAAATCCATGAAAATAATTTTAGAAACATAAATACAGTGAGAAAAGAATATAACCACATGTGGAGAACTCATGTTTTGTTGGATTGGACCTTAAAATTGATCTTCATA
Organism: Calyptomena viridis; assembly: GCA_013390005.1. NCBI lineage: Eukaryota > Metazoa > Chordata > Aves > Passeriformes > Eurylaimidae > Calyptomena > Calyptomena viridis. Next base: position 304,359 of record WEIV01002835.1, read on the forward strand.
GGCATCCCACCTTGATATTCCTGGCATATTGATAAGCCTCATCATTGAGTTCTCTCAGAAGATGTTGTAGTTCATGAGGGTTTTGGACTTCATATACCCATATATTCACTTTATTAGATCTAAAAGATAAATGAAGCAACAAGAATTTTCTGTGGATGTTTACACTTACATCAGAGAGAGCACTTTTCTGGAACTTTGTGCACTGGCAGAAAGTTGTTACTTTTGTTTGCCATGTTTCCCTTAAGGAATCTGGCAGAGCTCCTTGTCCCTTGGTTTGGACAGAACTTGCAGAGGGTTTGACATTTTCCACTTAGATTATATTAAAATACTTATTTCTGACCAAACAGTGAAGAACAAGCTGTCTACATAAATGGTTCAGATGACTGGACTCAGGTCCATATGCTCTGTTTTCATTCCCTTCTGTCGTTTTGTACTTTTGCAATTCAGTTTTCTGTACTAATTGTGCCTTGAGCTGCTGCATTATGGACAGGTGGTGCTCAATCATGAAAGCATGACATCATGTGCCTGTTGTGGCTTTGAGAGAGGTTCTGTAAAGTATTTGCAAGACTCTCTTCAAACATTTGCAAGCTTAGATAGAGCAGAGTTAGAGTGATGATAAGTATTTCTTCCCTGTATCAGGAAGGTTTCTTGGAGAAATTTGATCTACTAGATCTCTTGTATCATCAGAAAGAGAAGTACAAAAGGAGATTGAGGGATGTCTCTCTGTACTATGCTTCCCAGAGCAGGTCTTAATGGAAGGCTGGATATGAGGATGGAAGATGTGGACTCTCATGCTCTCTTTTATGAGAGAAAGCTTATTTCACTGGAGTTACGGAAGCGTCGCCGATGTCATGGCAAGGCTAGAGCAGCACAAACAAGATCATCAGGTATGCATGGCTAAAGTTTTAGATGAGCAGCTAGTCAAAAGCAAGCAAGTAAAGGACTTAGTTGAAAGATGTGTGAATGGAGTTGTTCTGGTTTCAAGTGTTAATAGCTTTCACTTCATTCCTCTTCTGAGCTTCTTGCTCACTAAAAAGGTGCCTAGAATTTCATTCCTGCCTTTCCACATCCCCATGTATATGATTAAAGGTAATCAGTATTTGCTTGGAGATGAGCTTGTGGTTGCATTTTGAGTAAAAAATTCAACAGTATGTGTGCCTCTGTAGTTCTCAAGTTCTTCAGAGAAAGATAGGATCTTCCAGGTTGGTTCTCCTACATAGCAGTGACTCTAAGAGAAATCCTTCTCAGAGAAGAAAGAGAGAAAGAGAGAAATCCTTCTTATCTAAGCAGATGTTGGAAAAACTTCAAAGGATACAGAGTTGAATTATCCTCACAAGTGACTGTTCATGAAGCCATTATCTAAATTATTTTTAGTAGCTGTGTGATACTGACTGCCTTGGGAGAGATTGTATGTTATAAAATTGTTTTTGCTGCTATGTCGAGGTATATGATTTTTACTGGCACGTGTGGAAGTTTAGATTTCGTAGCTTTGGTTTGTTTGACACACAAAATACAAAAAATGAGTGTCTATATCGGGTATGGGTGTATATACATGTCAGTGAACATGTAAGCATCAGGATAAAATATAGGAAAATGCCTTTGTTTCTTTGATCTTGTGTTGGGGTTTTTGTTTGGTTTTTTCACTTGTAAAGTTAAAACAAGAATCTGTCTTCTGATATTCTCAACTGTTTGATGCACAAGCAGAAAGACAGGATAATGTAAGACAGTAATACTTAAGTGCTGTTCTGAAATAGTAGTGTTGTGTCCTTCTAGCAGAAAAGAGCTTAGGAGTAAACCCAAGGGTATATTGAGCAGGACAGTCCTCTCTACTTCTTTTTTTTTTCTTAACCAGCATAGGTGATTTCTCCTCTACTACAGGCACATCAGAACCAACAAAGCTGTCCCTCAAGTCAGACACAGAAGGTGAGGAAGAAGAGGAGGCAGATGAAGATGAAGAGCTAGATAGAACTATTTGTTCTGTTTCGGACACCCAGGTGAAAAACAAACCAAAGCTCTCTGACTCAGTGAAAACTACTAAGGAGAGGTTGCCAAAAAAACTTGACAAGAAAACCGAAAATGGAGAAGAGCTATTTCTGCGAAAACTAGACTCAAAATCTCGGTTTGACTTGCTTCAGTTTCTTCAAAAGCATGGAAACCTGAGGTGAGAGATTTCTGCATATTGCCTTTAGCTTTGACTTGCAGCTAATACTGATTAAAATACAGAGAACGTACATTTATTGCCAGGTTATGAGTGTAAGGACATAACCCAGGCCCCTTTTCTAGGGTCTTTTCATCTAACTGTGGGCTACCTTAACAACTCGTTGGCACAGAAGGGAGATTGTTGCCAAGTGTTGTGGTACATAGTGTACCAAGGAGCGAGGAAGGGGGTGCCCCTGTCTGCACAGCGCCGGGCTCCAGAGCACCGGTGAAGCGACATGGGCCTGGCCCCCTCCCCATACGATCGTCAGTCCCCGCACCCTCCCCGGCTCGCTGCAGCCCCTGGCATGGGGGGTGGGTTGCACGGCTGGCACCGCCCGGGGCAGGGGGCAGGAGCCCTGTCCCCAGGGCAGCGGGAGCCAAACCCCCAACCCACCAGAAAGCCATCACTCCGCATGGGCGGTGCCGTGCCAGCCCCACCGCCTGCGCATGGGGACACTGCCGCGTATTTCTCATTGTCACCCTGGGGGCTGCGGGAGCCGAGCCCCAGCCCACCAGGGGGGCACTGCTTAGCACGGGTGGCACCATGTCAGCCCTGGCGCCTGCACACAGGGATGCTGCCGCATGTTTCTCGGCACTGCTGCTGCCCAGCCCCGCAGCCTGGTGGGGTTCGCGGCATGCCTAGCACGGTGTGGGCCCTGCGGCTGCGGTTCCTCGGGCCACTGACACTGCTTGTGTGGGGCCGAGCCCCGGCCCTCCATAAGGGAATGCTGCAGCCTGCTCACCATCCCCTCACGGCACATGGCTCCCCTCCATCATCACAGTTCCCCGGGCCATCGCCACTGTGTTGGTAGGGCGGTGCCCAGGTAGGGGGAGGGCGGCTGCCATATTGGACCAGAGCACATTCTTTGGCGAACCAAAGAAGACTTGCCCGCTGTGCAGGACTGGAAGTAGGTGGGAACGATGAGGGACCAATCAAATGAAAGCTCTCCGAGGAGGGGGGAGGTGTGAGAAGACGGCATACACGTGTGCATGAGCCGCAAGGAATGCTGGGCCAGAACAGAGGGTATAAAAGCGGTGGAGCCTGGACGCCATGGCCTTTTTTGCCTGTGCCGAGCTGGGAAGAGGACCTTGTGCTGTTCGGGACCCTGATGGTGCTATATTGGCCATGTGTNGGAAGAGGACGTTGTGCTGTTCGGGACCCTGATGGTGCTATATTGGCCATGTGTTAGCTGGGACATCAAGGACTGCTTCCTGAGCAACACAGAACTTCGGCATCATCTCGGATCCTTTTCATGCAGCACGGGTTCCAGGGGTGGAGGGAAGAGGGTAGCTCTTCTAGTCTCTTTCTCTCTTTCCCTCTCTTCACGGCACTTGTCCTGGGGTTCTTCTTTCTATCTCTATCAGGGTTCACGTGATCTCCAAACCCAGTCCTACCCCCTGTGGGTCCCCAAATCCCAGGGGTGGGGTGGGAGCCAGTTTCTCGGATATTCAATTTAATTCTCTGGTTTTATATTGCATTGATAAGAAGAGTTTTTTAATACATAGCATATATTTTTTTATTTTTCTGTTTTAATAAAAGTTTTTTCTATCCTTATACTCAAACAAGTCTCAAAAATTTAATACTGAATTTATTTTAATTCATTTTCACTGTCCCCTTAAATGGTGACACCAAGTCTGACAGTTTACCTAATTACTTGACCTGTTCGATCAGTATAAAGCATGACCCATAGTTCCATTGCTATTCTTCAATCTGGTGATACAATCTATTCTTTGATCAGCTCTGGCTTCTAAAATACCCCACTGTCTTAATGCAGGATGCCTGGTACTGAATTCTAAAATTTGTCTTCTCATTCTTTGCATTTACCAAGAAGTGGATAGAAACAAATTATCCAAGACAGATTAGGTAGAAATATCTCAGTGCTGATCTCAGTGCTGTCTCTCCATATAATTAGTTTTCTCTCTTTTTTTTTTTTTTTTGATGGTAGAATTTTTACCTGTGATGATAATCTCTGCTCAAGGTCATTGCCTCCTGAGAGCAAGATTAGGAGGTCATTTGAGAGTGACAAATTACTGAAACATCTCATTGTATGTTGTGGAGTACAACAGTATGGATCAGAGTATGTTCTGATGACTGGCTCTGTTGCATGCGGGGGAAAAAAAAGGGGTTGGAGGAGATTCTGTAGAATAACAACCAGGCTCCTACTAAATGTTTTGAAGTATGATCCTTCTCTTGAATGTGGATAGCAAAACTGTAATTGCAGATGGATGGAAAGGCCAAAAGGAAAGCCTGATCATGTATATGTGTAAGAGGATTTTACATCTTCTAGACAAGAAGCAGCATTACGTTTTCTCTGAAAAATGTCCAAAAGTAGAGAAAAAAAATTTATCTTGTTGCTTTCTTAATTTAGTTTCTGAGAGAAATTATGGATTATCCAATGTATTTGGAGATTGTTCTGATGTCGTCTTGTGGCAAGGACACTTGCCATTGTGACAGGGAAGATTCTGAAACCTGTTTTGAGGATGAACATAGCAATGCTCTGTCTATATCTGCCCATGTATAGAACTGACTCCTGCCAAGAATGTAAGCTCTGTCTGATGTTCCTGGCAGAATCTTGCTCAGCACCCAGCTTGTGGTGACCTCATGTTCCGATATTGTGCTGGGCTTGGCCCCATGTGATCTGTCATTAATGAAAGCTTTGCTTGTGGGTTCAACAGGCAGAGGAGCTGAAGTAAAGAAATTTTCATCCAAGAGAAACTAGGCCTGTTCTGATCAGTTTTTGTAAGTTGTAGGACTTGCCTCTCCTTTAGTCAGCCTGATGAGGAAATTTCTCTACCTTCCGCACATTGGGTGTTACTGATGAAGACATGACAGTCAAATGAAACTTGTTCCCACAACTATGCCGTTTCCAAGGAAATAAATGAAAAGGGATTTGCCTATTCTTACATTTAGGATCTCAGGTTTCAATATCTCACACACCAGAGGAGATGCATTGTTATACAAGGACTTCCTTTAATTTTTAGTCATAGAAGTATCAGGTGGGCAAGGAACTGAACACTATTGTGGTGGTATTGATAACAGGGACTCCTTAATTTCTACCAGCACAAATCAAAACTCATGGTCATGAGATGTTAGAGTTGCACCTAAAACAAACCTGGTAGTCCTAGAGAGCTCTGAGAGGAAGTGCTTTTTCTATATATTGTGGCCTAATGTACTGCATATCAGTTTTAAGCTAGGATTCAGAGCGTTCTCCTGATGTTATACACATATGGAAAGAGAAGGTAGGTGTGGTGACTAGCAGCATACAGCCTGGAGCAGCGGGACCCACATTCCCCCCACTGGAGTCCCACGGCCGTTGTGTCCCTAGCCCACCGAGAAGGTACTGCCTGCCGCAGCGTGCGGCGTGGTGCTGGCACACCGCAGCCTGCCCCCGCTCACCGTTGCCTCACGGCATGCGGCTCCCCTCTGTCCTCACAGCGCCTGGGAATGCCACGCTGCCACTGCGTTGGTAGGGCGGTGTGGGGTGCCCAGGTTGGAGGGGGTTGGGGGAGCATGGCTGCCATTTCAGTCAGACCACATGGCGAAGACAAAAAAGGCTTCCCGCTGTACGAGGCTGGAAGTAGG